>CM051501.1:6857882-6914837 GCA_028031935.1 Paedocypris micromegethes | reverse complement strand
CACACACACACACACAAACACACAATATTTTAAGCAGGTGAAAACACCATCAATCTCACACGTCTGTTTTTCTATTCCACCCGCTGACAGATCATTTCATCTTAAGTTCTTCTCATGTCTGACATTCTTTACATTCCTGAAGTGTGAGATGTGGCGATATTCTGGACAATTCAATGTGATGTTTTACCATCATTCTTGATCAAGTCTCCACCAGATGAATCGCCTGAACACCGACAGACAGACGAATACATTAGTGGTACGAATTAAGAATGCAGCTTACATAAAGGGATTTGAAGTTTCTATCAGCTAAAGTGCTAAAGCTCACACCTCGGCTCTCGCTTCTGATCACGAGACGCAGAAGAAAGAGCAACACTTCCTGTGGCCAGACGGCGAGAAGACACTTCACATGATGGATGGCCTGAGCGCCGCCGCGGAGCTCGACATAAACACACCAACGCCAGACGGATGATTGTTTCCTCTAGAGCCGAGACTCGCAGTTCGACAGTAATTCCACCGTAAGAGCCCGTGGCTAAACATGGTTCTGACTTCGGCTCTCGGCCTAATGACGAGTCCGTGTCTCGTGCTACAAAAATGAGGAAGTCCATCGATGATTACAAGACTAGATAGAAAACAAAGCAGAAGAGGCTGATAATAGCTTGACCTTTTCCTGATGGAGCCAGTCGAGTGCCGACCTTCAACGGCACACGCCAAACGTCTCTTCCTTCCTTACTGTGGTGCGGAAAAGTGCATGAAATTGCCCTATTATACGTTGTGTTTAGTTATAGTGGGAAAATGTGTGTCAGTGGGTTAATTTTCTGCTCCGGGATTGTGTGTGTCTCTTCACTATGTGTCAAGTCAAGTCAAGTCAAGTCAATATTATTGATGTGTGTAACTTCACCTGATGGTTAAATGTTAAAATGGTAAAAGAGTTTCGATACTAGTGGCCATATTGACAAACTCACTCCCTTTACTGAAGTTGGCTACAAACTCAAGGTGTGTATTTTAGAAACTGTTATGACTTAAATAAAAAAAATGTAATAGATGCATATTCAGTGTATTGTCCAATACTGGAGTGAAATCTTTACCAAACTTTGTTAAATTGTGTCAAGCTATTTGTGAAAATGAGTTTTACAGAGCAGCTTATTTTATAGGTCATGAAATTGAGTTACAGAGGCAATTTTACAAGTAAATTAAAAGCAAATTTTGATTCTTAGTGAGGCTCTCTGGAAATCTAACGGAATATTATCCAATGGGTATCTATGGTAACCTTATATACACCCACGTGTACATGAATACACGTGTCCACTGGACTTTGTATTCTCACTGTTTTGACCTCCGGTTTTTATCTCTTATCACAATGTTTAGGTTGTAATCAATCCGAAATAATTGATTGCAAATTGGTTGTTGGATTTAATTATTTTGAGAACCCAAGACGAGTTCTCAATTAGGTCAACTGAGCATTGATCTTCCTATAATTTTTACAACCATCTGGAAGTGGTATAAAGTACTTGAGTAAACAGACTTATTTACTTTACTTAAATATTTTTGGCTACTTTGTACTGTACTGATTATCAAAAATAGCGATACTCTTTTACTCAACTGTTACCCTCTTAACTGTTTTTTTTAACAACATTTCTTGGTATTTTTTAGCTTAAATTCAGCACAAGTAAAATACCTAAGTTCTTTTAAAATTGGATACTTTGCGACTTTAACGCATGTCTTCTTGGAATTGGCGACTTGTAATGGAGTAATTTTTACAGTAACGTATCCATACTTTTACTCAAGTATGGTTTTCAGGTACTCTTTATACCTCTGCCGTCTGATCACTTTCTTAAGTAGACGCTATCACCATCCCAATCTCATCAGTATTGTTACTTCCATTCTACAACGCATTCATTTCTAAACAATGCTGTCTCTGATTCACTAGTTCCATTGATTCACTAGTAGGGGCCCTGATCCTGAAAAACCACCAAACAATCGACAGAATGACAGACGTTTACGTATAACACGTGTAAGTTGATGCTTCAAAAACCAATATAGCAAATCTATGTCAGTCTGGAAGTCCTAACCTGAAATCTTTCTCAATGTCTTGGTGATGCACGAGCAGCATCTGTCACCAGCGGTCATCTGTCACTATGGCGACACATTCTCATGATCTTTATCTCAACTACAAGCCATCATCATCTCAGTGACCTGTGGCTCTGCACATAATCACACGCTTTACCAACACGTCGGCGCTTTCAATTATGTGTCTACCACACGAGCTGCGGATATCTGTGACCTGGATTTCTCGAAAACACATTTTACTTCAATCCGTGGCAAAATGTGTTGCCATGGTGAAGGATCTTCGTCAACTGGTACACCACGACCCATTTCTCGTCCCGGCCCTTTGAAAGTTAGTGTCTGAATCATTGGATCGCACATTCTACGCAATCCAATTGATCGGAACGCATTCTACACATTCAATGGTGCAATGGTACGATTATACTCAACGGCTGTTCTAAATACTTCAATAAAATTTAATTTGATGTTGCTTGATCAATAGAGCTGCTATTACGAATTCAATCCCAGCGAAAGCACCGGCTTGAACGTAGGAAAACTTTAAATCGTTTTAAAAGACAACATTTATTCACGAATGAATCCAATTGAGGTAAAAATCAATTAAATTCATACAATTTCAGGCTTTGGCACTTCTTGTGTAGTGAGTCAAATCAGGGTCACGGCACCAATGAGACGACGAATCAGAGCCAACGCTAAGTATGTCCCGCCTTAAGGCCCAGAGCGGCTGTGATTGGCTCCAGCAATGAGTCAATGAAATAAGTGTTAGAAAATGCATGGTTGGTTTAAGACCAATGAGTCTTTTTTAACCTAGCATTTTGAAAAGTTATTTATCGGTTTGGTCAGATTTTGCATGTCAATCTTTATTTAGTTTTTACCTAGCTTTTATCATTATTTATTTCAGTTCATTATTCGATAGTCTTGTTTTGTTGTAATCTCTGTAAAAAAAAGTTCTTTACTGCGATTGAGTCATTCCTACTTAAAAATTACATGATACATGAATTACATGAAATTTACATGATAAGAGCCTGTGTAAGAGTGGAAGTTCGCTCTGTATAATTATCGTAAATTACAATACATTTTTAAACCAACCAATCAGAACCGATCACAGTTTACAAAATCGTATAAGGACATTCCTAGGATGCACACTTCATTGCTTGAAAAGGCGTCACTTTCAGAAACCATAAATGTCCTCTTAGATTAAAATGCCTAAAAATATATTTTAAAAATGTCACAGTCTCCCAATTCATCCTGTGATTGGTTGGAAACGTTCTGCATTTGACATCAAAGGTTTTGAGAATACTTAGATATAATTGTTAAAAAAGCACACACGTGCCTATCTTTATATCAGCAAATATCCAAAAGCTCCTTTCTGACGTCCATCATTTTAATGTTCTTGTTTCTACACAACCGCAAACCACCATTAGAGCGGATGCGAGTAGTGATGGTGGTTCTCCAAAGGTGCGCATTTAAAGCCGCGTGGAGAGCCACGATGTGCTGACACACCAGAAGAGGAGTAAGGAGGATGTGAGAAGGTTCTCTGTGGAGAGCTGCTATAATTCCAGAGAATTCTGGGCTCCTGAACGGCGGGAGGAACAATCAGAACCATAAATCAGAGCCAGGATTCAGCTTGGCTCATGAATAAAAGTGCAAGGCCAGAGCTCTGTGAAGCAGAAGGTGTCATAAAAGATGAATTAGATCTGTCCACCAGACGTCCGCTCTCCTGCGGGAGCCATCGGACTCTAAAAATGCTTTTAGGCCGATAATCTAAAAAAGTATAAATATCGCAAAACCACTTCTTGGGACACAGAACTAAAATTAAACTGAAAGGACAAAAAAACTAAGAAACTATACTTCTCTTCATCCCTGAAACTGTGATTCATCATTTTTTGTAAATGAATTATTACAATTGATAAAGTAAGAACAAATGTAAAAATTAGGTTGGTGTAAAATTATGGAATGAACTTAGCGATGAATTTAAATTATGTACTTCTTTTCTGAAATATGAAAAAATATGTGTTAATGTGTTAAAAATAAATGCATCGGTGACAATAAATAAAAAAAAAATAAATGAAAATGAGATGATAAGAAAAGAGTTTATTCTTGAATTTATTCTTGAAATTCTGTATTTTGTTGGGGTTTTTTGTTTGTTTGATTTTGTTGTTGTTGTTGATTCTTTTTGTTTGTTGTAAAGCTGATTCAGTAACATGTAAATGGATGTAAAAGGATGTATGTCGAAATTTTATGTCGAATTGTTCGCGTGACCGAATGGGTCTACGAGTGGCTTTTGACCAAACAATAACATTGAATTGATACGCATTTCTGTCTACATGCCTCTTTATTTATCTACTATACTTCATATGTCGAAATTATATTCACAGATTATATTAAGTGAAAAACAAAAGGACCGTCTTGGGTTTTTTAATCTACGAAAAAATACAGCCATTTTGAAAAGTCTGCCGATCCAATCAGAGTTCTGAACAAATCCAGTCGGACAAGGTCGGGGCCGCGTCTGGCTTTTAGGAAGCAGACTTAGACACACTGCAGCCTAAAAGCTTCTGAAATATTGATAGACTCTATGATTTCAATTTCGCCGCACGTACGCACTGTATGGTTTCGTAGAAAAGTCTCATCATCTTGGTGGGAAAAAAAAATAAGTATAAAAAGCATCTGATCTGTTTGCAAAATATGGGAACGATTTCATTGGACTTTCATCACATAAACAAAAAATAAGAATAAAGAGTAAATATTCAAATTTAATTTGCACTTAGCTGGATTTTGAAAAACAACCTTGCCACCAATTTGCTAAAGGCTTTTATACCAAAAAGATTGCCAACATCTTTCTGTGAGTAAAAGCCTGCAGATGAGATTCTGTCATCACTGAAGAAACTCTCCCCATGACACACACACACACAGTGCGGAGACCACCTGCCATGTGCCAGCCCCGCACGAGTCTGTGCTGATTCCTGCTGGCATGTGATTCACCTGCACGCCACCAGGCGCTCGGCCAATCAGAGCGCAGCACAAACCACAAAATAACACACACAACCACACAAAAAAAAAAAAAAACCAAATACACCATGTGGCGGATCCTGCGCAACAATGTATTGTTTAAAAGTTATACAGTCTGTTAATAAGATGATGATCATTGTATCAACACCATTTTTTATAACGAGTCCTGTTGCGTACAACTTTGCGACATGTATAGTTCAAATAAAATAAATAATTAATAAATATCGAAGCAAGCAATATTGTTATTATGTTAAAAAAATACATCTAAATACATCAAAATCCACACTAAAACTTTTATTTCTTATCACTAATTTTTTTCAATAATTTTTCATAAAAAAACAAAAAAAAAAATACAGCATATTTTACCATCAAACTGATTTGGTTTTAATCAAACGGAAAACCATAAACAAGTCTGTGTTTAGGCCAAATGTGTGTCACTGATAGTTTGCTGATGACATAAAAACCTTGGCAATAAAAATTATGAATGTACTGTATGTAATCTTAACAGCGCTTTTTATAAAACCATCTTCTAATCTGCTCAAAATTGAATCTGTTCGTGTCAAACCAATAATAGTAATTTACATTATTATTATTTTCATAACTCACATTTTTGAAATTTTTGAATACTAAAAGACATGTTAGTAATATGTGTAATGTATACTGTAATTCCACCTTAAAGAAGAAAACTAAAAGAAAAGAGAAGGAATCAGCATCAGCATCAGCACCTAAAAACATAAAACCAATCAACATCCCAGAAGTGAAACTGATGTTTGACGGACGCGCCATCACGTTCTCCCACACAAACTCAGATCCTGCAGCGGAAAGTTTCTTTAATGGGTGTTTAACCAACAATGGCAGAACATCGCCCCTGTAATGAGATGCTGAACCACTGAAACACCCTGTAGCACCGTAGTAACAATCTGGATTACAGCAGCGGTTCGGTGACACATCACCATCCAAAGTGATAATCTGGTACAAAACCGTTTGAGCTCTGAAAAGATTCGAAACAGGAATCAGAAAGATCTGCGTGGTCTGCGCTCCATCTCTCAGCCAATCTACACTTTCACTGTGAAGAAAAGCAGTTAGACTGGACGTCCAGAGTATCTCCTACCTGTCTGGCTGAGCTGTGACGCGCTGCGACTCTTCCGGCTCAAGCCCACCACGGCAGCCATCTTGGCTCCGATGCTGGACCGCCGCTTCTTGTCGTCCGTTCCCACCAGACTCACGGCCGTGTCTGATTGGCTGCCGTCTGTCTTCTCCAGACTGCACATGTCTCCTCCGATGCTGGTGCTCTTGGTCATGTTGCCTCCAGCAGATGTTCCCATTTGCCTGTGTTGTCGTAGACAGAAAGCGAGAGTCAGCAAGATGTGTTAACGGCGAAGAGGGTTCAGTGTGAGGGTGAGGTGAGGTCAGAGGTCAAGGGTTAAAGGATTCAGGCCTCCAATCAGAACGTCACATTAAAGTCTGACATGCAGAAATAAACAGCACGAAGCCTCTGCGTTCAATGTGAACATCTCCATCCAATACAACTGCATTTAAAGTCAACAAAGTTGGCCAAAGTCCAACGAGAAGTTTCAAACCAATTCAAACTAATTTAAGTTAAAAATAATGAAAAATATATAAAAAGGTAAAACTTATATTGTTAAAAATGTCTTTCGAATGAGAATTAAAAACAAATCTACAAAATAGATTGATAGACAGTCAGACAGACTGAGAGACAAACGGATAGAGACATAGAAAGAGTGACAAAATGTAAGGGGGTAAGAAAAAGAGACAGTTGCTTCTCAGTGAAAAAATAGAATGGATAGACAGACAGACAAATTGAAAAAGGGAGAAGGTGGGAAAGAGTGAGAAAAAGTGGGACAAAGAGAGAGACAGATAGAGTGAGATATAAACAAAGGTAGAAAATAGGAGAGAAAAAAGAAAAAAAAAGAGAAAGGGAGAAATGGATGATGAAAAGACAGATAGACAGACAGACAGACAGACAGACAGAAAGATAGATAGATAGATAGATAGATAGATAGATCAAAGGCAAAAAGTACACGTTTTAAAGGTAAGATAAATAAACAGAATGTTTGACACACAGAATGTTATAACAGGGAAGAAATCGTCATTAAAACAGCGCTGAACAAGTTGTGTTCCGCTCAGAAAGTCGTATCTGCTCGACATACACATCACTTTCTTCTATTCGCATGGCCGCCATAATTAGGACACGTGTGAAAACGGCCAAATTAGGGCTTCAGCTCAGACCATGAAGGAAAGAGACAAATGGCTTCCTGGACCGAGGGTGGTAATGAAATCCTAATGAACGTAAATGAGTTTAAATGGCACACGTGCCGCAGTTCCGAGCTTCATCAGCGCGATTAGGCCTGAAGAGGAATGGCTCTGCAGATCAGCTCTGACATCACGTCCTCCATCAGTCCAGACAGATCGAGGAATCGGTTACGATCGGTTCTGAATGTGTCTTAGCCTCCTTTTACTGTTCTAAAACACGCATAATCTGTCCTTTTAACCCAAATCTATATAAAATTACGGCATCAGTTGATAGATTTGCAATGTATACATACGTGTTCCTTACACGGTCACACTTCCTGTTTCATTGATGAAACAAACAGAAATGAAACTCTACAACATCTCTCCATCCTATTTTGCAGCCACTTTTCCATTTCTGGGTCACGGGGAGCCAATCCCAGCAACTCTGGGCCTGGAGTGCGGACACACCCTCTGAGTTGGTGGCCAGCCAATCACAGAGCAGGACACACAGTCACACTTTTCCTCACTTAAGGCCACTTTCAAAGTTCTTCTGCATTATCAAGACTGTTGGAGGACACCAGAGACCCAGAGGAAACCCATGACAGGAGGAAGACATTTCAGCAGAACATTTTAGACCATATATGTGTATTTAAAAATATTCCACAAGCTGATTATGATTACGTCTGAATTACAGGAAGCTTCACACTTCATGGGCTCCATCTTCACGGTGAAGCGGTTAAAGAAGGAGGAGCTTTCTAAACCCTCATCCAGACCTGACAAACAACAGCCGCAGTCACTTCCTCCTCGTCTGCGGCGGAACGGTCTGTCCCTGTCACGCAGTTTTAGCTAAGTGCTTTTCATCTAGGCCACCATGTTCCTGGCAAACAAAGCCCATCCTTTCTATTCCAATGTTTAAGAATCACCCTAAAATCAGCGGAAACCGAAAGACACATCCCTGTGAAGGAATCTGGATTAAAGCTCTAATCGATCTCCGTGCCATTTGCTCTTACGTATTATACAAAGCAAGGATGACACGTAAACACAGTTACCGTCTTTGATCTATACAGACGCAATGCTGGAATCGTGTTTCTATGGAAACGCGGCTTTGGTTCTGTGTCTGAATGAAGGTGGTCTCTAAAGACTAGCGCACTATTAATACACGTTAACACACTAGGAATGAAACCCAACATGGCCTTCAGATGCCAAGAAATACAGGACTGTTCCTTCAGATATTTTTATCTTACTGGAGTCAAAGAGAATTTATGTAACAGATATATAAATATGTATACGTGTATATATAAATATATATCAAAAATGAAATACAATTACAAATTATATATGTATACTTTATTTGGAACGCCTCCATTTACATATACAGTATATGTGTGTGTGTGTGCGTGTGTGTGTGTGTATGTTTTAAAATATATTAAAATATGTATACACTTATTTATATAATTTTGTAACATTTATATATATATATATATATATATATATATAATTTTTTAATAACATTTATATCTATATATATAAATGCTTTATCATGCTTCAGTAAAGCAGCTGATCAACACAACACATCTCGTACATCTGGGGCCTGTGGCTTTTAATGACGACACTAACCTCATTTTTACTTAATTTCCTTGTTTTTCCCTTTGTGTTTCATATACAATGACTCAATAAACCATTGCATAATTAAAACCGCAGACAACATCCAGAACACACTAGTCTGCCGAGTCACGCAATGAAATCACTTTGACAGCCACTCTGACATCACTTCCTGTTTTGTTTCGTTTTTTTTCCACTAACCCTGACTGACTTTCTGCTGCAAATCATAACATTCTTGTAAAAATTGTTGTCTGTTTATTGTTGGATTGTTTACTGCTGTGTGTTAATTGCAATGTCTAGAACACCGCAATACTGAATTGTTTCTGCGAACATTAATCCTACTTCATTTATAGATCAAATCAAAACTCAAAATAGAAACGTGTAATATTTAAACAACTATAATAATTCAATAACTCATTTTTTCAGGTCACGTTTCAAATGGTGAAAATGTGAAAACTCTTTCCACATCAGAAGCCTTCAAAAAGGTCCAAAAAACATCTTTTTTCCCCCTCCATTGCAAACGTGCTTGTTCCTCACACCTCAGTACACAAACAGGAAGATCACCTGAAGAACGATGACATTTAATAACACTTCAGCTCGGTCACTCATTAACTGAATGGAGGCCTTCAAAGGGTAAAGAAGAAGAACAGGGAATACTGCTCCATAAACTTCATATTTCACATCAATTAAATGCCTAATAAATCCCTAACAAGCCAGGAATACTATAAATGCAGATTAATGTGCTGAAATAAAACAGTGCTTAATAAAAGAAGATTGCTCTAGTACTGGGGTCTTTATCTTCAGCTGAGACCATGACTTTCCATTACGGTATCCATACACATTTCATTGGACTTGAGTTGAAAGGCTAACGTTCATTTTCAAAGTAAATGCCACAAACTACTGAAGTAAAAGAAATTGCAGTTTATGTGTTAATCTACATTGGCTACTTCCTGTGTCATGTGTATCATTGCTCTCAAGTGATCACATTTATCAATTGCATTGTAAAACTCAGTGTAGAATTATTGCTAAATGTTTTAATTGCTTGATTTTTTTTATATCAGAAAAAAACCTGTATACGTTTATTAAGTGATTTCTCAAAAAAAAAAAAAAAAAAACACTTTATTACACTAACAGTATATTTTACATGTATCTATTTTACTACATATTTTATTTTATTGTGCAATATTTTAGTGGTGTCAGGAGTGTCAAACGTTGTATGTTGCATGGGGGGGAGGGTAAACAGGATAAACATAAAAAAAAAAAAATAAATAATTAAATTAACGTTTTTTGAATAAAATGGGGATAAGAAAAAAAGGAAAATTATAGCTGAATAAACTAAAATATCTAAATAAGTAAATATAAAATTTAATTAAAATGTAACTCTATTTTACTAAAATATTTTAACATTTAACATAAAATATAAACATTTAAAATGTGCTTTAAAGTAAATGCTACAAATTGTAGTTTCTACAAGGCGTGGCAGCTACCGCATTGCATTCTGGGATCTGTAGTTTGTGTTATCTGCGTTTCATATACTCGGGCTTGATACCAATAATAACACATTAAAGGGTCTCAGGGACCGAGTATAACTGTACGGTGGGCCGGATGTGGCCCCGGGCCTTGAGTTCGACACATATTCTGTAGTGACCTGTACTGTATACAGTCCAATGAAATGTCTTTAATCATTTTACATGTTATCTGTATGAGATACTGCTGGATGCCATGGCCACTATAGTTTACCTGAGGTCCGTCTCTGAGACTGTCCTCTGGGTCACGCCCTCTTCGGACTGCTCCTCCTCCTCTTCCTCTCTGTCTACACTGCCTGCTTGCCTCCTAACTCTTAATCCCGCCCTCCTCCCTCCACTCCTCCCTGGGCCCTGGTCTACCACACCCTCCTCCTGCTCCTCTCGTAACTCCTCCTCCCCAACCACCTCTTCTTTGGAGAGGCTCCGCCCCTGCATTGCTTTGCTGCCAGCATGTCCAGCAGATGCAGAGGAGCAAGCAGCATGCAGAACAGAAATGAAGCACAGTGAAAAAAAAACGTCACAACACTACTCGATTGTGTGCAGAGAAAAAAAAACAGAGAAACCACTTTGTACGACTTGAGGATGCAAACACAACAAAATGACGATATGCAAACATCAAAAAACAACTAAGTCAGACAGTCACATGAAACAGAAACCAAAAGCTAAGACATGGGGTTCCTGCACCAAACCTGTTCACGCTCATATCCAGATAATAATGAAACGGCAAAATGCCGTTTCTCACAGGCCACGGACACAACAGATTAACCTTATAATTCATGTGTAGTCTCAATATTTTTACACATACACACTCAACGCATTATTATTGAATAGACTCATACTAGTGTGCATGTTATCAATGTATATATACACAGGTTATAATTATAATATAATATTAATAATACTATTTAGAATTATATACTGTGTGTGTGTATACACACACACACACACACACACACACACACGCACACACACACACACACACACACACACACACACACACACACACACACACATACACACATTATAAATCTCAATTAATTGGGACAGTGCTTAATCGGGAAAGCTGCTGCTTATTTGGGAATAATCCTCAAAATAATTGTATTGCCTTAACTTAATATTGCTTACTTAATTGTGAGTATATTCTGCTTTATTTATGCAAAAAAAACACTATTTTGGCAATTTTATTAAATTAAAGTCTGCAAATGCACAGTGTCAAAATATATTTTAGCCATCGCTGGATTAAAAGAAGCTGCAAGGTTCTACGTAGATAAGATCTTATTTATATAAAAAAAAAGCTAACGACAGTGTTTAATTTGATCACTTAGTCAATTCGATTGACACATTTTTTTAAATTAAAAAGAAAATTCTTATGAACAAAAGTTCTTTAAAAAAAGTCGTTTTTGGTTGTGTGTAGCATTTGCTGGAACATCTTCTTTATTCATCACCGCACAAACCTAAGATTCCAGAGAATATATGTTTCAAACACAAATGGTCACAATTACCCTTTAATGATACGTAATGATAGTCTCATTGGTTAAAATGGGGGCAAGAAGCTTACTACAGTTAGATAATTAATAGGAACAAAATGATTGAGTCCCAATGCATCCTGATTAATGTGTGTGATATAAGTGTGTGTGTGTGTGTGTGTGTGAGTGTGTGTGTGGGCATTTAGCATATAGTGAGGTCCCAAATGATAGGTTTTTAGCACAAAGTGGGGACCTATGGGTTTTATAGGGACCTTTTATCTGGTTCAAGGTCTTTGAACTGTATCAAGGCATGTTTCAGGGTCAACATTGTATTTTATGGATAAATAAGTTACAATTGATATTTGTGTGTGTGGGAAAAAAATGCCACCGTGTGTGTGAAAGCTATTCTCAATAAAGGTAGTTGGTGTCCATATTATTTCTATTGTTGGTAATGTTATTAACATTAATGTGGTCGGTTTAAATTGTTACACACCTGAAACATGAGATTCTTCTTGTATATATTAAAATTATCACTTTTCTGCATTATTCTTCTTCACACAAGCGGAGTGTTCGTGGCCCGAGAGAAGACTTATCTTCTCAGTTCTTATTAGCTGGACTGGTCAGCACAGGCTGGACAGGAAGTGTCTCTCACCTGATCTTGCGGCTTCCTCGCGGCCGCTCGGACTGGACAGAGATGTAGCTCATGCTGCTGAATCGAGAGGCGCTGCTGGTTCTCGACACAGCGGACACGTCGCTCACATCACTGTCCGATGATTTGGCCGAGAGGTTTTCTCCTCGCTGCGGGTCCCTGCCGGAGCGCTGGACGCACCACACAGACAGACGTGTTATATAGATGCTCACACACACACACACACACACGCGTGTCTCACCCGGTGATAGTCTTGCTCCAGCCTGGAGTCGGATCCTGTGCCCTGTTTGTACTTGTTCATCTTCAGCTTCATCTGTCGCGTTCGTTCCTCCACGTCCATCGCACCTGCAGAACACAAAAACAAACATGAGGCGGGAACATGTTGGATTTATTAAACATATTTTATGCAAAAATGAACATTCGGACACAACTCCTGTAATTTGTTTTTAAATTACTGTAACTCAGATATGTTTTACTTCCACTTTGTTGCAATAATAATTATATAAGTTATACAATTACAATTTTCAATTTGTTTTATCAGAGCAGTGGTCAAAATTCATTTAATATTTTTATTGGACTGGTTGGACAATTATTCATATAGAAGGTTCCATCTATTGATCCATTCACTACTCAAACCACTTTTTCCATTTTGGGGTCACGGGGAGCTGGAGCCAATCACAGCAACTCTAGGCCTGAAGGTGTGGACACACCCCCTGCATTGGTGGCCATCCAATCACGGAGCAGGACACACAAACACATACACTCTCACTTTCACTTTCCAATTCCAATTCTAAAGCAAGATTTTGGACTGTGGGTGGAAAACGGAGACCCTGAGGAAACCCACATAAGCACGAAGAGAACATGTAAACTCTCTTTATAAAGAATGTTCAGCAACTTAATGAATACAGTAGTTTAGGGTCGGAATGGACTCTTGTCTTCTCTCGTATTAAAAAAAGCTATTTTTAAGAGTATCTCCAACTTCTCGTCAGTGAAAATATCAAATAAATTGAAAAAAGCAGCACTTTGGAACAAAGATGGAGGTGAAGCCAGATTCATCACCCAGAAGAAACCCAGAAGAAACCACAATGACGTTACTAGGCGACACTGGAGCTATAAAGAGCTTGTGAATTTGGCTTCACGATGAAAAAAAATGAAAGAAATATACTGAGAGTCTGATGAGCAGAGAGAGGAGAAAGAGAAGAATGAAAAGCAGAAGTGTATTCATTCTCAAGTCTGATCCCAGTTTCCTCTCCAACAGATTAGAAATGCAATAGAAATTATTTTATGCAGCGTTTATGAAGGATCAATTACTGTAATTTATGAATGTGAACGGTGTGTTGAGACTGAGATCAGGCTGAGATGAACATCCAGAAAAGACCAGCAGAAGAAACACAGACCTGAGTTTGTCCGACTGTGGGGGTCCGTGTCTTCTGTGGGGGAGGGGAGGGTGGTCACACACACACACACACACACAGAGGGATGTAAGAGGAGGTGACAAGGAGTGCAAAACACAACACGACGAAACACACACACAGACACAAAACAAAGTCAATGAAACACAACAGGAAAAAACAACTAAACACCTTTCAAGTTTGTGATTAAATAGAAAGAAAGGAAAAAGTAAAACGGACTCCCCAATCACCATCTGCTTTAAAACAAACCCTGAATAAATTTAAACGTGTTAAATATTTATATTAAAAAGTCCTGTGGGAAGAAAGAGGAGAGGAAAAAAGAGGATGAGACTCCATAAAACCTGAAGAAAAAAGCCGATCAATTTCGGTCACCACGCGTCCAATCAGAATGCTGATTCTTCTGATTCTTGTTCTCAATTCTGATTGGACCATTTAAACAAAGAAATAGAATCTCACTTGCCAGATATGATCATATTGGAATGTGTTTAACATATGCAAGACACATTAAGCAAATCATGCTTGAAAAAAATGTAAATGCGACAAGCAGACATTTATAATGGCAGTTTAATGTCCAAAAACATCATGGAAGATTTTGTAGATCCACGTTGATGATACTGATGTGCAATAGCTTTTGATCTCCGGACTTGATTCTTCTAGTTGAACTTTATTTCAAATGCATGAAAAGAAAGAAAACGCTGTGAAGGCGCTTCAGCACTGCTCGAGTGGACAGTTCCTTAAACGTGCTACAGTGCGCCATCTAGTGGACAACCATTGCAAGTGCCTGAAACCACATAGACTCAATCCTATTCTCGCTCTACTAAAGTTTGAAAAGAAAGTTGATAAGCGCTTGGCAACGCTTTCCATAACTAAAACCTGTACTCGGACTATGCATTGCATTTTTTTCAATCGACAACTTTAATCGTACCATTTTCTCAGTAAAACACATAGACAACAGTTTGAGATTGACCTAAAAACTGAGCAGGGAGATCTGAGATATATTACATTTCACGCAGGGAAAGGTTTACAGCTTAGGCTTGGCACTATCTTTGAATAGTGATATTTATCTAGAAATAACCTACGAGTTTAAGAATAAGGAAACAAAACTAGAATAATTGAAGATGGTAGATAGATTTGAATTTCCCACTTTATCAACTGAATTGGTTACGTTCTTGAATTAAATTGTCAAAAGATGCCACAGTACTTCTATTATCATTATTCTATCATATATTACCATTATATATAGTATCAAATATCACTATTTCTTGAACTAAAAGAATAGAATAGATCATACATTTATTAGTCCCACGGGGAGGATATTGCACAAAAGATTTAAGGATTAACTATGCAAAGACACAAAAGATTGTCTCTGAGATTAAAGCAATCTATAAATCATCTTAAAACCTATTAGCTTATTGCAACGTTAAAACTTCCTTAACAACATCAACCTTTAGCAAAAAAACAGCTGGACGAGACACAGAAACTCGAGCATTAGCCTGTCGACTCATCACATGCTCTCAGTCCATCAGATTAATCTCAGTCAGACTATCCCAGATTAAATGCGCCGTCACACACAGAAGGTTCTGACCCAACAGTCAGAGTCACATAGTAACGACCGTCTCGTTCACTCTTACAGCCACTAAAAAATCTTGAAATATTTCTTTAATGTAGGAAAAACTGATGAAGCCACAAATTACTAAAAGTAACATGTTTTGTTGATGTGTGTGTGTGTGTGTGTGTGTACAAGCATTTTGGTCAAACTGGGGTCCTGATTGTAAGGTTTTAGCATAATAGGGACCTATAGGGGCTTATGGGGACTTTTGTCCGGTCCTCACAATGTAATTTTACAATTGAGTTTTGGTTAAAGAATTGAGTAAAGAAGGAGTGGGGGTGTTTTGATGGTTGGGGTCAGGGTGAGTGGGTCCCCACCTTGATGTGTGTGTGTGTGTGTGTGTGTGTGTGTCTGACTGAAAAAGAGATGGTAAATGATTGTGAAGTGTAATTGCTGCTCAGTATCAGTGTAACTGCGTGTGAGGACACTCACTTCTCTCCAGCGTCCCCTGAGCGGGCAGCTGTGGCAGCTGTCGGCCCCTCCTGCTGTTCTGGGGCGTCCCGTTGGGGCTGGTCTGGACCGAGCCACCGCCTGGACGAGCCCTGAACACAAACACATCATCAACACAACATGCAAAAAACTGAAGATCAGATCACGGCGCCAAACACTGTACAAAATGTAAATAAATGACACATAAATAGAAAAATAAACCAATTTCCTATTAAAAAAAAAGATATAAAGATATAAGAATGTTGAATAATATACGCACACGGAAAAATGTTTGAAATCCAGTGAGCTGAATGATTATTTTATCTGTACAATCAGCAACAAAAAAGTACCAAACAAAAAGAATAATAAAAAAAAATAGTAAAAAAAACAAACAACAACTTTTTGACACTACTTTTTGTGTGAGCAGCAGTTTTGGCACGAGACATGACAACGTGATGCTGAAAGAAAAGTGATTTTTAAAAAAACAAAAATCAAACCCTCTGAAATGAGGAAATAAAAAGAAGAATGGAAGAAACGAAAGAGTGAACAAATGAAGAACGGCCCCCTGGTGGACACCATCATGTGAGCGGAACTGCTTCCCCTGTAATGACGAATGTTTGTGGGATGCGGCGCTGGGCGATGGTGTCACCTCGATAAGGCTGGCGAGGACGGAGCAGAGTGCCCGGATGGCAGGGAGGGCATGGATGAGCGCATGTGGGGGGCGTCGGGGGGCCGCTCGGTGGAGCGCGAGCGGCTGTACATGGGGCGTTCCAGAGCGGACCGCTGGTCTGCAGAGCGCGATCGGTGGTGATACTCGTGCCTGTCCGACACTCCGTAACCCCTGGAGAAAAACGTGGGTTAAAAAGTGGAAGGACCGACTGAGAGTTGTAGTCCGATATAGAAAACAGGCCAAATGTAGAGTTCAAGTCCTTCCACTGTGCTACTAACTAAACAAAAATACAGATAAAAAACAAAGCATGAACCTTGAAAAAACAAACCATAAAGGAGAACCACACCAAAAAAACAAAACCAAACAAACCTTGAAAGAACTATACAAAAATACAGCTTAAAAAACAAAACATGAACCTTGTAAACGCAAAACAAAATGCAAACCCACACCTTAAAAAACAAAACAAAAAAACATGAATCTTGAATAAACAAAACAAAAAGCAAAACCACACCCTAGAAAAAAACCCAAATACACAACCAAAAAACAAAACATGAACCTTGAAAAAACAAAATGAAAAGGAAAAATACACTGAACCTGTTTGCTGCAATTCTATACATATTGTGTTGAATATTAAATGAATGAATTTACTGATCATTTATGTGCCAAAAAGCCCTTTCTATCAAGCATAAGTTTAACACAACATATTTCCAACAGGCGAATAGAGGAAGTGACGAGTGTAAAAACAGAAGAGCTCAGAGACATGTGGATTTTTCGTCATCCTCTCGGGAAACTTCTGGGATGGATCAGATGTTTGTTTCTGTCTTTAAACCGGTCAGAACACATTCTATGAGACGTTAGGCTAAAGCAGAAGAATGCCGCATGTTTTAGACTATAAAAAGATAACGCTGGAGGTAAGATGATCAGGGAGGAGGTGGATATTAGATATCGGCCCATTGCGGTTTCATTCTGAAACAAAAAGGCCGTTGACATTCTAGACAGGTCAAAAAAACAGGCCGAGCTAAAACCAGAGAGCAGACGTCACAGTAACCTGATGATCCACTGAGGGAACCTTCTTTAAAGAGAAGACTGTTAAAACACAAGCACTAGAAAATGTGAAACAGAAGAAGGCAACATTAGTGCAGAAGTGTGAAGAGAACTAGTTTGATCCTTCTCTGTGCAAATAGACGTCTAGATTGTGAATGATGTGTGTGGTGAATGATGTGTGTGTTGAATAAAGTGTGTAGTGAATGAAGTGTATGTCGAATAAAGTGTGTGGTGAATGATGTGAGTAGTGAATGATGTGTGTCGTGAATGATGTGCCGTAATTGATGTGTTGTTATTGGTGTCGTTATTGATGTGTCGTGAATGATGTCTGGTTAGGGATGTGTGTGGTGAATAGTGTGTGTGATGAATGATGTGTGTTGCGAATGTTGTGTGAATGACGCGTGTCAAGAATTGATTGATGTGTGTCATTAATTATGTGTGTCGTAACTTGTGATCCATGTGTGTGGGGAATGGTGTGTGTGGGGAATGATGTTTGTCAAGAATTGACGTGTGTCATGAATGACGTGTGTCGTGACTGATGTGTGTCATCAATGATGTGTGCCGTGAGAGTTGTGAATGATGTGTGTCGTAAATGATGTGTGTCATTAATTATGTGTTTTGTGAATGATTGACTTTTGATTGACAAAAATGAAAATGATTGACATTGATGTGTCGTGAGTCGAGAATGATATGTGTCGTGAATGTTGTGCGTTACGAATGATTTGTGTCGTGAATATGTCGTGAATGATGTGTGTGGTGAGTGATGTGTGGTGATGATGATGTTGTGATTGATGTTGTTGTGAATGATTCATGACCATTTCAAATGCTAATTACATAATTTCAAGCAACTTTGGAAATAGACATTTGCTAATTGCATAAATTACAAATTAAAACATTGTTTGACGAGAGCTTAAATCTTAAAAATAGCAGACCTTCTTGAAAATAAGACCTAGTGCATTTTTGGGGAAAAATAAACAAACCACACAAATGTGGCACATGCTACAGAAAAAAAAGAAATCAGGTTATTTTCCAAGAAACACGGGATGCGCATGCAAAGACGGTGTGTGTTATTGTCGGAATATAAGCTCAAGTTGAGACTAGACAGAAAGACGCGAAATAAAAATGCTGTGTTAGTGCAAAAGTTCACTGGAGTCATTCAGCCTCGTGTTGAAACCTATCAAGATATTACTATATTCAATTAAGGAAATAATTCCAAAGGTTTCAATGTCATAATACAAACACATGGCTGTGAGGTTATTTAGGTTTATAATGTCAGACACCGGCATCGATGCTCTCGTGCTGTGACTGAATTGTAAACCTGAAAAAACGTGAGTGGACAGAGAGAGTGTTGGGATTAGGAGAGAAATGGCTCTACCTGAGATCCGTCTGCTGACTGTGTCGGGTTCGAGGTAAGGTGAGAAAATGACTGCGGGAAGATGGAAAGAACAGACATGGAAATGGAGAGATCTGAGGAAGGAGAGCTGATGAACGAGAGCTTTGTTGTGGGAAGACATGATCACTCTTTGGAATATGCCTACTCGGGAAATACCTCATGAGTATTTCATGAAATGTCTGGTGAAGCGCTTGTGGCTCCCCTCACCTCTGAGAAGGGGGCATGCTGGGCGATCGAGACCGTGCGCGGTTGATGTCAGCCGACCGAGAGCAGTGATTGGATGATAAGACCTGCTCAGGCACAGAGAGGGTGGAGCTCTGAAGGTCCCGCCCATTTCTGTAGTCTAGAAAGAGGAAAAACACGAACAGTGATGAAACCTCAGAGGTTTAGAATTAGAATAATCCTAAAATTCGTTTAGGATTAGAATATTCACTTCCTTTTAAACCTGATGACCTATTCTTGTAAAACAGATTCTTGTTAACGTGCAGAAGAGAACCAGACATTTAACAAGTCAGTGGTTTAAAGTACTTGAGTATTCACAAGTGCTCTTTATGGAACCTGGCAATAAGGATTTTTCTGATTTCTGATTTTAATCGATTTTGTTCTGCCATTTGAAAACATTGATGTGTTAAAATTCATTTTTATTTTAATAATAAAAATTAATATTGAAATATTTGATTATGAAAAATATACGTTTTATTAAAATGGGATACTTCGCAAGTTTTACCCAAGTCTTCTTTGTATTGGTGGCTTGTAACTAGTAATGGAGTCATTTTTACAGTAAGGTATCTGTACTTTTACTCCAGTATGGTTTTCAGATACTCTTTACACCTCTGCTAACACAACAATTCTTATCACTCATTACTATCACAACGCGTTCTATCACAAGAGCTCATTCCGGTTTACATTTAAGAAAATTGTCTATATCCAACTTTGCTTTGAATGCGCCGTCCTCTCCTGTGCGGAAACTGTAACAGTACCAATGCATTATTCTGCAAAAGGCGAGTAGCTTCTAAACACCGCTGCCAGAAAACAAGCACAGCAGTGTATGAAGGGAAAGCGGCAATTTATAATTTATCGGAATGTTAATCATCTCCTCCCAGCGGAAAGCAGCGAATCAGCACTTTACAAGCAGCCGGAAACAGAGCCAGAATCAATGAGAGGGAGCGGGCGAGCGAGAGGGTGAGAGAGAGGCGCTACTGCTTATTCCTTAAGATGAAATTCCATGTTCCTTTTATCCCATGATTCTTTGCAGAAAGCTGAGTCTGAAATTCCCAGACTACAATTCCTTTGCTTTCTCTTTGGGAATCTCAGAATGGGATGTAGCTGTCATCGTGTACAGCTCGTATGTACGATGTTTTCATCATATCTTTTTGTATTTTTCGTCATTTGTATTATGTGTTGTATCTAGATAGACTGCAACTATTGTTACTGTATCTTGTATCATAGTTTGATATATTGTAGTAAATTATATTGGTTTTATTCAGCGTGGATATTTTTACTTTTATTATCACATTTTTCTTTTTGCATCTAACCAAGTAGCGCTCCTAATTTTATTGTAGCCCAGTGATGCAATGACAATAAAGGCATTTTTTTATTGTTTCATAAGAATGTAATATTTTTGTAGTATTACTTTGAGATTTGTGCAATCTTTCTTCTCTTTTGAATCCACAGTGATTAACACGGTTAAATCATTCACTTGCCAACACCTGGGTGTTAATTGCTGTATGATAAGTAACATCTCAACCAATAAATATATTGATCACATGTTTTAATAGGCGTGTTCTTACCTGAGACCACGCCCACACCATCCTCACAGTCGTAGTCCGAGAACTCACTGTCACTGATCCTCTGAGACCCTACGGAAGAAAGACACAATGTCAGCCTGTCTGTCTGAACTATTAGTTGTTGGAATCGATTTTGTTTTATATGAAGAAGAAAGTCTTCACTCATGATGAAGAAGGGTTACAGACACACGGGGCACACTAGGGGCGGGGCATTTCAATTTGTTCTGCACCAATTTGAGGTTGGGGTGGGGCCTGAACAACTAACACTTAAGCACATTAGCATAAAACTCCCAACATAAAAAAAATATGAGAGAGAGAGAGAAAGGAATTTAGACTTTAATCAAATCAATCAAAATATATTATATATTTATCAAAATATGTCATAATATAACAAATAAAACAAGCATAATTAATGTGATTGCATTTATGGAGGAGAGTAACTTTCTATAAAAAAAAAATTATTTAAAACGAAATGAAAAGCTTAAATCAGAAGAAATGGGCCTAGTGTTTACTGTTGCGGCAATTCTGCGCATTTAAAAACACACACACGGAGAAGAAATCAAAACTTCCCCGCGCTGGGTGTTGGGTGTTCTCTCTCGTATCGAATGAGTTTTCTGTTCTCTGAAAGCTCTCCTATTTCAGACGACTCACAGTTAACCGAATATGTCAGTCCGATATCTCTTTCTCTTTCAAATCCACATAACAAGTTCAAGGAAGCTGGAGTTTCGTGTTACTTGGGAAAATGGATGTCATTTTCTCTCGGTTCCAGTCAAGAGACATAAACCGCAGCGGCGCTGAGTTTGACACGCCGAGGCGCCGCTCCATCACTCGCCTCAGATTGAGAACGAAAGATCACACACACTTGCTCTACATCACGAGTCATGGTTCTAAAAGACCCCGAGCGGAATCTCCTGCCAACTACGGACATGAGAAGGAATCCAGGAAAAACACAGGAGGAAACCCAGAGGATCAGTCCAAACATGCAGACGTCTTTACCTGAGCTGTACGGATACGGGCCTTTGGCTGCAGAAACAACCCAGTCAAGATGCTGTGATCATTCAGCAGAACATGTGTGTGTGTGTGTGTGTGTGTGTGTGTGTGTGTGTGTGTGACTTACTCTGCAGGCGGCGGGTGGGGCTGTCTCCGTGAAGACCCCGCCTCTGGAGGCTGGGGGAGCTCTTGGGCAGCGGCACCGAGGACACGTCGTGTGTTTGAAGCTTGTACCAGTGCGGCTCGTCGTCCAGCAGGGCCGTTTCCAGCTCAATGAGGATCTACACACACACACACACACGCACGTCAACTACTCTGTGAAAAGATGTGTTTGCGGTCAACAAATCAAGAGAAAAGTTTATGAACATGCAAAGTAAACGCACACACATGCTCAGGTACAGTAAACACACAAACGCACACACAATGCTTCTGTGAAAGCTGACAGTATAAATGTAGTTATTAATGTATAAATACATTAATTAAATAAGATGCTTCCTATTCTTCCACCGTTTTCTGAAAATACTATACATGTTAAAGTGGCCAAAAAGCGAAAAATACATTGTGGCTATTTCTATTATGTAACATAATATATGTGAATAAATTGGGAAAAATATGAATAAAATATAGCTGCAAGCAACAATGTGAGGGTTTAACCTTTACACTGCTGTTGGTATCATGAAAACAGATGTAGCCTTTATAGATTTGAATATTTAGAGGCTCCTCTATTGGCTTTGTACAGCGTACTGTAAACTGTATAAAAATATATATTTTAAATATAAATTCAAGAACAATTATAAAATCACATTTATATATATGTGTGTTTTTTTAGTATATTTATTTTAAATGAATGGAAACGTATTAAAAAATGAAGCAATTAGAATAATTTAATACGGCTGAACTGACTTTACACCTTAAAAATAGATTCTATTAAGATTAAACAGCCAATGACTGTGACTGTACACCGCAGAGTTTAAGTTTTATTTAAAAATTTTCATTTCCTGAAAGGTCACTTCCTGTTGCGCTGAAAACATTTTCGCACCTCTCCCAGGAACTCGCTCTCCTCCTCTCGGACCCGGGCCTGGTCCCACAGCGTGACCTCCAGCATCCGCTCCCTGAACTCTCGCCGGTGGACTGGCGAATACATGAAGGTCTGGTTCCATTTGGGCTCTAGTGATTTCTTCACAGTTTTTGTTCTTCTTTTGCTTTTGTCACTGTAGAAAAATTCATTCAGACTTTCATTTTTGATCATGGGAGAACAATCCTGGAATAATGGACGTCTAAAAGCAATAAACTGTAGATAATATTGACTTTGGTTCTTTCAAAAAGGGCCTTATGACAAAAATATATACAACACCATAAACATATAAAAATAAAATGTCAATCACACCTTCTGTCAGGCAGGAAGTAGATCTTGACGTATGGATTTCGTGGTCGGCCGTCCTCTCTTGAAGGCAAGTCTTTCGCACCCAGGATAGTGACAATAAGTTGATGGCCGACCTTGTCGTACCAGAGTTTTACCTGAAGGGAAAGAAACACAAGAGCCTGTTTCAAAAAATTTTAATGATCTTTAATGATCTTTCAAAATTTCTACAATTTCACAGAATGAGTAGACGTGCGGCAAACTCCAAACATGACAAGTATGGACCCAACAATCAATGTATGACAATGTACATGACATACATGAAAAATACTGTAATTATCTGAAAACAAGACCTAGCAGGGTTTTTAAACGGCTCTGAAAATGAGCCGTGCTGAAGCTGAAGAGAGACTGAGGCAGTGAATCAGCACCAGCTTTATAACGTCACTTCACTTTACTACACACTGAATGTAAGACCTACCGCAAAACTAAACAGGGAAGGGAAAAAGTCTCATTTTCAGACAAACACGGTATAAAAAAAGTTAAAGAAATACACCAGAGCCCATACTTGTAGAAACGGGGAAAAATTAGCCACATAACAAATTCTGACAAAATATTGTACATATTGCACAGAGCAAGTTTAATGCATTGTAACATGCGTTAAAGCATTTTGTTTGGAAAAAAAAAAAAAAAAAAAACAGGTATCACAGGGAGAACTAAACAAACTGTACCATTATTCTTCACCTTATAACCCACCTGTAATTCACAGCAAAACTAGTCCTGACATTTATACTAGACATTTATACATGTACTTGTGTAAAAAAAAAAAACCAATGTACGTTTCTGTCTTTTGGAATTCAGTGTGACTGAAATGATGCACATAAACCGTATATATGTTAGTATGTTAAAGCTAATCATCAATCAAGCTCAGGTACAATTTGCTCATTTTACTAGAAGGGGAAGAAAAAAAGGTGCCGTGAAGGATTGAATCGCAGATCTGCTCTTCTACGTCATCTACAGTTACGGTAGACAGTAGGGTGTACAGTGGTGTAAAGTACTTGAGCAAATAAACGTTGTTACTTTACCTAAGTACTTTGGCTGCTTGTACTGAGTATCAAAAATCTAAGAAACTGTTACTCTGCTTGACTACATTTTTGATTGAGTATCTGTACTCTTTACTCCACTACATTTGAATGAACACTAGACGTTACTTGTTAGATTGCGATTGTGCACAACAAGTCTGTGGTTAATGTCATGGTCAGACAAGGCAATATTGCCATCTGCAGGGTGCTGAAGGTACTGGATGCCATTGATGAGATAAATCACGTGACCGTGAATTAGCAGTTGCACCTTTTTGCTCATTTGATTTTGACTAACATTTAGTTCTTTAAATATCTTTTTTTGTAATGCCATTTAGAAACATTCAGGTGTTAAGTTTCATTTCTATATTAGGAAATAAAACCTCATGAATAAAGAGTTTCATTTTAAATTTTTTTTGTGAATCATTTTCCAATGTATGTACAATTTGTACAGATATCAGCAGAGATGTGTCAGACAGTTTAAACAGACCCGACACGATTAAACAGACCGTGATGTCCGATCCCAAACAGCACCTTTTACAATCTTTTAGCAGCAACATGAAACAAGTGAAAAAGCGTTAGGATGATGACAAAATGCAAAGACTCGCCTAATGAATCACAATGGAAACCATTAGATGATTTAATCTGTGTGTTCCTTAAACACTACAGCGCTGTGTCAGGATTCAGTGTAGTTTCATGTTACGTGGAAAAAGAGTCCAGTCTGGACAAACTCTGCTTCACTCAAACATTTAAAGGGACAGAAACACTCCGGCCAAAACGTCTCTTCAAATATTTCAGTGCTAATCAGCTGCATGCAAATGGCTGATGCGTCGCTATCCACCGGGAATGCGTGTAAATTCAGCAAAAAGCAATGCAGACACCAAGTGCTTTCAACATTCAGCAAAGCCAGCGCATCGCTTCTGCCGTTACCTGAACTCTAGGGCTAAAAGGCTCAATTCTTCTACTATGGTTTTGGCTCTGGGTAAGTAAAAGTGGATGAAAAAAAGGATGAGAAATGCAGTAAAAATAAAACCTGAAATGACAAAAATCAGTTGTTAATGCAGCACAGGACGAGATTTAATCTATAGGAGGAAGTGAAAGTGTGACTTTTACCAGCACCAGCCCGAATTTACACTGCAAAACACTGGTTCAAAGGATCAAATGTGTTATCAACACAATCGCGAGAAATTAGACGTTATCCACCGAGTTCACTTCGCACTTCGAAGCCTGTTTTTGCACCCGATTATGACCCACACTGTTCACAATCGGAAGCGTTTGTGAAGAGGTTCTATTGTATATTTGTAAAGGATCAATAATCTAGCACAAATCTGAGGCAGAGAACATCGACTCTGTTGTGTAGTGTCAGAAATAAAGTCAATAATCCATGTCTTAAGTCCGAGGTCTCCGAGATACCTTCTCCAATGTGTTTGCGTTTTTAGCAAACTAAACTCTGAGGAGAAATTTCTTTTAAAAAAAAAAATAAAACTTTGCTTTATCGTCAGGAAAATGAGACGAAAACCCATTGAGTGAAAGCGAAGCGAAAATTAAGACTAAAGAATGAAAAAATAATAAAAAAAAAATTGTGTCAATGATAGAATATATGTATATTACACATGCCATTATTTTGACAGTTTTGTACAAAATGTGTTATTTAGTATATTATTTAGTACTAAATATATGTTATTTAGTACAAAAATAAATTTTTGTTTAATAATATGGAACATGAAAAAAAACTGCATTTTGAGAATTGGAACGGAATAATAGCATTACATTTTAATCAATTGAGAAATATGATTTGACATGATTTCTTATCGATCTTCTCCAATCTTTGTTCTTGTAATTTCTTGTGTTATATTTATACCGTTTCTTTTTGCCTTCTATACTTTGTACCAAATTTTAATATCATGCGACTATTTATATAAATTTGTTCAGTCTTTTTTTTTTTTTTTCTGTTATAACATCTTTTTTCTGCACCAAACTGAGTAGCAATACTAATTTCATTATAACCCTGGGATACAATGACAACAAAGGCATTCTATTTTATTCTATTCTATTTTCTTCTCAATCGTGGATTAAAAAGAAAAAAGTCAAGTCAAGGTACAATTATATTAGTTGACTACGCACTTACACCATGGACTACAACAACACACTTTGAGAAATTCCCACGTATTCCAGAAATTCGACAGGTTTGGCAGATTTTAAGTCAGTCCTACAGAGTTTAAACTTCTGACAACCTTCAGGTGAATGTGTGTGACATGGACAGAAGGACGTTTTCAGCTGGTGTGACTCACGGTCAGCTGTCCTGTTAAAAACTGGGTGGCGTCCCGCAGAACTCCAGGGCTCATGGGAGATGTGACCGATATGGAGGGACGATCCATCTTCTGTGATTCGAACGAACTTGAACCTTGTGTGAAAGCAAAAGCAATGCGAAAGAACATCAGAGAAGAAGAAAAATACAAGAACTCTGAAGTGAAGCATGAAGTGAGCGACTCACTGGATTCCAGCTGTCCATGTGTGCTGTCGGGAATCCTGGGAATATCCCTGCAAACACACACACACACACACAAATTGTTAGGTGTCAGCACAGCGAATCAGATTTCAAGAGGAAGCGACGGATTCTTACCCGATGGGCCGAGAGACCACCAGCTCCACCTGAGGCTCCGGCTTGGACTCTAAGATAATATTGTAAACTTCTTTAAATGTGGCTCCTTGTAGATGCCGACCATTCCACTCCAGGACCTGGTCACCTAAGCCAATCAGAGAACACGATTGGAAAAAAGTCTTGCATGGAAATTCTTTTATCACGTAACATATTTAATGTGTGATCTTTCATTTGCATCAAAGTGGGGCTTGAAATATTGTGCTTTTATGTTAAAGTGGGGACATATTGGTATTACGTCCAGTGGTGTAAAGTACTTGAATAAGTGTACTTCACTACTTTACTTTACTAAGTATTTTTGCTGCTCTGTACTTGCACTGAGTATCAAAAATATACTTTTACTCTCTACTTAACTACATTTTATAGTCTTTTTACTTGTCGGGCATCTTTTTCTGTAGCGGTGATTCACAAATTATGTGAACGTGAATTAGCGGTATTTGTTTCTAAATTCAGTATCTGTAAAATACTTAAGTCCTTTTAAAATTGGATACTTTACAACTCTTACTCAAGTCTTCTCGGAATTGGTGATTTGTAACTTGTAATGAAGTAATTTCTATAGTAAAGTATTTTTTTAGTAATTTCTATAGTAAAGTATTAGCGAGTTCTCTTTACACCTCTGATTACACCAATGGAAGCTCACAGTTTGATGTATCTGCAAGTGTGTGTGTGTGTTTTCCATAGTACCAACCTGGCCTAAGGTGTCCAACAGTATCTGCTAAACTTCCTTTCCTCACTTTGGTAATGAACGCACATAGTCGACCCGACTCTGTCATCTTTCCCCCTACAACCTGTAGATGGCAAAATTGTGTGTATACAATTATATCACACTTTCAATATACGATAACCCCCACACACACACATAGTGGAGTGGGCTGAAGGCTGATCTAAAAAACACAATCTTTTTTTTGAGCATCACACAAATGAAATCCGTACTAATGGCCGACCAATACAAACATACTAAGAAGATTATGAGTTGCCCTGGGATAGAAATGACTTTATATAATGAGTGGCTGAAGGAAACCGTGTGCGTGTGTGAGAGGGAATTTGTGTGTGTGCGCTGTAGTGTGTTTGTGCATGCGTGTGTGAGGGATTGAGTGTGCGTAAGTGATTGAGTGTTTGCTAGTGTGTGTGTGTGTGTGTGTGTGTGTGTGTGTGTGCTTGACACACTCCAGCTAGTAACAGTTGTTTTGCAGATGTAGCACAGAAGTCAATTGTCCAGCAGGTTTGTTAAATGTAATGAATCTGTGTTTCTCTCACTCTGCTGAACAAACCATGTAAACGCTGACGTGTCCCTTCCACATCCCTCAAGTGCTTAGAGCCATCTGACTATCAATCTAACTGTCTGTCTGTCTATCTATTGTCTGTCTGTTCATTTTATGCCTATCTATATTATATCTATTCATTTTATGTCTCTATCTATCTATCTATCTATCTATCTATCTATCTATCTATCTATCTATCTATCTATCTATCTATCTATCTATCTATCTATCTATCTATCTATCTATCTATCGATCCATCCATCGATCCATCCATCCATCCATCCATCCATCCATCTATCTATCTGCTTGTCTTTCTATCTGTCCCTCCCACCATCCATCCATTTGTTGGTCCGTCAGTCCATCCATCAATCAATCCATCTGTCTATCTGACTTTCTATTTATACATCTAGTAGTCTGTCTGTCCATCCATCTGTCTATTCGTGCTTGTTTATTTATCTATTGTGTGTGTGTGTGTGTGTGTGTGTGTGTGTGTGTGTGTGTGGAGCGACTGGCCTTCAGCCCCAGCAGTGCTCCAGAGTCTCGGGGAACGCTGCCGTCCTTCATGCGCTTGTTGAGCAGAATCCTCCCGATGAGTCGATCTCCATCTTTAGACGGTTGCCATGTGACGGGATGCTGCCGGGTCAGAACCACAACACGCATCATTCCAGAACACGCACACACCGAATCATCTGATCTATCACACAAACTCCCTGATGTGATTATAAAAGTAACAGATCAAATCGTGTCCTGGCGGATTAAAGGATTAGTTTACCCAAAAATAAAAATGTCGTGGACTTTCATTTCATTCTTTACCTGTAGAACAAGTAGATGTTCTGGAGAACATAACCAGATTAACTGACATGCAGCGATCTGTCTGTCTCATAAATAGCGTAACATTAAGCATCAAGTGAGGAAACACTTTTGTGGGAGTCTGTGGAGTTTGTGTGATAACCAGCTGAAAGTCCCATGCACATGCAGAGAAAAGCCACGTGAGAAACCAAGCACAATGTCCAACTCAAAAGTGAAGAAACTTCCGAGCGAAGGGAGTGTGACAGCGGAAGGGAAAAAGCAAACAAACTTAGTGGCAGCTTTGCTCTGACTGACTGTGTGTCGGGCACAAAGGGAGGAAGAGTGAGGGGCGGAGCCGGGGCCCTGCTGTGGCTGGGGGGACATGCAGCCCACGGGACCGGGTGAGGAGTGACAGAACCCGTGCTCGAGATGGAGCCTGTTTAAACACCAACGCACATCCCGCATTCACCTCTCGGCCTTAAGTCCGTCTGTAGCCACAGTGTGATAAAATACTACATATGTCTTTTAAATCCAGCTGAAGATGCTCAGGCATCTGTTGTTTATATGAGGGGAAAAAAAGTGCTATTTTTAACTATGATGGGAAATAGAATTGTTGTGTGTTCAGTCTATATACGTAATAATCTTATATTGTAGATCATGTGGCTGGACTAAGACGATAATCCTTTATACCGTATTTTTCAGACTATATGGTGCACTTAAAATCCTAAACATATCTATCTATCTGTCTGTCTGTCTGTCTGTCTGTCTGTCTGTCTGTCTGTCAGTCTGTCTGTCTGTCTGTCTGTCAGTCTGTTTGTCTGTCAGTCTGTCTGTCTGTCTGTCAGTCAGTCAGTCAGTCTGTCTGTCTGTCTGTCTGTCTGTCTGCTTTTTGTTTATCTGTCTTTATTTCTGTCTGTCTATCTGCCAGTTTAGTGTTTGCCTTTATATCTGTTAATGTCTGTCTGTTTGTCTATCTAAAATATATACTATACACCTTAAAATCCAGAAAAAATCGTGCCTTGTGTGTAAAAAAAAAAGTGTATGAGTAGTGCACCCTAAAATCCAGTGCACCATATACATTCCAAAAAATACGGTATATGACTTTTAAGCATTTCTGATTCGCCTATATTCGCTGCTTATTTAAACGCTAGCCCGGGTTTGAACGACCCCTGTAATCCCACCTAATGTTGGCATTTAAACAAGGACCAAGTGAGACAGAAAGAAAAAGAAGCAGATGAAAGTCAGATGCAGCCTGGTGGCGCCGGTACCTTCTCACTATGGCTATGCTCCTCGTTTAGTGTCGTGCTACTGCACGTATCAACCCCCGAGTCTTTAACCTGCGGCTCGCACCACTCAGCATCCTCCTCCAAAGAGTGGCCCCCAAAGCGCACCACTTTCTTTTGGCCCTCAGATAAGGTGTGTGACTGCTCATAAGTTTGTCTTTTTCCCCTTTGACTGTCCCCTACAGACACGGGATAAAACAGAAAGAAAAAAAAACACATGCAAAAAGTGAGGAAAAAAGGCAAAATAAACCATGAAATGTCAGAGGAAGAGGGAGAGAGAGAGAGAGGGAGAGAGAGAGAAGAGAGAGAGAAGAGAGACGAGAGAGAGAGAGAGAGAGAGAGAGAGAGAGAGAGAGAAAGAGAGAGAGAGAGAGATAGGCGAGAGAGACCCTCTGCCTCTCGAGAGACCCCGAGAGATCTCCTCGAGAGAGAGCGAGATAGAGAGAGTGAGAGCCCCCAATATATTGCTGAGAGAGAGTGAGCTCCCCCCTCTCTGAGCGAGACATCGCCCTCGAGAGAGACAGCTCGAGATCTCTCGAGAGAGCGCGTGTTAATCTACCCTCGAGAATTGTGAGAGAGGAGCGCCGAGAGAGAGAGAGCTCAAGGATGACCCCTCCCGCTCGAGTGAGACTAGCCCAGCGTGCGTGACGAACCTCGAGCTCCTTCGTGCTCCCCCTCCGTCCCCCTGCCACATCTCTGAGAGAGCTCCCTCCTCTCGAGCGCTCCCGATCTACTCGAGCTTCGCGCTAGCCTTCTCTCGAGCGAGAGCCGACGAGAAGAGAGTCGAGAGGAGAGAGAGATGGAGATGGGGTGGACACAGCTCTCTGCTTGTCTCACCAAAGACATTGTGGCATTGTCTCACCGACTATGGTGCAGCATCACTGCTATGCCACGTTGTTTGATCCCACCAGTGGCCATCCAAATCCCCTGTGAGCACCCCACACACACACACACACACACAAGCACGCGTACACACGTTAAATCCCCACACGCGCACAAACACACACACAACACATGTTTTTGTCAAAACGAAGCAAATGCACTTCACTTATTAATCGTCAGCCATATTTGCGAGTCGGAAACCCTTTTTTAAATTTGACTATGAAGTAACGCTGAGACTTGCTGAGTCATCAAGGTGAAGTATGACATCATCAGACCTGTGATTTATTAGTAATTAATTAGTAATTGTGATGATGTAGCCACACGGCGCAACAAACTGATAAAATTATGCCAATATATATGACAATTGCATTCAAACCAGTTGAAATCTTGCAGCTCAGCATCGCACATTACTGTACACATTACTGTACATACAGTGTCATCACAGAAGATCCTCCGCACACGCGTGTGTGAGACATGGAGCTGACGTGGCGCTGACTCAGGCTCCATCACTCTGACAACTCAATAAAACCTTGCGTAAACTATTAATTGCCTCATTAATTATGGAGGCCGTTTTTACTATGAGTGAAAGAGACAGGAGAGAGACGACGCTGCACGCCAGCCACTTGTAAAATTACTACTGATATTTCTCTTTACGCTCCTCGTGATATGATTGGCTGATCAGGGCTTGACAATAAAATTTAACCGGATCTGTAACAAAAAATGTAACAGGAACAACACTATTCCTCCTGACAGACATTTTTGCATATGTATGATTTTATTTAATTTTTATAAAACATGTTTATGTTACAGGCAAGATGTGAAATCGAGGCATGGCAAAGTATGAAATGTGTGTTTTCTAGGTTGAAAGGCCATTAGACAGGGTGTGTAACAATCTTGGTGCTGGAAAATCCCGTCAGTTGCTTCAAAGTGGTTATGCATATAAGCATTATGAAAAAAAATGTAGTTCTTTTCTTCTTTAATTTTTTGACATTTTGTCTTCATTGGATTTCTGATGCGACATTTCCCAATATGCCTACAACACCAAGGGATTCTATAGAATGCATGGGTTTCACACTTTGCCTGTAAGATGTATGCATTTGTCTGCACAAAAATACTATACATGTATGTTACAGGCAAAGTGTAAAGTAAAGCATTTTATAGAATGGCTGAAACGAGACCAGGCATAGTATGACATGCATCAACATTTACATGTTTTCTATGTTGAAAGGCCATTACACAAAGTATGTAACAAACTTGTTCCTGGAAAATCTCGTCAGGCATTGTACGTATGTATAAGCAAAAAAAAAATGTTCTTCAATTTTTTCTTCAAATGTCTTTCTAATACCAACATTTAACATCACTACAAACTTAACAAAATGACCAGAAATCTTGCCTGATTTCACACTGCCTTTAACATTCTATAAAATGCCTGCTTGCACATTTTGCCCGTAACATACATATACAGTATTTTTAAAATTCTAAAATACTACTTTTCTTCGTAAAAACTGTCAAAAACCAGATCACAGTTCAGTCTGGATGAAGATCTTTGGCAGCTGTGGACTGGTTCAGTCTGCGCATCCTCCGATAAATCCAGAGGAAAATAGGAGATAAAGCTTTAAACTCAATCACATAAGGGTCTCTACGTTTCTCTACAGCTCCAGCACAACACGAGAGAAAGACGATCTGGTTCACAGCCATCAGCTCTTATATAAGTCCTACAGAATCATGAGGTCGTCCTGCATCCAGAGCAAGAGCCAATCACAGCGGCTCATCTCCATCAGAAGCCGCGAGGGTGCCGCGGTAAACGGCTTTCACCTCATTACGTCTGATCTTCACACAGTCCGATAGCAGAAGAAATGACACTCAAACCTGCGTTCGGGAGAGCGAGAATAAAGCGGTCCTGAAGTCAGCTCTAGTCACATCACTACCCACAAGACTAATGAAGAAACTACAGCTCTGCCTAAAAAGGCCATTTAATACATCTATATGAAGGAGAAGCATCTGGATTGTGACTCTGACAATCTGGCCTGAAGATAGAGACAGAACGTGACAGAACCTCTCTATAAGAGAGGCTGTGAAACCTGGAAAAGCGCAGCATCAATAATGTAAAATGCTACGCTGCCTCTTGTCATTGTGATGCTTATATAAGTGGCTCGGACTGGGCTGTTTCTGCCCTTTTGTTTTACTTTCCAAGCCTCTGGAACCAGAATAAACTCCACGTGGATCTTTCTTAGAGACGTGACGACTCGGAAAGCCTCTAATGTTCAGGCTACAAATCATTTGCCGTTAGACAATTACCAAAAAGGCCTCAGTGTACAGTGATGTACACAACATGCAACAAGCGTCTATTCGTGAATGCTTTTTATTAAATTTGTAATTCTTTAACCTATTAAAAACACAATTAAAACCAAGATTTTTCGCAACTTGTGTTAATACATTAAAGAGCTGTACATTAAGATAAGGAATACATGTACGTGAAGAGGAATTTAATCATTTCTGCAGCATTACATTAAAATCTGCCGTCCTGAAATACCTGAAGACGGAGAAAATGCTCCAGACCGGACGTCGACCTCAGTTACTTTTTTAGCCATTACAGTGCAACTTTAATCGCCGCCATTTTTTGCGAATGTGTTAGTGTGATTGATCATAAATCTAATATGAATGCAATTTAATTAAACTAATTTAATGCAACAATGACTTCAATTCGCACAGCTGCTTTGGGATAGTCGGCGAGTGGGAAAAGCGTTTTATAAAGAAACAGAAATAGAACTTAATATTAAAGCTGCTTGAAATCTGACGTTTTTGTCTCTACTTGTATAAACTCACATGAAATGTTCTTTTATTTGAAGAACAGACACACTTCTCTTGTAAATAATTGCATAATGCTTCTCATTACTTATTAGTAAACTGAACTATATATTTTTTATGAATATTCATAGGATACAATCTTATAAAACTGCATTGAATTATGACGCAACGAAATAAATGTGTCTCTTACTAAATTAAATTAACCAAACCAGCGTAACCAAACCAATCAAAAAATCCGTCACCTTCCGATCATCTTGACAATCAGAACTAATGTTCGCCAGCATTCACACGTGCACATGGATCCAGAGGGGATAAGTCAAGCATCATCAGCATCATCCTCATCATCATCATCATCATCATCATAAGAGGTCAAGGTCACTTTCTCTCAACACATCAGCTCTTGAAACAAACAAGTAGGTTTTTTCTCAAACACTTTTTGATGGAAATAAAATTTTGGGTGGAATTTAAACTAAACGGGACTATGAAAAAGACTCAAGACTGGTTTATTAACCCAGTTATTGAGTCAAATAAGCACAATTATCAGCTTAGAAAACATTTTTTAATACTTTTTAATAACTACACCTTATAATTAAATCAATTATGTTCTGTATTCTGGTATCATGTCTCGGTTTTGATTTAAAATTTGGTTTCCACAGCTCAACGAGCCTTGAGGCTCTTTATGGGTTTTCTCCAACATTGTTTAATACTTAAAGAGTATTAAACCATAAAGAGTTTTCACTTTAGAAGTCATCACAGAGAAACGTAACTAAGTACCAGTATTAACAAGTTTCTAAACTCTTCATGAAATACAGTTTCAGGTGATCATGTGAAAACACGTTGTTAAGTATAAATCAACAAAGAATAACCAGCTTATTCATGAGCTTAATCATTAGATGCGCATCATTAACAAATGTATTACTAAGTATCGCTCAAGCCTAATTAATACGTTATTGATCATGAATAAAGCAACAAATGTTATAACATAACCTAAAGCTAGTTGTATTGAACACAGTGCTTCTCAAAAAGACCCCAAACAACGTGAAATTTCGCCACTAGAATAAAGTGTAAATGCACTAGGTGGCAGTAGCGCGCTCGTTGTTAGACCAATGCTGGTATAGCCAGTTACACTTTGACCAATTATTTAACTTTTTTTGGCAATTATTTATTTTATGTAAGAGAAAAAAAGAAACAAAGAGAAAGAGACAAGTGATATAAAACATCTAGCTATGACTAAAAAGTTCCACGAATCCTATTAAGCGTTTGCCTAGACTGTGACTACGGTGAATTTTTTTATTTTCATGCAAAGTGCACTAGTGTTAATAAAATGATTTGTTGTTTTGATCTACAGTGATTTCTACATTCATTGTTTGAGGTGTCTACAACGTGAAGAATGATTCATTGTTACATAGGCTAATGTCATCGTAATTTTATAGACTAGAAATTAAAGTTTTATGCCAATTTAATCAACAAAAGTCTATTTTAAAAAGCCAATATAAACAAATATGGGTCTGCCAGGGATGGTTGCTTTTTCTTCGGGGGGTCGTAACAGAAAATTATTGAGAAGCACTGAATTAACAAGCTATTTAAATGGAGAATAAACTCAAACAAGACCCCAAATCTCGAAGAAGCGTGGAAGCCCGAGATGCCTGTAAGCTTTAGATTAGCGGTAGAGTCCTTCCAGACGACTAATGTATAAAACAGCGTTACCTTTCTCGCTGACGGACTCGCTCTCGATCTCCACGTCCTCACAACTGGTGTACTCCGGTGTGGTGGCCAGTTCCTCTTCAGAGCTGCTGAGGGACACCTGCCTCATCTTCCCCCCACGCTTGTTCTTGTGAGGCTTGGGTGGTGGTGGTCTGACAGACTCGGACTGGTCAGAACTCAGCGAGTCATTCCGCAACATGCTCTCCATCTTTTCTCTTTTACTCTTCCGCATGGCCGACACTGGGTCCAAATGCTGCTGCCTGTGGAACGAGTCCATGGTGGGAGGACTTCGGTCGGGCCGGTGCTGACCGTGTCCGGGGCCTGAGGAGTAATGGGGTCCCCTAAGAGGCCCGAGAGGTTCCTCCATCTCCGTGTAGGCCAGGGAGACATCGCTATGGCGTCGCTCGTGCCGGAAGCGGGAGACCTCGGCGTGCATTCGCATCTGCTCCTCGTAGGGCTGCGGCTTGACCGGGTAGCGGGCCAGGTTGGGGTCACTGCGGTAGCGGTTCTGGTACTCCTCCTGCCGCTGGAGCTGGAGCTCGTGCTCGCTGAGGGGCGGGCCATCGGGGATGAATCCGGGCTCGGGTGGACACTCCTCCTGGGAATGCCAGCCCCCTCGGCGAGCACGGAAGGACCCTCGCGCTACCTCCGCGTCCTCGTAGGAGCGTCCGTAGCCCCCGCGCCTCTGCCGCTCTCCGGCCCCGTAGTCAGACGGCGATCGTGGCATGCCGCCCGCTCCGTGGGCATACTGCGAAAGCGCCGCCTTCTCCTCCCTTTGGTCGTACTTTTGGTTTGGATCCCTGTTTGCCGATGGACTTCTTTTCCTGCCAGACACGAGAAACAGAAGTTTCATCAATTATATTCAAATGGTTATATTCCGCTACCGCACTCTTACCGAGCATCTAGATTTTGTAGTCAACCTTTAAATTACTTCTTCTAAACTTAAGAAAAGGTTTTAAACTCAATAAAATATATATTTTATCAATTAGAGAATAGAAAAAGGAATATTATATCTATATTTTAGAAGCCAGTCATCTGTCATCTGTCATGTTCCAAAAGGGCAAATAAGGTCTCCATGCTCAACATGTTGGCGGAACAACATAAAGTGTTTTTATTAAGAGTAATGTATAAAGTACATAACGTGTCCAAATGGAAGTGTTTTTTCAACGGAAAGCAATTAAAATATGAGCAATTATAAGTTCTGAATGTCAATTTCCATTACTTTTCTATTATTTCTACCCCCGACTTTCTCTCGGAAGTCATTTTTAAATTTAAAATTGATTTGAAACAAACATTTTAGTTTAAAAAAGAATGTAGTCAAATAAAAATAAATAAATAAACATGCTTAGTCTTCAGTATACAGCAGTGATTTTCCTCACATTTAACCACAGAAGTCAAAAGAAATATTTATCAACAATCTTTATCAAAAAAATAAGATAATGACCAAAAAAAAGTGCACGGTTTAGAATGTGGATTCATTCATCAACAAATACTGCACAGATAAAGAATATGTTTGCTTATAAATATTAAAGTTTGCAGTTTATAGCATGTAGCATCCATTCATTTATCCATCCATTGTCTACTGCTATTACATCTCTGGCCTGAAGTAGAGACACTATCTGATTTGGAGGCCGACCAATCACAGAGCAGAACAAACAGACACACACACACACACACACACACACACACACACACACACATTACTATAGTTAATTCTCCAATTCTAAATGCCTGGTTTTGGATTTTGTGAACTGGAAACCTGGAGGAAACTCACGCAAGCACTGGGAAAACATGCAAACTCCACACAGAAACATCAACTCCGACCAATTAAAACTCACACCAGGAGTCACAAACGGATCCTTCTCACTGTGAGGCAACAGTGCTACCCACTGCTTCACCGCACCACCTCTGATGCACATTACTCTTAAAAAACCCTTTACACCTGAATAAGGATAAGGACCTCTTAAAACATTCCTTCAAAGCTACTTTTCTAACTGCTGCTAAGTTCACATGATCCGTATAACACATGAAGAGCACGTGAGTCAAGTGAGTCTGACGTGATGGTCGCCGAACAGCTTTATAACGTCACATCACATCATCAGAGACACTGAAAAAATACTGAGATTTGCAAACGCACTCAGACACACACACGGTTCCAAGTAAAGAACATTTTAGGTCTAAATGTTACAGAATGTAACACTTTTGTAATTCAATGCTTTTCTCTGGTAATAACTCAAGAAATCACTTCCGCTATGTAAAACCCATTTCAGAAAATTGAAACATTCACTAGAACCATAATAAAAATATTAATAGGTCCTTATGTTGTAGGATCATATTTATTAAGACAGAAAGCCAGACAGACACGCAAGCAGATGGTCAGACAGATAGAGAGACAGACAAACAGAGATACAGGTAGAAAGGCAGATAGTCAGACAGACAAATAGAGAGACAGAGGGGCAGATAGAGAGACAGACAGACAGACAGGCGGAAACATAGAGAGACAGACCGAAAAATAGATCTTGAGACAGACAGACGGGCAGAAAGACAGCAGATTAAGCGTATCAACAATCAAGCTTCTATTTCACCAAAACTACATCTAGCAAGTCAAACTAATACAACTACAGCAAATAACCCGAATTACGTGTAAATGTAGAGGAAACACATACGACAGTGGATGCTTCACACACCTGAAACACACACACACACGCAGAAATTACAAATGAAAATCCACCGATGGTCAAATCCTTCCTACTGCGTCCTACATCCTGTCCGACGACGAGGATAAAATTAGTACAAAAACTATATTCCCATTAGTCCTGGAGTGAAAGTCCCATCTCTCTGATTGTCCTGGTGATGTCAGTGAAAGCGCAGTGGCCGCAGACGTATAAGCTGCTGCAGGGCATGCTGGGATACTCTGATGACCTGTGCACAGAGGTGGAATTACACGCTTCAGCCTGCAGCTGATTGGTGGAGAATCCAGCCGAGAGGATTTTTATTTAATCTGATGTAACTATGTGCCAGAACAAAATAGCACTTTGAAAACCCTCAGATCATGAATTTGTGCCTTTTTTTTACCCTCATCCTCTCATCATTGCAAACCAGGGCCTATAAGCTTCTCGTGAGCAGATGAAATGTAAGCATTTACCTAAATAAAAACTCAAATTCAGGATCAAATTTAAAACATACAAAAATATAAATATAGTACTATATATATATAAATATATATATATATATATATATAAATCTTCTATAGATATACGTGTATAAATATTATATATACTGTATATACAGTGTTTAAATACAATTTTATAAAACGTATTTTATTAAAATTTATTTTTTTAAAATACATTTTTATTATAAGAAAATAAAACAAACAAAGTGCAGCAGGGAGGGGGAAAAAAACATTGCAGGCTTGAAATTAAACCGCAATAATTTAACAGAGAAACAAACAAAACGTAGTGTGGCGTGACATCTCTAGACTCGGTACCTAAAGGTTCATACAAAGAACTCAAACACCGGCTTTAAATACAAGACCGAATGAAAAGTTAGCATGTGGAGCACGTGAACAGAATTAAAAAATAAACACTCACATTCTGAGTAGTAGTTTGTAAATAAACCTACATGTAAATACATATTTTTGCTAGAGGTGTGAAACATCAGTGTTATACCTGCAAAGAGAAGTAAATAAAACAAGTGAATAATTGGATTGAATTCAATTAATTAGAGTAGATTAAATTTGATTATATGGATTAGATTAGAATAAAGGGTCGAAGGGGGATTTTAGTGATCTAACAGCAACAATTTATAAGAAAGGGAAACCTTTATTTTGCTACTTTGTACTTGTACGGAGTATCAAAAAATATCCGCAATTTTTACTCTCTACTTGTCAAAATGTTTGATTGAGTACCTGTAATCTTTACTCCACTACATTTGAATTGAAAGACTTACCGTTACTCGTTACATTGATAGTGCGACAAGTTGGAGTCTTCTTTTACTGCAACCAATTTCTTGGATATACGAGGCAATATCGCCATCTGAAAGTACTGGATGCTTTTTATGTAACGTAAATTAGCGGTTGCTCTTTTTGTACATTTGAGTTTGACTGAGACTGACTTTTTGTTCTGTTTTTATATATTCTGTTCTGCCATTTTAAAACATTGAAGTGATACATTAAATTTCAATATTAGGAAATAAAACCTCAAGTTTTTGAGCCTATATTCATTCAGAGTAAAATACATAATTTCTTTTAAAATCGGATACTTTACAACTTTTACTCAAAAGTTGTCTTGTAACTTGTAATGGAGTTATTTTTACAGTAAGAATATTCGTACTCTTACTCAAGTTCGGCCCTTTTTACACTTCTGCTGTAATTGACCATATGTGAATATTCAACAATTGACATATAATAAAAGGAACTGATCACTTTTAAAAGATTTATTTCGAGTCTGTAAACAAAAGCCTCAGAGAAGCGGCTTGCGTCAGTCGCGGCGCTCAGCAAAAGTCTCTTTATTCGCTTTACAAAGGTGGAAGATGGACAGACCTTGGATTCTTTAACTGGAGCCTGGGCTGAAAGTGAAATGTTTTCAGATGAAAAGAACACGTCAGGTGGAAGTAAAGGAACCACAAAGCGCGACTGCAGCTCCTTTTCAACCCGCTTTCATTTCAAAGTCGGGTGGTTTCTGCACCAGTAAGCATTCTGCCCCGGGACCGCTGGCCAAGACACTCCACCATCTATTTTTAACCAACATCAATTATGAACAACAATAATTACATGTACAGCACGCAGCTCTCCCTTTGTGCACGTCACAATGAGGAGAAAAGCAGGAATAAAGCGGCCGTCACCCGACATGACGGTGCCATGGTTCCCCTCCATTACTGGAGCCCAACACGGGTGTCACGGCCGTTTCTATCGGAAACGAGATAACCACAACACAACAAGCTGTAAGTAATCGCGAGAAACATTAAATTATAGAAAATCTAAAAAAAAAGGATTCATCAGTGATGGAAACTTTACTGCTCTGTTCTTCTAATGGTCTGCAGATCATGTGACTGTTGCTGAGATGATATTTTTTAGTAACGCGTGAGATGTAAGTTCTAATTCGTCACCAGAATGTAAATCTCCGGCGTGTGTTCTGTGGGACAGTGTCTCTCTCCTCTGATAAGGAGGGGAATGTGGGTCAGAGGGTCTAGAAAACACCTGTGTCTTTAGCTCACACACAGCTGTCTGTCTCTCTCGCTCTCTCTGTTTATTTCTCTTTCCAGCTTTCCTTCACACTCACCCTTTCTGTTTGTCTACTTTTTCTGTCTCACTTTGTCTCTCTTTTTCACTTTCGCGTTCTGTCTCTGTCATTTTGTCTGTCTCCCTCTCTTTCTGTCTCACTTTCATTCTCTGTCCATCTTTTCCTATTTTTGTACCACTCTTCATCACTCTTCTTATCTCTCTCTCTCTCTCTCTCTCTCTCTCTCTCTCTCTCTCTCTCTCTCTTTCCACCCCTCTTCTTTATTTCTCCCACACTTTCTCTTTACATCTCATTCTTTCTCTCTCTTTCTGTCTCCCTCACACTCTCTCTCCCTCTCACTCTCTCTCTCTCTCTAGTTCAATCACACTCTCTTTCTGTCTGTCTGTTCTTCTCTGTCTCGCTTTCTCTCCCTCTCACTCTTTTTTCTGCATTACTCTTTCTTCCTCTTCCCATTTTTCCCTTTCTGTCTCCTCTTTTTTGTCCCTCCTTTTTCTTTTTCTGTTTCAGTCTCGCTCCCTATCTTACTATTTCTCCCTCTAGCTCTCCTTTTCTCTACCACTCTCTCACTTTCTGTCTCTCTTTTTCATTCTTGATCTATCTCTCCTTTTCTCTATTTCTTTATCCGTCTCTCTCCCTTCATCTCGTTCCCCTTTTGCTTTTAGCATTAGTCTCCCTCTCAAAGATGTCAATCTGTCCCCATGCATCTCTGATTTTTTTCTAACAATCTTGCTGCCTCTCTTCACTCTATCTGCTTCCACTTTCCCTCTCTAATGCACTACATCTCTCTCTCTTTGTCCTTCTCTTTCTGTCTTTCTCTGTTTATTTATCTGCCTCACCCCTCTCTCAACTTACTCTCTATTTGTCTCACTGTCTCTCTCCACATCTCACTTGGTGTATGCTTGAAAATATGCCTCACAGGGAGAGACATCTTTAAACAAATATGTTGGACTCTGACATTCGTTTCTGCCCCATCCACCCTAAAATATCCAAATGTATCAAAAGTGACAAATTACGAGCACGTTTTAATTCACACACATAGACCTGTAATAATCCTTCACTGATAGACACTGAAAAACACATTAATAAAATGTCAAAGAATGCTACACTTTCAGAAATATTTAATCAAAAAGGACATTATCAAAGGACAAAATATTTTTGTTTAGGTCTTTGAGTTTCATGAAATTATAACATTGAGTACAAAATTCATCTGACTTTTGATTTTTGATCACATGACATGGTCACGTGACATTAATGTAAGACGAGCGCAGTACAGGTACAGTAACTTAGGACAAATACAAGTAATCTTACAGCTTTGTGACAAAAATGTGTGTTGTTACATAAGAAAATCACTAGGTCTTTCACAGAGTAAATCACTCCAGGAAAACAAGCATTCATCGGCAGCTCTTCCTGACACAGCATGCAGCGTTCATCAATGTTACCGTGACAACACAGCATCTCTCAATTCGATACATTAAACATTAAATCCAATAATTTAAACAATGAATTATCCTTATTAAACCAAACATTTACACATTTGACATGAAACGTGTACAGACAGATAGACATACAGAGATGGGTGGGTGGGTGGATGGATGGATGGATGGATGCCATGGGCTTTACACTAGCCTGCAAACTAAAAAAATGTAAAAAATAAAAGCTGTAAGAAAAATCATGCTAATTAAAATGAAACCACTACTGTTACACAATCAATTACTTGCATATAATTGATTTTGATGTTATCTTTTTTTCCCTCATAATCCTGATGTTAACTGATCAAAAGCCCAATGGAACTGAGGAGCAGAACAACTCAGTTGCGATTCAAAATGGAAACAACGGCGAACGTTTCATTCAGTTATTTGCGTGCGGATCTCTGATTGGCCCTTTTCTAATCGAGACGCGCGCTGAGTGTCATGACAACGGCTGCGGCATTTCATTTACACAGAAGCCAAGCCACATTACACCAGCCTCACACAGACATTTTCCCCGGGTTTCCTGCCCCACAAACGCCGACATTCCCTGCAGGAGCGCAACTCGTCAACTCACCCGATGCTGCCCAGAGCCTGTTCCAGCAGCTCCGTCTGCAGAATGTTCTGCGGCGGCGTAAAAGCTCCATTAAAATGAGATAAAACCGAGCTACAGAACTGACGCAATGTCTCAAACTGCATTTTCCCTCTTCCTCGCCGTCCTGCTGCCCGTGATCGCTCGCTCCCTCACGCGGAACTCCTCCAGCGCTCCCCGCTCCGGACGCGCCGCATCTCCCGCGCCACATAAACACGATTCAACTTCCCGATGTCTCTTAATCGCGGTGGAAAGTGGCTTCGGATAACGACGCCGGATCGAACCCGGCTGCCCCGGTCATCGTGAGTCGTTCCCCGAACAAACTATAAATCCTTCACGCGTGCGTTTATCCACGGCGATCGGCCGATAAGCATCCGCGGCACAAGCGTCGCCTCGCGTCCCGACGCCCGGAGAAACTGCCGCGCGTATCCAGTATCCGGCAGCGGCATCGCGGGGAGGAGGGGAGCTTCGGTAAAGGCTTCTGCGCACTACTATTGTGTGTGGACACTACTCTGACCCCGGAGGCATCGAGGCAACAGCGAGGAAAAACACTCCGCCCGTGGAGAGTACTGTCCTGGACCAAAGCGACTGAACATTTATCCTCCAACCACAAATGTTCCACAGGACGGGCTCAAAAACACAAAGCCATTATCTGAACGAGGTATCAGGGATTCTGCTCATTTAATAATTATTTTTATTTACTTTGCTTGTTCAATTTGCCCATTTTCTTTTGACATTCTATACATTGACATGATGAACTGAGTTTCATTTTAGCTGAATGCCAAACAGCCGAGTAAAAACGCTTTTAACTTGATGTACATTTCTGCTTTTATCAGATGCCTTTATCAAATGTACAATGAACACATTACAAATACCAAAGTGTGCTGTAAATTACAGTGCGTTACAACTTATTCAACAGGGCAAGCTTTATGCTTTACAAAAATACAACTGTAGATATCTTGCATTATTTATTATTTCTGATATCTATTTTATATGCTGTATATCTAGAACATTTTTATATTTTGTATACAGTCGAATCCTGTTAAATCCACGATAAAACTGCACAAGTTAGCGTTATGAAATAAACTTTAGGATTTCTCCCAATAAAATCACCCTTTTAACCGGCGGCCCAATTAAGCAATATCAAAAATAATAAATCAATTCAAAATGGTTGGTATTAAATTATTTCAATTATTTGATTATCATCATTACAATTTTTAAACCACTTATATAAAACGGAACCAGGTCTCGGTCAGTCTGACCGCAAGACACCACACGTTCAAATCTCTGTTGGCTATAGAGCAGCCAGCAGATGTGGAATCAGGATGCTGATGCTGAATTCCTGCCGAAGATAAACCTCACCATCACAGCATCAGCTCTTTAAACCCTCCACAGAGTTGAAAACCCATCACACATACTGATATATATCAGTAAAACAGAGCATCATAACTCAATCTCACCACTAAAACAACCACAGAGCATCAATCTCGACTGGAACAACACTAATGGGTTTTATTGATGGAGGGGGATGAGACACCAGCACACGGAATCCTGCGAAACCCGGAGAAACATACTGGATGTAATTAAATGGGAATCCCAGAGTAATTATTATTGTTGGCGTCCGTGCGTCGCTCCGATGATGCCTCCGAGACCAAGACAAATGAGCCTCTTCCGCATTATTTCAGGATATAAATAGGCCGTCAGCAGTTTCTTCCGGGGAGTTAATTTAAACATTCTTTTAGATTAATGAAAGGCCTTGCTACTGATTTCCCGAGCTCTACTGGAGGGCATCAAACTCTTTAATACGGAACACTCACAGCAAGTTGACTTTCGAAAGACCGCTGCACCAAACTGAGCAGAACGTCGATAAGTCTTTGATTCGTCTGAAGGTGATAAATGTTCACATACATGAGAATATTACTACAAAAGCATCATGGACCATGTCACATTCCAGATCTGAAAGCCGAAGAAGAAAAAGAAAGGCAGAAAAAAGAGCTTCGCATTCTAACATTTAAACCATTTTGACAGTAAATGATGATATACAGGAAAAAAAATAGAAGGCATTATAAATCATGCACAGAGTTTTTCCAAGTACAAGATTTCAAACGATGACAATTCCATTTACATCTACTTGCAAAAGCCATGAAAGTGGAAGAGAAAACGGTTTTCAGACATACCAGAGAAACACAAGACGAAACGGTCGGCGAGGAAATCAGACACGGCCTTGCCGCCATATGGCAGGCGCAGGTTTACGTCTGCTCTTATCATCCGTCGCTCAACACATGCAAATGCGCTGGTACTCGCGGCACACCAACGCCATCAGTGGAAAACTACAGTGCGGATTTTGGATTCGTGCACTTTTTTCCACTTTTGCCCTACTGGATATGGCACGCGGTGGCAGTGAAAGCAGCTTAACGCTCACCTGCTGCCGCGCCGTCAGGACATCTGCCCGCGTAATTAAAGCCAAAGACCAGGACAATAATCACCATAATGCATCACACCAGACAGACTGCTGTTCGACAGGGAAAAACACATCTCCCTGAAAATAACACCTTTTGTTGCTTAAAAAGTCGCCCTGGGGATAATCATCTCAGAATATTTTACATTTCTGGTTCATCAATCCTTTTTTTTTTGGCAGACGGCATTCCAAACGTTTGGCAGACTGAGAAGATCGAGTTCAGTGACTTAAGAACACTTCCCTTGTGGTACCTATTCTGGGATTAGATCCTGCAAACTTTGGTCACAAGTCTAATTGTCCATCTTTAAGTCTTGTTATCCTTTTCTCCAGTGTTCTGGCCGTTGGGGCCTTCAAATACTTCTCTGAAGGGCTAACATTTCTAGACTGTACCACAAACAGAGGTGTAAAGAGTACCTGAAAACCATACTTGAGTAGAAGTATGGAGACCTTACTGTAAAAATTACTCAATTACAAGTCACCAATTCCAAGAATACTAGAGTAAAAGTCGTAGAATATTCAATTTTAAAAACATTTTACTCCTACTGTTTTAGAATCAAAAACACCAAGGGATGTGGGGAAACAAGAACATGTATGAGGTTATTTCCTGCTATAGAAATTAAATTGAACACCTCAATGATTCAAAATGGCTGAAAAAAGAACAAAAAGTCAATTTCTGTCAAACTTAAATGTGCAAAAAAGTGCAACCACTAATTCAGGTTCACGTGATTTAGTTCATAATAAGCATCCAGTACCTTCAGTATCCTGCAGATGACAATATCGCCTCGTCTGGCCAAGAAATTAATCGTGGTAGAAAAAGATGCTGACTTGTTGCGCACATTCACAATGTAATGAGTAACGGACGGTAGATGTCAATTCAAATGTAGTGGAGTAAAACGTACAGACACTCAATCAAAAATGTTGTCAAGAAGAGAGTAAAATTGTCTTATATAGTAAGCCACATTTACAAAGTGGCTTACAAAGTACTAAGCAGTCAAAATACTCAGGTAAAGTAACAAAGTCTGTTTACTCAAGTACTTAACACCGCTGACACACACAGATACTTATAATACTCATGAAATAATTCCAACTGAAAACAAAGCCATTACAATTCAGTCAGCATTTGTCAAATCAGCCCCAATCCCGCCTTCAGATTACACTTTGAAGGCTCTCTCACTGTAGAAGATATCATGAAAATGTTGTTTCTTCCACCAATCAGATTCTGAGCCGAGCTCACTAGGGCCTTCAAGAAGACTTGCCATCATTCATTAATTTTCAGAGCCGCTGATTGAACAGGGAAGGTTTTATACAATTTAATGGCGATATAAAAGAAATATATAACAGAACAGAAGAGCACGAATAATCTGTACACCAGAAAAAGTAAACTTTTCTGTGCTATAGTAAAGTAGTGTGTAGTGTAGTGATGCACTCTCTCTTCAGCTTCACTAGCAGAAAAAAAGCTACACAATATCCTGACGTGATGACGAGAATTACAAAATGTTTAATCACACAGGGCGGAACATTTATTGGAAGGGATTGGGATTTCAAACACACGGGCAGGTGAGATCAGCTTCAGTCGTGTGGCACGTGGCCCAGAGTTTCTCCGCAGGGTTTCACAAGTGGAAAAAAAACACACGTCACACAGTCGTCGTCACTGAATCGAGGAGGCGTCTGTCTGCGAGCTACGTCGCACCAGGACCGACATTTGACACCGGAGCAGTGAAGCAGATTCAAAGACCGTGGACACACGGAACTAAGAGAAACACCGCCACCGTGTGCTGAAAGAGAGAATTACACCTACTACAGGTGCTTTCTAACACCTGGAAACCCCAAAATATGATTCGCTTGTGCTCAAATAGGTTCCATCATAAATTAGGCATCACTATTTAGTGACTAATGGAGCCTGAGATATCACAAGCACATACTCATCATCACTAGCAATCAATATGTCTGCCTTTCTGGTCCTGATGAGGCCAGAACACCAACTCACTGATCAGCAGACACACATAATCATTTCCCAAATAAAAACTGGCTTGTTTGTTTACGTCATCAGTTTAAAAATATTTTTCTAACGTCAATGAAAAATATGACATAGCAATAGGACAATGTAATAAAACAAATTGATTAATTTAAATGGTATCAAAATCTAAAAAAATTAACTTTATTCAGGCTAATAATCATAATGGATGTTCACCAGGTTATAAAACATAATTTACATCATCCAAAGCACAATTTATTTTCATCTAGACTCCAAATCATCATTTAACTTCTTCCTGTCTCAAATTATTTAACTTCTTCCTGACTCAAATTCATCATTTAATTTCATCCAGATTTTAAATTATAATTTAACTTTATCTAGACTCAAATTTGTCATTAAAATTCAGTCAAAATCGAATAAATAATTTGACGTCATCCAGACTCAAAATCATAATTTAACATAATCACCACACTCACAACAATCATTTAACTTCATCCAAAGACAAAATAGTCATTAAACATAATCATAAATACACCATCCAGACTCCAAATCGTCATTTAACTTCACCTAGATTCAAATTTGCCATTTATCATCATCCAGACTGAAATATGTCATTTAACTTCCTCCACACTCCAACTCATCATCAAACATGAACATCATCCATATTCACAAACTCTTTGAAACAAGTCACAGTGCACTCAATGTTAAACACAGTCAAAACGTAATAAACGAACCAGACCAAAGCCACTGAGTTACACTGTGAGTATCTCAACATTGAGGGATCCTAGAAAGACTGAAACGATGCCCCGCACACCCACCTGTTACTGGAGGGGTCGTTGGCGTTGAGATCCACGTGATTATTGAGCGAGGTCTGGCGCGCGAGTCCTGGAGCTCTGCTGCGCTCTGCTGGCGGGCCGTGGTACAGCGGCACAGGCTCCTGAAGTTTGGCCTTCTTCTCCTGCGGAGCCTCTTCGTGGCGGCGCCGAGGGTCACTGGAGCCCACTGGACCGCTGTAGAACCACGCCCCCGACTTGGTGAGGATTTCTTGTTGTTTTCGGCACAGGTTGCACACCCACATCACCTGGCGGTTACACAACAGGAAGTTACGATGGAGAAGAGAAGGTCTCGAGGAGTCACCAGACACACTACCAGGTCCGAACTTGCTGTTGTGGGAGAGACGACCCCATGTTCCAATGTCAATCAAAAAAAAACCAATGAGTTTGGGAGTTTTAGGGTGGATTTTCTAGAATCCTCTTAAACTGATCCCACAACAGAAATCATGAAGGATGTGTTGAAGAATGCATGAAGAAGCAAAGGATCTGGAAAGTCGACTCTCACCCAATGCGATGGTTTGCCATCAAGACGAGAAGGTGGAATGAGGTTTGTACATCCACATCCATCCTTTTACACCACACCTGCTTCAACACTGTTTACTACTTCTTAACTTCTCTGTTACTTAACACTACTTTGCACCACTACTAAGTTACACTACAACACTTTCCAACACTGTTCTCAGTCTGTAGAGCGCTGGTAAACTTTCTTGCTACACAACTACTACTTTACACAACTATTTATACGAATACTGTTACACATAATTTTACTTTACACAACCATTTCACACTACTACAGTCCTACACAAATTCTACTTTACACCACTACAACTTGTGTACAACAATATGTCTCTATTACACCACTAATTCTGTTCCACACTATTTCCACTTTACACTTTCACTACTTCACAGCAATTCTACTTTTACACTACTACTGCTTTACTATACTTAGACAAAGACTAAGTTACCCCTCTACTTTACAACTACTACTTTACACAACTATAACTCGATACCAATAATACATCACACCAATTACACTACTTCTGCTTTACACAATCTATCCATTCATTTTCTGAAACACTTTTCCACTTCTGTGTCGCGGGGAAATGAAGCCAATCCCAGCAACTCTGCCCCTGAAGCCAAGCCACACACGCTGGATTAGTATCCAACCAATCACAGAGCAGGACACACAAACGCATGTACAATCACACTCTGACTCACACATATGCAATTTTCCAATTCTCCTGCTTGTCTTTAGACTCAGAATAGGAGACACGGACTAAACCGGACATACAAACGGCACACAGAAAGGTCCTATTTAACTTATATTACTGTCCCTACATTGAGAGTAAAATGTCAAATAATTAAACTGTAAATATTGCTGTCACTAAATACAGAATAAAAGGTAAAATGACTTCACAGAGAGAACATCTAAAAAATATATCGTGCCATATGATATATAAAAGCACAAACAGATGTAAGTAGGTGTTGTGTCATCCCGACACTTGCCTGCAGGTGGAACATGAATATTTAATCAGCTTCTATATTTAGAACTCAGCACATGGTAATAGACTGGACGCATATTCATATCGTTTCACTGACTGTACATTTTAAAGAAGGCCAGTTAAATCAGTAAATCGACGAGACCTCTGCAGACGCGATTTAGCTATGATGTAGTTTACCTGAACAGATGGCAAAAAAACTAAAATTATTAAAAAAAACTGCATTTTTTTTCACTCGTCATGACCATTAGTCCAGGACAGACGAATGCTAAAAAACGAATGACGTGTGCCGTGTCTCTGCTTACCCATCGTTTCGGCCTCTATAACTTCAATCAGTGAAGAGAAATCCGTCAAGTTTTGGAGTTAAAAAACCAAACAGACGAATCCAGAGACTGATGCTGGGAGAGCGAGCGACGCAATCCTCCTCACTAACACGGGTCTCGTTCCACACCTCACCAACCCAAGATCACGACTCACATGACCGATCCGAATTATTCACACGCCACTGTAGAAGCCAGACATCAGCTGAGACCAGGGCCGGAGCCGACCAACCAGCTGAACAATGCCAGAAAAATAATCAAATCAAATAATAAAAATTTACAATTTTTAGCCATTTTGCGGAACTGGGCAAAGAGTGTGGAAAAAAACGCATTTTTTTTTTTTTTTTTTTACAATTTTTACAAAAGTATATTCTTTAATTTTTAATTTCAACGGGGTCTGATTTACATTTAAGATGTATCCTAAATCAATATACTTATGTATATATATATCACTATATTATAGTATATATTTCACTATATGTCATACATATGTACACTAATTACATGCATAGTTTACAATTACTGTTTTTACTGTGTACATATATACATGATGTTTATGAATACAGTACTTGTTGTTGTTGTTGTTATTGTTTGCTGTTGTCTGGGTAATTTTTTTATAAAATTGGTTTTAATTAAATACTGTATATAGCATTATGTTGTTGTCTTTGTTTAATAGTAGTATTATCATTAAAAATAATAACACTCCAGTCATCCATCAATTTTCTACAGCGTATACGATTAATAATACGTAATTATAAAATAGATTTTATTTTTAATAAATTATTTTTATTAAAACATTCTTTTTTTTCTTTATTCACAAACTCAGAGGGCAAAACGTTCAGTTAACGCTAAAATGTCTCCAAGTGGGATAAATTAAGCTTTTCTGATATTTTCTGATCGTACAAATTGATGATTTATTAATCAATTCCCCAAATGGTTTCATTGTCATGCGTGTTAAGTCTGGAGTAAAACAGGAAGAGCTTTTATTTGCTTGAGAGTCGGAGGTGAATCTTTTTCCATCAGCGTTTCTTCTGTTTCGCAGACGGTGACAGCGAGTTGAAAGAGATCCGCTGCTGTCGACAGCATCAATATTTACTGCGGCCGCGGCGACGGCATCTGTCCAACATCACGCACCAGAACACGATCGTCCGGCTCTACTGACCAGCCCTCTCCAGACTCCAGCATCATCTACAGCCTCACACTCAGTCAGGACCACACAACCACTGATGAGGAGACACACACACACACACAATCTCAGTCTTGCTTTCACACACTCACACACGCATCCATGCTCACACAAAAACTCTCTCTCACACACACACACACACACACACACACGCATACACATTCTTTCTCACTATCACACTCACACTCTCTCTCTCAATCACACACACACTTACTCACATTCTCTCACATATGCTTTTTCTCTCTCTCCATCTCATATACACACACACATACACTCGCGTGCACACACACAGAGACACGTGTACATACATTTATTTAGCTCTGCGTCCTGAGTAAGCGTGAGCAGAGTTTGAATCAGGAGTGTGTTCAGACCTGTAATGGTATTAACCACAGAGGCCAGAAACAGAATCTGATGTCCAGCAACTCAATCCTCAGTCATGCAACCGGATAAAAGCTCGGCTCTGTTCTACTGATACTGAGAAACGACAGCACACACTCTCTGTCTCAACACACACACACACACACACACACACACACACACACACACACACACAATCACTCACTCCCACACAAATTCTCTCTCTTTTTCTCACACACACAAATACACAATCACGCTCTATCTCACACACATAACCACTTGCTCACACACACTAACAACAATATGCTCTCTTTTTGACACACACACACACACATACACACCAGACTCCAGCATGCCTACACTTATATCACCAGCGTGTAAAAAAACATGTTCTCGAAAACTCTTCAAAAACGAGCCATTATTTCCAGCATTATGTGGAAACCAGACTGCAGCTGGTTTCACTGCTCTAGATACATGAAGAAGGAAGAAGAAGAGGAAGAGCGAAAGCTGAAATGAACTTGCTGTGGATCAAACCTCTATGTTCAAGCACGTCACATCAACCATTGGGTTCTTGAAGGTTCTCCAAGCGATTTTACTTTAGCAAAGAAATTGTTCAATTGGTAGTTAGCAAGTATAATATCATATAATAAATAAGGCTGATTTTATAGTACAATATTACAAAAGCATTACGTATAACATAGTCAAAAACACCAAGTTTCGCTTCCAGAACCTTTAAATGGATAAGTGGAATTAAAAGGGCTGAATATTAAAACACAGACAAGAAAAACAGATGCTGACCACGTTATCCTCCTGTTAATCCACAGAGGAAAGGCAAAAAAGACATAGAAGAAAAGAAGAACATTCAGAGCGCAACGTTTTTTGCACCTTCAGCAGATCCGCACACGGGCTGAAGCAAGAGAACACTGCCCTCTACTGGCCAATGAGGTAAACGTCTTTATGATACAACGTTTCAGGTTAAATGAAATTATCTAAAACTCTTTATATATTTAGGGTTTATAACCCGTTATATAGTAGGGGTTTGCCCTTTATTTGTGGTTGGTAATAATATATTTTATTTATAACGCACTTTCCATTACAGTATTTAAAAGTGCTGACACTGACAGAGTTAAGTATATTAGTTGTACGCTTTGTTAAATAAAAATCTCTTTAGATTGGCTTCAAACGAGTCCAAGTCCTGCGCCTCTCTTAGGTGAAGAGGCAGACAATTTCTGAGCTTCCGTTGTAGGTTTAAAGCAGATGTAGTCTTTAGATTAGAAAAGTCACTGAGTAAATGCAAAAAAATGCTCTGCTACCAACATGCTATTTTCAACACACAGCAGCAGAGGGCGCTGTGGCATTGCACAACAGGAGTTTTTACAGTCACTTTATGTTCTTCACACAGTAAGACAATGGTGGTGATCACTATATGCAACATTTTGTTTATAGATTCAAAAACTGAAAACTGATTTAAGCTTTCAACACTTTTCAAACACAGGGTATTTTTTCTGCTTTCCTGGCAGAAATTAGTTTGAACCAAAATACAATAGGGGTTACTGGGCCAGACACCTAGTGATAAATTCATCTGCTTTAAAATATACCTACAGTTTATATTTATATACACACATATGTAACCACTGGTTTGTTATCAGCACAATAAGGTGACGAGACGCCATCAGTGGGTCGGGAGTTTGTACCTTGTTTGAGCGCAGAGACACTCTTCCCCCACAGCGAGCGCAGAACTTGGTTTGGCAATATGAACAGAGGTGGCCACAGCCATCGGCAAACTTGGTTTTATGGCAAATTCCGCAGGTTGGGGCGTCGCCCTTCTGCTCCTGGCCTGTTTGAGACTCCTCCCCCATCTTCTTCACCTGGTCCTTATACGACTCAAACTGCTGATGCAGCTTCCTGAGAAGATCACAAACAGCCAATCAGAACACAAACACATCTGAGTGATTCGAAAGACAGATTCTAAAGATAATATATATATATATGGATATAATATATAACAATATACGTATAACAAAATGTTTGTTCATTAATTTTTTACTACTAAATTATTTGTTTAATAATATTTTGAATCGTTGCAATATTTTCTTTATATTTTATTTCTTTTAATATTTTATCATATAAAGTATTCTTGTATTTTTTATCATATATTTATCATTTAGTGATATACGTAAAATATGTTTAATTCATCTACGTATATTCTGTATATATAATAAATTCTTCACATTTTTTCCACAGCCCTTTCCACCATGGCCTTAGAGAGTTGAGCATTAGCATCATGGCGTTTTGCTTCATTCACCGACAACATGAAACTTGCTGTCGTTTAGCGTGCTTTATATTTCAATCATCAGACGATGAATTTTTCACAAGCTCTGTTCTGGTTCAGTGTAAGACGCATCAACGCATGTCACGCGCTCATTACAGTAAGAGTTCTGAGTTCAGGCCCTGAAATGCTAGCTGAAGGCCCCGCGACACGCATGCATTTTACATGTCCGCTGTCAATCAAGCGCCGCTCCAAACACGGGGCCGAGAGCCAGATGCTGTGCAATAACTGAGGTTTATCCCACCATCATCGAGTTGAATTATTAAGAACATGTTCTCCAAGCAACAACACCTGAGCGTGTTGCACAGAACAGCTAAACGTTAGCTTCAGGCTAATGCTAATACAAACCTCAACGGCCCAAAACTGAAAAGTACAAATCAGTTCAGTGTTACAAAGACATGTTGCTGGTAACGTACATTATGATTCCCATCCATGTCTGTCTCTCAGGACATGTGTGACGCCGCCTGACGGACCTGATACCCTGATCCGTAGAGACCTGATGGGTTTTCTTACACCAGACCCTCAACTTTTAGACTTGTAACCCTGAGAAACTGAAGCGAACACAGCTCCAGCCGTCTGACCGCTCGCTTGAGCTCAGATACATGTCGGATATCATATGACCATAACTGAAGACTTCCACACGACTGCTCACCAGCTCCAAATAAACACAGTGCTTTCCCACTAATAACTATGTCTGTTAATTGCAGTACAACTTTTTACACAATTTAATCTTATTCAAAAAAAATAAAAAACAAAACAATAAACTAATGGATAAAATGAATTGAATAAAGTTATAGGATGTAGTCACTGTAGCTACTTGTTACTTTTACTTTGTCTGGCCCATTATGACATTCACGACACATCATTCTCTACACACATCAGTCACGACACACATCATTCTCTACACACATTATTAATGACACACATCATTCACGACACACATCATTCATGACACACATCATTCTCGAGTCTCGACACACATCATTCACTCTACACACTCATGACAACACCTTTCAAACAAACCAACTTTGAGTAAAAGCAGCCTGTCAAAACTCTGTAAGCTCCTTTACTTGTGTTTTTCAGGTTATTGTAAGTTACTCACGTCTCCGGCTCTTCTACTCGCTCTGTTTCTGCTCGGGTTTGGGACTTTGTCTGTGGCTGAAGAGCGTTATTAACCAGATCAGTGATTCCACTAAAGGGAAACCATCTGTATGAACAAGCAGACATGAAACTCATAATCCCGACAGGAAACCTGCTCCACTCACACAATCTACCACAAATACAATAACACAAGATGAAAGACGGAGAGAAACGGAGAAGGAAAGTGGAAAAGAGCAAAAGATTTTCGCATATCGATCGAGTCTGAAAGACCAAAAAGAGATCTCAGCCGAGACTGAGGAGAGCAGGGAAACCACACACACACACGCACACACACACACTTCAATAATTCTACAGCTTTTGCTCTAAAGATTTATCTCAGAGCTACTTACTGAACCGGTTGAGATTTTGCATCTTCTTTGACCCTAAAAAAAATAAAAAGTGGGGGGAAAAAAAATCAAATAAGTGACAATGATAAACACGAAAAAAAAATACAACCGGATGATACCAGATTAAAAATGAAAGAATAAGGACAAAATATAACCAGAAGAAAAACCAATAAGAACACTTATTATGAATGATAATTAAACAAAATGTAACAAGAAAATATGAAACTGAAAGTGAAGTATAACATATAATGTCTTCGACTATGATATCAAATAACATGTTTGCAGCAAAATCTCAATTTAATTCAAATAATACACAATTATTAACATATTGGATTCCGCGACCCTGTAAAGGACTAAGCGGCAGAAGATTAATTAAGGAAATAATTAATGTATTATTTCAGCTATTTTTATTATAATTAATATAAATGGTCAACATAATAAGACTACAGTTTAAGCCGTGCTTCCCTCTAGTGGCCAAAAACTATTTTACAACCGGCACCAGCCGCAAAATAGCAAAACTACCTTATAAAAATGTACTGCTAGATGTGTGTGTGCGTGTGTGTGTGTGTGTGTGTGTGTGTGTGTGTGTGTGTGTGTGTGTGTGTGTGTCTGTGCATGTGAGTGTGTGTGGGTTCAACACAATGTAGTACTACTCATATTTAAATAATTTGATAAAATGAAAATTTAAATGATTTCAAATAATTGAATAAAATGAAAAATATAATGTAAAAAATATCACGTAAACGATAAAAGTACATGATTGCAAATGAATGTCCAACAAAAAAAGCTAATAAAATGTGAATTTGAGAATCAACTTTAATGGCCAAGTTTCCACAGGAAAACATGCAAACCTCACGCAGAACGTTCTCCAACTTCTAGAACCGAACCTCCATGTTGTGAGGCGACAGCGCTACCCACTGCTCCACATTACACACTGAGATAAGTTTCTCCTGGTGTTTTTGAATCAGAAACTATGTGAGACCCCTGAGAACAAGACTATTAGAATCTATCAGTAATTATTATATACAAACACACGCAAATAGACACACACACACACACACACACACACACACACACACACAGAGATATACACACTCTCTCTCTCTCTTCCACACAAACAAACAACCAAACAGAAACACAACCTCTCTCTCTGACACACACGTACACACACACACTAATTTTCTTTCCATAAATAATATTACAAACTATAACTTTCAAAAATTCCTTAAAAACTTTTTACAAAAACAAGAAATCAAATGTTATAAATATCATATATATGCATATATATATATATATATATATATATATATATATATATATATATATATATATATATACTGTACTGGTCTATGGTCTCTCCAAAACTAGAAATAACGTGTGGATGAGTCACATGACACTCACTGTCCAGTATAAGTAACAGTCAGAAACCACGAGCCGCTCTGTTGTTGTGTAACTCTACTATGACCGCTTGCACTATAGATCCTCCCTTA
>CM051501.1:6819979-6857433 GCA_028031935.1 Paedocypris micromegethes | reverse complement strand
GTGTGTGTGTGTGTGTGTGTGTGTCTCCAGTGCTCTCTCTCTCCCTCTCTCTCTCTCTCTCTCTAAACTACATGAATGGTGGATGTGCGTGTTTAGGAGGGAGGGATCAAGTGACTCACCGAACACACACAAACACACCAGCACTGAGGTGACAGGCTTTACGTCCGTGACTCATGTTTACTTCATTATTGCACTGAATCGGCTCTATTTCCATGATGCTGAGTTAATATTTACCTAATGATAAAACAATGTCTTCACACCCTCAACAAAAAGCCACCAAACTCGGACTATCACACAACTTTAGCGTAGACCGGGTGTTAAGCCGGTTCTGACAAACTGGCAACTAGTTTATTTGTACATTTAATCTGTTTATTTGTTTGAATATTTTGGTACATTTTGGTGAATTTCCTTGTCTCTGATGCTTTAGTACATTCGGAATACAAAATTCTTTACCCATCTACCAAATAGTTTTTCAATAGATTATTTCAGGAATTTGTGATATATTTTTTTTTTTGACCAAACTAAATGTATACAGTATTGTTATATTAAAGTCAGAGCAAGAACGCTATAATGTTTTTTCATTTAATGCTGGTTTTCTCGAAAGTTAGTAAGTCTCAATCATCTCAATCAATCAGATAAATACTGTATTACATCAGTTATTTAATTCAGCAGAGACTATAAAACAACAAATCAGTTTGTGACAGCCGATTGTGTCTTTTAATTGAATCTTATTCAATAATTTTTCCATTTAATTTGAAATTATAAAATTTCATTTGCACATAAGAGCTGTTGTCTGTTCTACACGTGACACACTCGCACCCGAGAACATTCCACGCGGACCCCGCGAGGCTGAGCCGCCGCACCGATGACGAGGACGATGACGCCCCGGAATCCTGCAGCTGCTCGCGCCGAGAACAATGAGCGCGAGTCCGGCGCGTGGAGACGGTGGACAGCGCCGCGGTGCTGAAACCACTGCGCGCAGGCCACACGATATTTCACATTCACATTACAGGGTAATAACGTGCTTTATAATCCCAGCTGTCATTCGGAAACGTGCAGAGATAAAAGGGCGACGCTGATGAGAGGCCTGACATGCCACAAACAGGATTCACATGATTCCACTGAATGATCCAACACATCCAAACAAAAAACCCTCGATTTAGGAATCAGGAACAGCCCGTGCCATCTTCCGTCCGACATCCATTAGAGACATATAAAGAGCTCTTACTTCAGCATTGATTGCTCCTTCTCCTCTTCCTTCTTCTGCCTGTCCATGACGCCGAGGATGATCTTCCTCTCCTCCTCGGTGAGGTGGCTCAGGTCCGGCATCTCCGGCAGGACAGGCCCGCTGCGGGGCCCGGCTGGAGCAGACATCTTTACGCACGGATGCTAAGGAAGATCAATAACCAGAATTTATTCATAATGAATAAGACTTTGGACAAAAAGGCCACCAACGATTCAGGGCGGTTCGGGAATCGTGTACTCGTTTGATCGCACGCTACATTCCAAACTGCTGTAATCATTTCACTGTTAACATAAAGGCAGTGTCAAACGATTTGCGTGATGCATTTTACAGCGGTGGATCAATCACCACAGAAGAATAGATACATCGATTGTATCTGAAATGGAAACGGCCAGTGATGAACGCGATCTTCAAAATCATTAGCTTTCTGGTGGCAGATAAAACGAAAGAAAACGGAGTGAATGAAACGAGCAGATTTCAAACGCTAGCCCATGTATGATAGTGATGAGGATATAAAAGCGCATCTTGCCTTTTATTTGCCATCGTCCTGTCTAGCCCATCGCTGTCATCGTCCTCGGACGGATCTTTTGCATCTCATAATAAACGTCTCCTTTGCGACGATCACTCCGGCCTCGTGTCTCGTTTTTCTCCAGCCTTGAAGATATCTTAAATATACAAAAATGGATGCAATGACACAGAATCTCAACTGGAAGAGTGTGGGAGGAGTAAAACTGCTCGGCCGGGAGGCGAATTTACCAATCATACTATGGCGAGGAGAGAAGTATTAATATTCATGAGACGATGTTTTCTGCGCCAATGAAACGACGCGACATCAGCAGCTACGATTTGCTGTAAAAAAAATATATTTTAAAAAAAGACAGACAAAAAAAAAAAGAAAAAGAGAAGGAAAGAAAAAACAAAAACTTGAATGAAAACTTGATTAATCCTGTGTATAAGGTAGCAAACAAAAAAGATTTTACGCCGACAAAGATCTTATCACGTGATATTATCAATAGCGATTATAATGTTGCGTTTAATTTTATATAGTTTCACATTTTCATTCTGATATCAAATTGCCATCCCTTGTATATAGGAACATAAATACTTAGACTTAACAAACAAAACTAGGAATAGAAAATAACAAACAAAAAATGAACAAAAAGAAAACTTTATAGCTACCTTTTCAGAATTAGGTGTGTTGAACGTGACGTCACGATGATCCAAGAATAATCGGAAACACCTTCGCCATAGTACCGTTTGCTATTTCATTGACAGGCTGCACACGAGCGAAAATGAAAGAATGGACTGGAGTTTGAGCTCGAGATGGATCAGCTTTTAAAAAAAAATCTAAAAATAACCAGAGCGAGGCCCATTGCCAAAGAGTAGTGCAGGCCAAAAATGCGCCAGTTTATTACAATCTTTATGACACAAGACCACTATAAACGGCATTTATGCTTTGTAAATGTATGCTGAATTAAACCACGTAAAGAATTTAACACAATTGTTTAATTGAAATTACTTTGTTATATTTACATAATTATCTTATATATTACAGCAAGAACATATAGGCAAGAATATGCATTTATACATACACACATACTGTATAGGAATCTACAGTATGTATATTGAATTGAAAGTCATTTATTATATATATTTTATTTAAAAGATTACAAATATCAAATATTTCATGCATTCCCATGAAATTAAATGTTAACTAATTTTTCGAGTGACTCAATTCCAATTCAAAGTTCATCAAAATTCTCCACTTATCAGCCACTGTTCAGGCCGGATCGAGTTCTTTCACTTCCATTTGATCCTTGGAAGAACAGAAGTGTTAAATTCGCCTTTATACATGCAAACCTGCTGAAAGAAGATCTTAGAGATGAAAAAAGATGTCAGAAAAAGCTTTTCAAGAGTCGAACACTGGAACCAGACACGTCTTTCTTACCAAAAGTTTAATTTTTTCACCCAAGCAACAATAAGTCCTTTCAAATACAAAGTCGGATGAAATCACATCTTTAAAAAAAGAAAATGCACAAATGATATTTGCTGGACCGTCACTCCACGACACCCAGCACACGCTTCTTCTTCTCGGGCACCAGCGAGACAGTCCCAGGCTTGCTGTGTTTCTGCACGTTCACTTCCCTAGAAAGACAATCACAGCAAGAGTCACGTGATCATGTGATCATCACTGCGCCCACAAGGACTCGAGTGCGACACTCACTTCCTGCGTCTGGCGTCCTTCATTTCCTGCAGCTCCCTCTTCTGCTTCAGGACGTCCCGGGGCAGGTGGCGGTGTCGGGCGATGCGTCTCACCTGCGGGTGATGCTGGAACTTCTCCATCAGCTTCTTGTTGTAGCTGGCGGCCGCTTTCTCTCGCCCGCAGAGCTGAAACAACATCCGTCATAAAGTTCGGCGCTCACAGGCCTCCGCTTTTATTCTAATTAAAAGCAATGATCTCCTCAAACTCAATTTAAGGGAATCCAATAGCTGCTGACGCTGAGAAGGACGTCAGCGTGAGAAGATCCCGCCGCGCTCCAGCATGACTCGGCTCTTTCCCACATCCCATAATGCACTCGGTGAGTTTGACAGTGATATTCAACTTAAAATAAGAACATTTGTGTCTAAAAAGAAACGTCAGATAATTGATAATGGAATAACAAACATTAGCTTCATTTATTACGCTAAGACAGTAAAATCTCGTTAGGTTTCGTCTTAGAACCATCATGGATCACAAATGCTTAATTAAAAGACTTCAGTTAAACACATTTTGACTGAAATCAAATTTGTAAAGCAATGTCGGATAATTATTCTTGATAATTTCATAATAAGAATCAAATAATTTCATAACATAACATTTTATAACTTTCAACCATGATTACATTTTTTTAACTTGGAGGTAGAGCCAATCGCGACATTTCCCCAGGGATTAGACGCCGACCAATCACAGAGCAGGACACACACATTCACACATATGGTCAATTTGCCAAATTTCAAATGTGCTGAATGTGTCTGGACAGGGACGGAAAAGGAGACGCAGAGGAAACACACAAAAAGGCCTCAAATGGCCTCAAGTTCCCATCAGTGAAAATTTGTTCTGGTAATTTTATGATAAAAAAAAACAGTTAGGTCCGAAAACTTCTACAACCACAATTGTCTTACGCTAAACTCTGCAACGAACACAGAAATGAGACTAGAACTAATGTTCCGAGTCAAACACTTGATTCAGCATCTGCTCGTCGCTATAAACGCCACGTGCTTAATAATCAGCATTTATTCGCCTTTAAGTGATTGGCCGATGCAAACTGCTGATAACTGCAGCACAAGTCTGATCTCTTTAAGTGAAAGCGCCAGAATAAATCTCCCTTCTAGAACGCTACAGGAGAAAAAACCTGCCAAAAAAACAACAAAATAAAAACAAAAACAAATGGACAGAGTAAAACCCTGGTAGAGAAACGCATTTCCCAATTCTACCATCCAGGTGTATATTGGTATTGTATATAATTGCATTCATGTATATTCATACACATTGAAACAAAGACAACTATTTTTACTTTTATTTGCTCATTCTACTCTATTACTCAATTTCACTCATATCGTTTGTCAAGATCAAAGATTGCTGAGAGTATGAAACGAAGAACTTCCCCCAAAGAGTTAAACAAAGATTTTCTGATTTTTGTCTCCTATTTATTTTTATACATTTAAAATGTATCCTTTGAAGCAAGGCCTGTCGCAGAAACGCCAACATCCATTTATGAACATGGAATCATTTTAAGTGTTTTAATAATGTATGGTAGTCTTGAAACGCGCTTTTAAATTAAATGAATTATTGTTCATTACATTACTGGTGAAAAACACTGGACTTTTACTGGAACTGGACCATCATATCTCTCTGGTTATGGGTGGGCGCTATACCAAAAATATCATATATTAGTTGGCAAGTTGTAGTCAGTGCAATAAATATTAAAAGTTATTGGTTATCTATTGGGATTTACTATTCACTATACTAATGATAATATTTACAATACTCTTTTGAATGTGATAGGTGTCTCTCACATTGTCCGATAACAATATTAAATTAGTGTAGATTAATGTACAGTGCTTTATAATAATAATTAAATTTAATAATTATTTATTTTATTTAGTGTCCATTTCATTCAATTAACATGAATAACAATACATCAGGTTTCCAGGTTTCCCCCGCGTATATTCTCTTACTTTAAATGAAGTTAGTACACGAATTTTAAAAGAAGTTGAAAATTTAAAACACTAAAAAATACCATGATGTGAATTTTAACACGTATCACACAACCGCAACTCTGGTATAGGTTTGTTCTCTATCTACAATCAAAGACGAGTTGCGCTTAGTAGTTTCTCTGCACTCACTACGATCTCCTACACAAGGTATTTTGAAACATCTCATTTTCTACAACTAGAGACTGTACCGCTTTCACTACAAATAAAAAGTAATGATAGTTAAATTGAACAGATAAAAGAAAAATTAAATCCTTTTTAAGCCCAATTAAGAATAAAATAAACCCCATTTGTGTGTCAATAACTGTCATTATCTTCTAGCTGCATTTCTCAAATCTAGAGCTGCATGATTCTGGATAAAATGAAAATCACAATTTAATTTGCTTAGAAAATAGATCACATTTCTAGAAATGTTTTTTTTTCTTTATTATTTTAAAGGCCGAACATCAGGTTGTTAAACAACAGTAGAAAAACACATATTGCTCTTTGCTTTAAATGTAAATAAATGTAAGGATGTACTGTTGAAGTGATGTAAAAAAAAATCTTTGTAACCCTTTAATATGCAAAATCTTTCAACCGATTTTAGTTTTAGGACCTAATTTTTTAAGAGTCTAAACGTCCTAAAATGATTCGCTTACATGCACGCAAACCCGGTTGCTCGAGCAAAACTCTTATTGGCACTAATTTGATTCCATAGAAACACCGGAGTGCGCGTGATCTCTAGATCAGACGAGTTTGGATAAATTGTACCTGGATTAAGATAGCGAGGGGGGTGGAATCAAGATTGCGATTTTTTTAACGCTTAATTGTGCAGCTCTATTCAAATCACAAAAGAAAATGTCAAGCACATTGGTAAAAAAAAACAGTCTTACCATTCCGAGCTTCTCTGATGCGTTGGCCTTCCACAGGCGTATGTTCATCTCATCTGAACCGCTCAGGATGTATCTGCTATCAGCCGACCACTTCACACAGATGACGTGCTGCATGCGCTTGGTGTGATAGACTTCCCTGAACAACACAACACAAGCCCGGTCACGTCTGCACAACGGCATCGCACACACCAGTGCTTCGTTCACCTGCTGTGGCCTCGGTCTTTCTCAAAGATCCGTATAGTCTTGTCAAAACTGGCCGACACAAACTCTCGTCCTGTAGGCGAATAATCGACATCCAGCACAGCAGACACATGGTCGGCGTGGACGGTGACTGGAGTGTCTAGAAACCTCATGTCAAACGTGTAGAGACTGTAAAAAAAAGCAGCAGAAATGAAGCAGAGTCGACTCTTCATCCTCAGCATCACACCAGCTCTCACTTGTAGTCCTCATTGGAGCAGGTGAAGTAGTACGTCTCCATTGGATTCCAGCAAAGCGTGTTGCTTCTTAACTGCATGACCACCTAAAACGAGAGATTGGGTTACAAACAACTCCTCAGAGGAAGTCTAGAAGACGTCCTGTGTACTTTTCTGAGCGGTGTGGATTCTCTCATGTCTAACAGGACGATGCTCCTGTCGGACGCACAGCTGGCCAGAAGATCCGTCTGGGGGGAGGAGACAAGCGTCAGAGTTCGACTCGGGGTCACACACGTGTGGCTTGACGCACCTCTACGGGGTTGAAGCGGACGCAGCTGAAGCCATCTACACCCCAGCTGAAGGAGCGGATGGGGGTGTTTCTCACTTCATCCCAGATGTCCACCGTTGGGCCGCAGGTGGCGAAGGTGGCGTCCTTCTGGTTGTGATCGATGCCGGTGAACACGGCCTGATCGACACATCGAGAACTTCACAAACTACACCCTAGCTTCAGATGGGCACTTTTCAATCTAATCTGACATTTAGTAACTACCATACCTCTTGAACTCTAAGGCATACTTAAAATCCTAAAATATATATATACTCCTGAATTACCTGTGTGCCTTTTAACGTTATGGATGGATGAATAGAGAAAGACAGACAGATAGCCAAATGGATGGAGGGATAGACAGACAGATGGATAGAAACACAGACATACAGATATATAGAGGTAGACAGATAGCCTGATAGAAAGACCAATGGATGGATGGATGGATGGATAGACAGACAGATAAACAGATATATAGAGGTTAATAGATAGCCTGACAAAAAGGCGGATGGAGATGTGGACAGACAGACAAATCGATCGATGGATAGATAAACAGACATATAAATATATAAAGAAAGACAGGCTGATGTAATGACATACGGATGTACAGACAAACAAACCGATTAGACATACAGATACTATACATAGAGATACTGTAGAAAGCCTGATAGAAAGTCAGACATACAGACAGACAGACAGATATGCCTTGTATGCAAAAAAGACATTCGTTTTAAGTGTGCTTAAAATCTTATTACAAAAAAAAACAGTAAACAAGTCAAAGAACAACTACCGCATTGTTCCGACTATAAGGTGCACTTAAAATGCGCTTTGAGACAATTGAAACTGTGCAAAAAAATTTTAAATTAAAAATTTGAGCTTATTGTACGCTTTGAGACAGTTAAAACTGTCTCTTTAAAAAAAAAAACAGTGTGCACCTTATAATCCGGACATTTTTTTTGCCTTATGTGAAAAAGTATAGAAAAAGACAATTATCTGTGATGCGCCTTACAGTGAAAATATAGTATATAGAAAAAAGAACAAAAACACACAACAGTACCTTCCCTAAAATAGTGTTAAGTGGCTCCTCCCGAGCGCCATAGCCTGGTGCCTCCATGTTCCACTGCTTGACGGTGCGGTCATCCCCGACCTGCCACACGGACATGACTTAGACTACTACACCTGTTATTACGACATGAAGAGTATTAACACGAGCTTTACTGTGAAAAACGAGGTGCCACAAAAGCGAGTGCAGATTCCCCGCACAAAGCCTTCATGGGCCTGGAGCGTCCTAAAGCAGCTGCGCTTGGGCAGATTCCACACCTTTACCTGCACAGAAAAGACGTACCGCGTTTTGCACAGTGGAATGCAAAGAATGTGCAAGTGGAAATACTGTAAACGTCTGATGTTTCCACACCAACGCACCTCGCCGTCACACGCTCCAGACAAGACGGTGGAGAGACTGGTGGCGTGTTTGGTCATGCAGCTGATTCCGTCTCGGTGCCCATCCAGAGAGGCCACGAAGGGTTTGGCGAAGACCTTCTGGAGTTTGGTGGCGTTCAGGGCCCTCGTGTACTCCCTAGGGACCTCGAAAGGGTGCAGAGTCGGGTCATAGTTCCTCGGCACTGGAAGAAAAAACACACAATTACTGTAAAACGACTGTACGGTAGGACAAAGGAATGTTCTCTCTGTCTTTCTATGCAAGTTGTTTGGTTGGCAAGTCGTTTTGTTTTATCTTTTTTATGCATCTGTCTGTCTATCAGGCTATGTATCTGTATATCCATCTATCTTTCTGTCTGTTGATCTATCCATGTATCGCTTTTAATCAGACTATCTGTCTGCCTGTCTTTCTGTCTGACTGACTATCTTGTATGTCTGTCTGTCCTCTCTTTTTCAATATATCTGTCTGTCTATCATTTCTGTCTTTCTCTCTGTCAGTTCATTTATTCATCGAACCGTCTCATTCTACACATCTATTTGTCTGTGTATCCGTCAGTCGGTCTAATGCTCAACTGTCTGTCTGTCTCTCTCTCTGTTTGTCGACCAATGACCAATCTTTCTATCGGTCTATCAAATCAATAAATTCCATTCGTCTGTCTATCATTTCTCTCTCTCTCTCTCTGTTCGTTCATCTCTCTCTCTCTCTCTCTCTCTCTCTCAATCATTTTTGCCTGTCCCTCTCTCCATCTGTTAGTAAGTTTGTCTTCTTGCCTATCGTGTCTATCTCTCTTTTCATCTTTCACAAAGGAAAATGAGTGTGGACTTACCACGCTGTATGTCTCTGCTCGTCTCCCGAACATAATCGTCCGGGTTTCTGCAAAGAACTTTAACTTTCATCCCGCGAATTAAAGACCTAACACATGCGAAATCCTGACCAGCGTGTGTTTATTAGAAGAACGTGTTCCTGTCACGTGATGAGCCGTTTCCGGTGCGCCCACTCCAGATTGCTCGGGTCTTAGAAGGGGCAGCGCGCCCTCTAGAGGTGTGTTTGTGCTGACTCGTCCGCGTCGAATTAATCCATCCGGTGGCAACGTGCGATTTGAGAAACGTTCCGCCCAAGTCGTGTCACGACGCGTCGCTCGGTGCACGGTCGTGTTGTTTGTAATGGAGATTCTGGGCAGCACTTTTGACGACTCTGTATTTGAGGAATCACGGAACCGGATCTCAGCATCTCTGCCGCATTACGAACCCAAACGCTGTGAGCCTCTGGTGAGTGACGTCAGAAATACTACCGCGTAGGAGCATGTTCTATTAACACTTAACGATTAACACAACGAGCAGTTAACATACATTCAAGGTCCGTTTTACATATCATAGAACCGTTACCGAAGTAGTTTTGATACGTGAACTAAAATGTTCCAATCACATGCTTCAGTGGTTGTTTTTATGTCCAGTGTTTTTTTTTTAATTCAAAAATACAACTTACACGACAATCAAACATCTTCAGTAAACAAGTAAGCATAACTTGAACAGAACAACAAAAGAGTGAGCAAATGATAGCAACAATAATAATGATAATAATAAAGTACATTAAAAGGAAGTTACCACCAACATACAGTTCATCTACTACTATATACTACAGATACTACTCATCTAATTAACAATCTTAATGAGGAATAAAACAAGTAAATAAGCATGCATGCATTAACATAAATATAAATAACACTGCACACACTATAGATTAATAAACATAACCATAGCACACCGCACATATCATAATGAACAAACGCAAACCATAAGTAAATAGCGCTGCTCATCATAACCACAATTAAAGTCACCAGTTTAATTTGTGGAGTCCAATCGCAGCAGGTAGGAAAGATTACTTAAGTAAAGATTACTTAAGTAAAGATGTCACAAAAGGTTCACTGATATTAAATTTGGAACTATTACATTTTATTCTCATATATGAGTAAATTCTGTTCAAATCTTTGAAGTTAATTTCTTTCACTTTGTGTGCAGTGGTTTAGTCAGGATGTGAATGTGGCGGATGAACTAGAAGAGCAGAGGACACTGAAGTTCCGAGCAGATGTGGCCTACAGATCCAAGCAGTTTCAGGTGAGAAGCTGACAATCCTGCCTGTTTTGGCGGTGGCGTTGTGGTGTGTGACGGTCCAGGTGTGCACGTGTCAGGTGGCTCTGGACCACTACTCGTCCTGTCTCGCTCTCGTTCCGGCCGGAAACACGTCAGTCAGGAGAGACGTGCTGGAGGGAATCGCCAGAAGCTGCTGTCACCTGGGCCGAAAAGACGCTGCTCTGGATGCCTGCAAGACACTGGTGATTGTTGATTGTGCTTTTTATTTATTCGACCGACGTGTTGGATCAAGTCTGGTTTTTCTGACAGAGATCCGACATATCCAACATCAGCCACCTCACCTGTGTCCTCCAGCTGGAGCTCAGCATCTCCGAGCAGCACCGGGATCTGACCAGCAGCATCTCCATCCTGCGGCGCTTGTGTTCTCTTCATCCTCATCACCCCTGGCACTGGCTGAATCTGGGCATGTGCTACCGGAGACTGGTGAAGTCTGATGCCGAGGGCCGGCTGGAGACGCGGCATGTGTCGGGCCTGAAGGCCGTGATGTGCTTGATACGAACACGGTACGTCACCTCTCTCTGGAGCCTCGGAGTGACTGGATCATGAGGATGACGAGCTCTTTGCAGGCTGCTTGTGGAAATCCTGCGTGTTCAGCAGTTCTCGTTCGTGCTGGAGAACAGCCAGAGAGTTTTACGCGACATTGAAGAAGAGCTGAACGCGTCACAGATGGACGAGGAGACGCTACAGACCATCTCGCAGGTGAAAAGCACCTTTACTTATCTTGTAAACACTACACACACAAACGTTCATGATATCATAGTTTTATTGTTTCACATCCTCTCACTCCTTCTAGGATTATAAGATCACTAAAAATATTGAAGCATCAGAGACAAAAGATATTTCTCTTGTTATATTTTCTTTTCAACTGAAATGATATGTAGTGCTGGAAGGAGCTAGAGAGGAACTGAAACGTGGAAATGACGTTGGCTTTTCAGTTAATCTTTTCATGTCATGAAAACGTTAAGGCTGAAAAGTCTTTGTTACCTTTATTCTTTTCCAAAAAATTTTTTAATCGTGAAGAATTGGAATAAAAAAATCGACATATGTTTGCACAGACTTGTGTGACTTCTCTGCACGTCATGTGTGGTGTTGTTTTTTTAAGGGTATTTATTTTGAACATTATTCCTGTTTTCTTTATACTATATTTATCCTACTGTTTGTATTTATTCGTTTCATCCATTCTCTTTTTTTTATATTTTAGCTTTTTTATACTCTTGAGTAGTTAAAAGAAAAACTTTGTCTGTGTCAAACAATATTTAAAAAGTTTTATAAATCTACAGTAGAAATTGTAAAGTAGTTCAGAAATTGTAGGGGAAAAATGGTCGGTACATATTGGTCGTCACTGTAATGGATGTAGATTTGATTTCTTGGCTTCTTGAACTAATCAAATTTGATTTGCCATCTAGGTGATGGCAGAAGACCTGAATCCAGAGAAGATGAGGGAGGAAAGCCAAGATGGAGAGAGTCTGTCAGGACTTGTTATTAAAGACTTTGATGAGAAATGGTGGAACAAACTCTACACACAATTACAGAAGAAGAAATAGACATTTCTTTGGCATTGAAACACCACCATGAATATCAAATGCCACTAAAGATTATCACCATTGGAAACAGAATTGGTCAGCGTGAGTGTTAACATGTAAATGAACAAACTATTGCTAACTATTAGTATCTTTAGTTGTGTATTCAGTCTATCACATTGATACATAACGGGTGAAAACATTTCTCTCTTATGCGTAAGCGGGTGATGCAAGCATCAAGCTGATCAGCGCCCCCTTGTGTCCGGGTGAATTTTTGTCAGTCATAGAATATATGAATACAAAAAACAGCGTCTCAAAAATCCCTGTGAGCTGTTTCTCAGTGATATCGGACAATGGGACCCTCTGACCTCCAGTCGTGCTGCACGGAAGCTGTCTGATCAGCTGGACATGAGAGGCTGGCACATTCGCCCTCTGGGTTTGGGCTGGGTTGATGGTTGGCAGCTGGGTTGGTTGGGTACTGATCTGTGGAGCAGCACAGTCCTGGTACTGGTTTTGAGTTGGCATAGAGTCTGCGGAACTCCAGGTCGAAGGGTTTCACCCCACTTCCTTTGAAGAGCACGGCCATACTTCTGTGCACTTGCCAGCAAAGCCACGAGATGCTGCGGTAAAGATCACAATGAAGTAAAGTGAGTGAGATTGTCAATGTGGCGAACCATATCAAAATCGGTGCTGTGCTTTTAACCCATCCAGTGAAGTGCACATACACACAGTGAAGTGAATGCACATAAAAATTCTGGGAAGCGTATCGTACTCCATTTCTGATTTTTCCGTTGTAAAGTACTTGAATAAATGGCCATTGTTACTTGAGTATTTTTTGCTACCTTGTACTGTGTATCAAAAATAGAAGCAACTTTTACTCCCTACTTGACTACATTTGTGATTGAGTATTTGTACTCTTTACTCCACATAAATAAAAAATAGTTTTTCTTGATGTTTTTTGTACCTAAATTCAGAGTAAAATACTCAAGTTGTAAATTTTACAACTTTCACTTATGTCTTCTTAGAAATAGTGACTTTTAACTTCTAATTGAGTGATTTTTACAGTAAGGTATCTGTACTTCTGCACGAATAAAAATTTAACTGAGCGTTCGACACTGAATTTATTATTCAAAAACTAAATGAGATCAAGAAGAAAGATCAAAATAACGTAAAACTGAGCCTTTGACACGTTTTTATGGAATATATTAAAAGTGAAGGATAATTCATCGAAACCTCGTCACCCGCCGTTCCACAGAAGTCAAGCTCCGACAGAAAGCAGGTACCATGTACCTGTAAGATCCGACCAGCACGTAAGCGCAGTCCACGATGAGGAACGTGTCCTTCACGCGACCCGAGAACTTCCTTCCCGACTTGGCACAGTAAGTTTCTCCCTCAATGCTGCGGATGGAAATTCTCTTTGCGAGATAAAACGTCGTGAACAGGAAAACACACACACACACACACACACACACACACACACACACACACGAGCAAACCAGAACTTACAGAGAACTGTGAGGCGTCGACGTTCGCGTCAGCACACATGTCTTTGAACATCTGGAGGTTGGTGTGGTCCAGGAGAAGATAGACGCACACACTGCGCTTTCTGCTCGCTTCCAGAAGGTCGCAGAAAATCTCCACGTCACTGAAAGTGTCCGTGACTATCGCCAGAACCTGTCAAGTGATTAAATGCAGAGATGTAAAGAGTACCTGAAAACCGTGCTTGAGTTTACCTTACTGTAAAAATTACTCCATTACAAGACACCAATTCCAAGAATATTTCGTAAAGTCGACAAGTGTTCAGTTTTAAAGAACTTAAGTATTTTACTTGTGCTGAACATGGGCTAAAAAACACCAAGGAATGTGGAAAAACAAACTCTTCACCTATGAAAAAGGTTTTTTTTTCCTAATATAGAAATGCAATTTTACACCTCAATGTTTCAAAATGTCAGATTCAAATTCGCAAAAAATAGCTCAGAAATACATTCAGAATCCAGGATCCATTCAGCATCCTGCAGATGGCGATATCACCTTGTCCGTCGCGGTAAAGAAACACTTGTCACGCACAATCACAATGTAACGAGCAGGACTGGCTGTAACAAGTTGCTTAGTTCGTTTCTTGTTTAATTTCAGTTACTTAGAATGTACCTGCGATACATTGTAAAAAAAAATTGTAATTTAATTTTATTAATTTATCTTCTTAATGTAGAAGTTTGCTCAGCAGTCGTTATCGAAAGCAGTCGAAAATTGTCGTAGTGAAGGTGGTGCGCATGATTTTGCGACAGTTTGCAATAGTTGCATTTAAAGCGGAGATGTTGAAGTCGGACTCGGCAGAAGCTACTGGCTGTTTTACTAAATGGCAATAATCACGTCACTTCACATTTCTGAACTTTACGGTAATATGTGAGCTATTTCCTGTGGAGAAAACACGGTCGGCCGCTGTCAATAGCGCAAATGATCTACTGAAGCCCTTGACAACGAACACTTCATGATCCTTGTTCAGCATTGACGAACAACACAGCGGCAACTCATGATAAGCCACAAAACTTTATTTAGCTTCCACATGAATAAGGCAACATGAGCTACATTGTGGAAGAGATGCTGGGTCCTGTAGAATTTCTGTCTCATATAGGTGCAGTTTTTTGTTTCAGAATGTTTGTCCTACTAATAACTTTATTTATTATAGACCGTGATAACTCTGATTCAGAATTCTAAAAGGCTCAGCTATTTCTTGTTTTACTGGTATGTTTTTAAATGATTTATTAATTAAATGTTTATATGGATTTAAAAACGTATCTAGTTAAGTTACTTTTTGACACAGTAATTAGAGAAGTATTTTTATTACTGTATGTAAAGTAACTATTAATTAGTAATAGATTACTTCATTAAAATAACTTACCCAACACTGGTAACGAGGAAGAAAGTGTCCATTCAAATGCAGTGGAGTAAAGAGACAGATACTCAATCACGAATGCATAGAGTTAAAGTTGCTTACAAAGATACTCTTTGCCCAAGTACAAAGTAGCCAAAAATACTTAAGTAAAGTAACAACGTACTTTACACCACTGGGTAAAATTAAACTGGAGGCGGTTTTACCTCAGACGCTTCTCGGATGAGGCTCCGCAGACGATCTTTCATGGAGGATCGTCCGTCTGAGTGGAAAAACACCTCCGTGCTGGGAACCCCACGCAGATGGTACATGCCCTCAGCCACGGGCCAATCGAACACCAGACTCGGTGGATCGCTGTCTGTGACCGGGGGAGAACACGTCTGAGAGCTCCACATCTCCTCTTTATCCTCCTCTTCCTCAGCTCTCACGGGCATTTGAAGCTTTTGAAGGATGTACGTCTTCTCCTCCGTGGAGAGAAAATCGACTTCGTTCTCTGTCCGCAGCACATCCTGGTATCCGGTCAAGTCTCGGTCCACGAGGGCATCCACCGCCAGCCTGGCACTCTCGCTGTGAGACAGATCTGGAGGAGACGTCGCTCTGAGCGGGTTCTTTATCTCCTGAAGTCTGCTTCTCATCCTGCCGATCCGCTTGGGCTTCAGGTAGTAGAACACTGAACATCCGTTGGCTGCAGGATTCATGATCACGGCTGGTGCAGGCCAACGTCTTGATGAAGAGCGTGAAACGTCTCCTGCAGACAAACAGGAGCAGCAGGAGTGACGGAGGTTTGTCAGAATGATGGCTGTCACTGTGCTCAGTCATGCTGAGAAACTCCATAGACCTGTTCTTACCTGTAAACGTGTCCTGCCAAACCAGCCAGAAAGAACGAACCACCAGACAGTCAAGAGCAATCAATGTTCCAAAATGTTCTCCAAAAGGACTTGCGTTCAGACATGCGTTCTTAGACATTTCACTGTCTTCACGCTCATTTACATCTCATTTCCCGCACGTCGTCTAGGATTAGATCATTTTTTAATGTTTTTAATATTTTCCATGTAACTAAGTTTGATAAATGTATATTCTAGCTCGACTAGTCACTAGGGCTTATATTAAGGATTTTATATTTCTCTGCATTCAACTATCACTTAAATTCAGATAAACAGACACGTTTTCTCGGAAAAAGTTTCATGGTCAAGATCATAAAACTTTTCAACATCCACACACGCTCTCTCTCTCACCCTCTCTGTCTTTTTTATCTCTCACTCGCTCTCTCTCTCTGTCTCTCACTTGCTCTATATCAATCTCTTCCTCTCTCACTCTGACTCTCTCTCTTCCTCTCTCTCACTCGCTTTCACTGTCTCTCTAACTTTCTCTGTTTTTCTATCTCTCTCTCTCTGACTAACTCACTCTTTCTCTGTCTCTCGCTCCATCACTCTCTCACTCACTCTCTCTCTCTGTCTCTCTCTCTGCCTCTCTTCATCTCTCACTGTCTTTCTTTCTCCATCACTCCCTCTCTCTGTGTCTCACTCACTCTCTTTCTTTCTCTCTCTCGCTCTCTGTCTCTCACTTTCTCTCCTCAAATTCACACAGGAACACAAACAGTATCAATCCATCTAATGAATGGCTTTAATAATTCTATAGAACATTAATACAGCAGTTTTGTTATTAGTGCTGAACAGAAAGAAAAACCGAGGTCGAAACCCACTCAGACATTCTCTAGTCAATAAGACTTCTTTTTTATTGTTTTCTTTTTTTATTACCTTTATTTTATACTTTATTACAAGTTTATTGCCTAGGGGATCTGTTTAGATAAAAAGTTACTATTTTATATATTTTGCTATATAATTTGATGCATAAAATATCCAACATGTGAATCAACCATCACTGACACACGTTCAGACGTCACATTATGTCACACGAATCGGATCTTTTCCAAAACACATCCCGATCCAGCTGCTTCGCTGCATATCTGGCCATCGCGACGTTCTTGTGGTGCGGAAATGCCGCGTTCAAGGCTTCCTTCAGCTGGCAGAAGTCGAACATCTCTGGATGATGAGTAGACAAGACGAAAAGCCTGTGCTGGAGACCCAGTTTGGCCAGAACCCCCTCCGTCCACTCCCTCACCTCCAGCACGGAGCTCTCCTCCAGCAGGTCGGCCATGGACAGAACCAGATAACACTCTTTCCCCAGAGAAGACGCCTGCTGCAGAAGCTGCACGCTCGCCGATTTCAGCCTCAACGCCGACATGATGATGTACACGTCACACACCGATAACAAATCAGCCACACGCTGGGCTTCGTTAAAGCTACATGCTGCTAAATCGCCTAGTTTTCCCAAACCCGGAAGGTCCCACAGGCGGATGTTGGAGGCTTCAGGGTAGGGATGCTCCCAGGGTTCTTGAGTGGTCTCAGTGACGCCGGTGGAGGCCGCTTGCTCCTCACCGAGCTCCTCCAAGCCCAGCAGCGCGTTCACCAGGCTGGAGCTTCCACATCCCGTCTCTCCCAGCACCCCGACGTCCAGCCGGAAGTGGTCCAGAGCACTGAGGATGGCCTGGAGCTTGGAGGGGCTGTCGGTGAGATCTCGGCCCTGCGAGAGCTTGCTTATCTGCTCCAGATCAGTTGCAGAGATCTTCCCCGACCTCAGCGCTGTGGAAACCACAATCCTGAGACACAGAATAATCCAATGTGAGGAACTAAACCATCAACATGAGTATTAACCAGAAATCATTGTGAAATTTTAAAGAAGGGGTCGGGAAGTTTTTGATGAGGGCATCTGGTTCTCAGAAGTATCTTACACAAGTATTTCTTATTCGTTTCTGAATTTCAAGTTAATTATGAATCTCAGTGTTAAAAATATGTTTTGAAACTAAATTTCAGGCATCTATAGACTACGGCAATATTTTCTATAGTGACAATTTTTATATAAGTCTCACATTAAAGTACATAATTTTTCATGCATTTTTTCCCCAGATTTTTCATGCACAAGACGACAATTCCATCAATAGGCGAACATAAGAACCTTTTACTTTCTTGATGTCCTGACTTTCCAGAAACCTAAAATGTCTGGCTAAAACAGTACTTCTCTTAAAAATACTTCATTTAACAAACCTAACTTAAGACGTATCCCTATATTTCACATCGATGTCGTTTTACTTGAATAAACATAATTACGGTGAGATTTCTAAATGTAGTAGGGTATATCTCCAGCAGGTGGTGCTATAATTCCACTTGCTAAGATTTCACTTCCCCTTTGATCTCTTTCGCTAGCGTCTGATCTCTCACATGTTTCTAGTTTCTCTCGCTATTTCTTCTATATCATTCTGTAGAGTGCGTCACGTTGCTTCCCTATTGTCCAATTCTGCACGCTAGGAACTTTTAAACCTGCGTAATTCATAACATGTTTACACTAATACATTTGTATACTCGTGTACGTACTTTTCCAGGATGCATACTTAAAAGAGAGACATGACAGTCGTGGTAACAGAAATATTCTAGCCCTATTTTAACAGTAACATTTATAATACCTACCGTATATTTATATTTAAATAAATAATAAGACTTTAAAAATACATTAATTCTTTGAATTCTTTGGTTTGAATTCTAAAAAGCTTAAATTTCCAAAATTTGAGCAAATTAATAGAAATTAATCTGGTGAATTTATAATCTCAAACTTCTGTTTCTTTCTTTGAGGAGGAAACTCCCAGAGATGATCCGACTGCTCTTCTAACCAAACATGAAGCCAAACAAACTCACTGTGGTTCCTCAGACAGTAATTTCGGAAGCCAAAGCTCCTTTGTGATGGTGATCATGAAGTGGCTGAACGCTTTCTTCTTCAGTTCGGGCAGAGCTTCGGCGAAGACCTTGGCCATGTCCTTCATCTCCACCAGCTCTGCATCTCCACCCATGGCGGAATCTTCTGCCCTTCTCCTCTGCAGCTCCAGGTTGCGTTCCTGTTTCCTCTCCCAGGCGCAGGTGGAGCAGGGGCTGCAGGGCTTCTCCTCCACCACGTCCCACTCCTGCTCGGCTCTCACCAGAAACAGCGCTCGCTCCTGGGCCTCCATCTTCAGCCACACGTGGTCCTCACCGCGCTGTTCTGTCGTCAGCACTACCAACACGTCATAGTAGGTGGATTCGCTCGACTGCTCGCTTCGCTTGAACACACAATTGGATATCGGGTGGCCCTGCACCATCCACACGCGAACACCAGGAATCTCACGATGGAGAAGCACGGAATCCCCGTTCCCGATGTTCTCTGGCATTTCGGAAATGTATACTTTCTTTGGACACTTCTCACAATCTGACTGTTCGTCTTTCTCATCCGTACCATTGACTTCATCATAGTCGTCATCATCATCGTCGGTTTCATCCTCTTCCTCATCCTCATCATTATCGTCAGATTCCAGTTCCACCTCTTCCAGATCCTGCTCCGCTTGCATCCTGCAGATAGCTGCTGCCAGCTGGGCATTGGCCTCGGGCGTTCCTCCAGTCACAGCCACGTCTAGAGGAATCTTCTGGAAGAGCTGGAGAGCCAGCAACAGTCGGTCCTGGAACCCGGCCGCCCTGAAGGAGAACCTCCACGGCAGCAGGAGACTTCTCACCGTCTCTTCGGGAAGCTTCCGGTCCATCTTCAGAAGAGCTGTGGACCAGGAATCACATCAGTTCCACACACACACTGATAAAAACCTTCACCGGACCAACTCTCACCTGGATTCTTCACGCAGCCTCGCGTTCTGCTGAGCTTGTGTCACGTCGACAGTTTGCTCGGCCTGGATTCTAAATGTCAGTGTCAACATTCCTCAGGGCGTCAAAGTTTGTCAAAGTGTCTGTGTGTTTAACGTCACCGAACCCAAGACTTCACATTATCAGTTTCAGAGAATCTTCATCACGGCTTGTTGTCTTCACAGCAAACCCTGTTCACTAGATTAAACAAATAATAACATAATGCGTACGTTTGCGATAGAAACAATGTGTGTGAGAGGAAAGTGTGTGTACTAATTGGTCATTAACACTTTTTAATCAACGGTACTGAACCCGCAAATAACGCACGAACCTCCTCAATTGAGCGGTGAAACGTCGCGAGCGTCCAGCAGAGGTCAGTGTATCCGCTCAAGACGGCAGAAACACCTGGACGCTAGCTCTTCCCACCCAATGACGTCACCAAACACCGAATCACCACGTGATGTCATTAGAGAAGGGCATAAAAACAAATGAAAAGATTACTAGAGTGCAGAAGACAAAACAGGTGAGTAGCTTGATATAGTGCGTCAAATCTCAGAGGTAATATAATATTGCTCTCTGCTGTTTAATTATTAGTTTTATTTGATTTCTATCTATTTATCTATCTATCCCTCTAGCTGTCTGTCTATCTATCTATCCCTCTAGCTGTCTATCTATCCATCTATCCATCCATCCATCCATCCATCCATCCATCCATCTATCTATCTATCTATCTATCTATCTATCTATCTATCTATCTATCTATCTATCTATCTATCTATCTATCTACCTGTATGTGTGTGTGTCTGTAATGTGTTGTTGGTCTTTTCATGACAGAGAAACTTCACCATGTCGTCGGGTGTCGTGACGTGTTTGTGTGTGGCACTTGTCGCCTGTAACGCTTTTACCGCTGTAAGTGTGTAAATCACGAGGAACTAATTGTCTTTAAGGTTCTTTTGTCTGAGTGACCGTGTGGTTGTGATCTGACCTTCAGGCAGCAGCAGTGGCTTTGTTTGCGGTGGCCATTTGGGTGGCAGCAGACGGGTACAAGCTCTACCCAATTTCCGCCGTGTCCGGGAAAACCGACATCTTCGCCGCTGCCTGGATCGCCATCTTTACAGGGTTTGCCTTGTTCCTCACCTGCATCTTTGGCATTTATGCTGCTCTGAAAAAATGCAGGACACTGATTTTAGTGGTTAGTTTGTCTTTTTCTATCACACACACACACACACACACACACACACACACAAACAAACACACAACTCAGATTTTTTTTCCCTCCTCCATAGTATCTCATCATCATGTTCATCATCTTTCTCTTTGAAAGTGCGTCTCCCATCACAGCATCAACCAACCGAGATTATGTGAGTTTGACCAGACTAGTGTCCGAATCTTTACTTTCACCACTCGGCGGAAGTTAATGTTTGATGAGAGGTTGAATGTGGCTCTTCTAGCTGGTAGGAAACAGTAACCTGGTGAAGAAACAGATGCTGGTCTATTACGGAGCCAACAGTGTGGAAGGGCAGCAGATCACACAGACGTGGAACAGCGTGATGCAGCAGGTAGGAAGCGCCGCACTCTGAAGACGGTCTTTAATCTTTAGACGACATTCAAAATTATAATAATGATAAAATGCTGTAAACCAATTGTTTTTTATTAACATTGATGCTTTAAATGTGATTACTATAAGTACTTGTATAGAAGTGTAATAATCTCCAATACAGATGTAATAATCTGAAGTGTGATATTCTCATCTGCAGGTGTAAAAATCTCAATATGAGTGCAATAATCCCAGGTATAGATGTAATAATTTTAAGAATGTTTAGAATCAGTGCTCATAAGAGTCTATAAACAACAGTTTTACATTTATAGAAGTTAGAATGTCAGATGATACTACTGGCACCAGTTAGTGGTCGTAGCCATAATGAATCCCTTAGTTACCGTTACACCATACTTGTCAAATCGACCAATCGCTTGTTTTGGACAGTGACTTTGAGACGCTCTGCAATAGTGAAAATAATACTGAAGTGGGGGTGTATTAATTCTAGAGTATGTTTATAATAATCTAAATTGGGGGTGTAATAATCTCTAGAATGGGAGCAAAAATCCAGAGTATAAGTATCCAGAGAAAAATCTTGAGTATTGGTGTAATAATCTAGAGTACGAGTATAATAATATCGACAGGGGGTGTAATAATCTCCAGAAAGGGAGATTATTACACTAGATTATTACCCTCATACTCAAGATAACACACCCATAGAGTATGGGGTGCAATAGTCCTGAATATGGGTGTATTAATCTTATGTATGGGTGTAATAATCTTGAGCATGGGTGTGTGCTGAAAGATGCCATTTTCTCCACGTTAAATTCACAGTATCTTTCAATTGATAATCTTTGATGAACTTAATAATATTGAGTGGCGGTATGTACAGTAGGGGTGTGATAATCTAGACTATGGGTACATTAATTGCAATTGGGGGTGTAATAATCTCTAGAATGGGAGTAAAGATCCAGAGTGTAGTTTTAGGAGTAATAATCGAGTGTATGGGTGTAATAATCCCGAGTATGGGTGTGAGAATCTTGAGTATGGAGGTAATAATCCCCATGTGTAATAAAATCAAGTTTAGAAGTAATCATCTTGATAACTTGAACCATTTACATTTGGGTGATGCTAAAAGGCGCCATTTTCTCCATGTTAAATGTACCTTTCACCTGACAGTACCTTTTAATTGAGAATCTTTGAATTAAACGTAATCGTGCATCTAAAGCCATAGATAGAGCTAAACGACTGGACTTAGACTAAACGTAAGCAGCATTGAACATTTACTGACGTGTCGGGCCTCGGGTCCCTGCAGGCTCAGTGTTGTGGGGCCGACGGGCCAATGGACTGGATCCTGTACAACTCCACCCTGGGCCAGACAGTGGGTTACGGCAGCTACTGGCCCCAGTACTGCTGCCAGTCTCTCAGCGGCGTCCAGGTGTTTGACCCGGCCGGGTGCAGGGTGGGGTCCAGCAGCGCCGTCTTCACCCAGGTACTTCATCACCTCTTCACTACACACAGACACATCCTCAACATCAGCATCATCCGGCTCCAGCCACGGAATCTGTACTTATTTTTCCCCAAGTATTTTTTTCAGATTTTGCTCAAATGGTTTGAATGATGGAATTTTTCACAACGGCGTTTCAGCTTAGTTTTGATTTCACTGCCGGTTTAGTCATCGGCTTTATTCTAAACTGTCTTTAACAATCTCGGCATGACCATAATTGCTCTTTTAGCCCTTTTCTTGACAAACCGGCTGTGAGTTGTCATTGGTCAGAAGCTTTTTGCGTTTATGTGGATCACCTCCTCCAAGCCTTCATTGCTCTACTTATTTTTTGTTGTTATTATTATTGTTATTATTGTTTTGGAGAACATAGAAGGTTTGCTGTTGTTCTTCAGGGCTGTTTCCAGTACATCCAGTCGGTCTTCAGCAGATACACTTGGGCTGTCAGCTGGTACGGCTTTTCCATCCTCATGTTTGTGGTAAGTTCTTTAGTGCAAGGCAAACGTGAAAGATCGCACAGAATCTTGAGTTTTTAATTCTTGTGTTCACGTCAGTTCTTCATGCTGGTTCTGGCCATGGTCTACTACACGCAGCTGGATTAAGCCTGAAGATTGGTCCCGTCCCGTTGTCTCCAACTACTTGTTGAATATTTCTAATCGTGGATTGGATTTTCTTCTTGCTCAGATTTACCAAAAATGTTAAACGTTGTTGTTGTTGTTAAAAAAATGTTATTAAAACAGTAAATAGCATTAAAATGTTTGCTGCAGCAGATTCTCTAAATGGTGTCTGTTTATTAGCGAACGAGCTGCTTAATTATTGTCCAACACTTTGATGCACTTGAACAGAAAATATTTTAATGGAAATGTATTTGACATTTGTGTGTTAATCTAATAAACTCTGCTGATGTAAATTGTGTGTGATCTTCATTAAATGGAGTTTAATGTTAGTTAATCTAAGAACAGCGTGTTTCACTTCATCCACTTCGTCACGAATTACACCTCGTGACCAATCAAAAGGCCTGCGATTGACATAAACCCCGCCCACGCAGGTGACGCAGATTAGACAAACAACTAGCTGTTTATTGTTACAGACACTTAAGTTACCAAAGATATTGTGAAAACACATGACATACAGGCGTTTTACACTCTTCAAAAGTTTATTTTCACTGTTAAAAATTGAAAACTTTGACAAAGTTTTTGACCATATAACAAGATTTAAGAATTCATATGACGTTAGCGCAGTGCATAATTATTTTCTATCGCGTTCCTCCCCATAACTAGCATTATTTAGATTTGTATTTTGATATGGACTTTATTAATTAAATTGATATTTATTAGTGTATAAAATTACCAAAACTTTAGCCTACATAACACTGAATCAATCCTCATTAACATTGAAGACAAAAGAAAAAAATATGGATCATCTTAAAACGAATAATAATAAATTACACAAAAATAAAAGGCTTGTACAGTTGTATACTTGTACACTAAATACAGTCTTTCCTTGTCTCCCAATAAAAAGGCTTTGTGCAACTTAAGTCGTAGATTTCTGATTTATATCACTCGTTTCGTTCTCTTTGCTTTTATTTTCTTGTATGCTAAATATTTGTTTACATGGACTGGCGAGGTTCTTTACTTTTTTGTGCAGCTGAATTTTCTAGAACAGAACAACATTCGACACCAGCAGCGGAGTAACAATGAGCGCGCTACTGCCACCTAGAGCATTTACCCTTTATTCTAGTGCCACAATATTATTTGTAATGTTAATGTTATTCTGGTAAAGTAATTATTGTTTTACTTTATGAGCTACATTTAAACCCATAGTTGTCCGTGTTTCGACATCATGACTAGCTGAAATGCCAATGACATGCAGTGATATTCTCACTTTAAACGGGAATTTATTTATTTTAGACTAGAACGTTATAAAAGGATATAGCATGTTAAAATATTTGTATTTGTATATTTGTATGTTTTGATGACATTGCGGTATTGTTTTGTTGTTTCAGGTATCTACTTTTGTACTTGCATAAAATTAAAGTACATCTTGTTTAATGTAACCATTGAGAACGCAGGGCGGCTTTAAAAAAGTTTTAACCCGTCACTGTGGCAACACGCATGAGACGTTTAAATCTGACGTCATTTTTCATTTATTTATATATTTATGCTAATATTTGCAAAAGACGGGAAGGGACGGAATCAGTCCAAACTCAATTCCTTGTTGTCATTGTAACTTGGCCAATATAATTTGTTTCTGATTTCTGAAAGCTTCTGATTCTGATCAATATCTTGACGTCATATTTTTCCACAGCACATGACACAGAAGTCCAATTCCCATCACCAGACCACAAACCAAGTTGCTCATCTTGACTCGAGCTAACACACATATACATTTTAAGAAATGATCTGGACACCCAAAGTTTCAAAAAGTCTCGCCACAGAAAAGCGCGTCATCGTAGCATTAGCGTCTCGTTCGCGAATCTTTTTGGCACTAAATTGATCCCATAGTCTGATGCTAAAACGCTTACTTTCATCCGGGGCGGTGACGAAGCAGGAGCGTCGAACTGGTTTAGCAGGATCCGAATCCTGGACACATGTCTCAGCAAGAACCAAAACCACTCGTATCCAGAACAAACTACACAGGGCGCGCGCACACGCATACACGCGCACTCTCAAAACTACCATATACATATAAGCGTGCGTACACACACACACACACACACACACACACACACACACACACAATCAAAACACCCGAAGCCAATAAAAATGTACACACACATTACACTGCAATTACCTTGTCAAACTATATACACACGTTCACTCTCATTTACACTAATTGCACACACACACACACAAGGATCTGTGAGAGAAACTGATTCATCAGCCGAATTTCACACACAGTGGGTTGTGTGTAGTGCGTAAAACATACTCGGCAGTTTACAGCAGAAATTATCAACAGTAAGATGCCAATTACTATTGGAATCATCTGCATTCCAGACATTCCAGTCATAGCTGTCCTGGGTTCAATGGTGTTCTCATCACAGAAAATACTTTTACTCACCCGACAGTCGGAAGACGGAAACAAATCACACAACTGCACGTGTCACTGATGGTGTCGGTGATTTTAATTCACATTTTTCAAAATATTACAAAATAGAATGAACCACCTTTGCACAGTTTCGTTTTTGCAGAACCTTAGATTGTTGGTTGGATTGATGCGTCTCTCTCGAAGCGCGCACACACACACACTCACACAGGTAGGAATAATGTTTTTCACTGCATAGATCTGTTTGATCAGACGTGCTCTCACACACACTCATAGAAACCGGACTTGCATCGGTGACACATTCCGTTCATTACGAAGGGAAAAGCTCTTTGATTCGTTAAAGGGCGAATGATTGATAATCGATGGAAGGCACCTTCAATAGCCAGTCACCTGACACTTTCAACGCTACTGCAACAACACAGACCTGCGGCGGCGCTGAAGGAGCCGGACCTGCGAGACTAAACGTGGAGTCAGCGACCTGAAATACTCGCTTTGGATGACCACACCAAAATTAACCGACTCAACGGCCGCATTACATGACGTGTTGAACACCGTACCTCATGAAAATATGCGCTTTATCACACCCAAAAACAACTACTTCTGAAAACATTCACTGTCCATTTTGTGCTTATACTAATCAGCAAAACAAACTCAGACAGTCCTTATCTGCAGGTCAAACACATCAAAAGTAAAAAAAAAAATAAAAAAAAAAATCTCATAATAATTTAGAGACATCACATTAAAAAAAAAGAAATGAAAGGAAGTTCACATTGCGGAGTAAAAAAATTCGAACCGAATAAAACGTACTTAAAACCAGCATCACAAGAGGTTGTTCCTAAACGATAAAGAGCATCAAGCTTGCGTCTCCACAGCACAAACTAGTGTCAAAATTCACAAAAAAAAGCAAAACATATCAAAACGGTTAACAGAAATAAAAACAGCAGTTTTGACCATTTGGCTCCCCCTGCTGGACAACAACAGTGTGCTCTGGACTGTTTTCTACTCATGGTTTACGTCACAGACCTATTCAGCATCAGCCTTTACTTTCACTTAGGGTAGGTCACAAGGAACATGCTTTACCATGCTTGCACAGAAAACACAGGTTTAGTGCTAATGTGTTAAAAAGTCTCACTCTTTATCTAAAGAAATCAAGTTATGGCAGTTGTGCTCTTAGCAGTAACTACGTGTCTGGCCTTCAGTCCGAATTGTCCAATTGGGGCCCGATAGGTTTCCCTGACGATTCAAGCCTCTCTCACTTTGCGTACCTAGAGGACAAAGAGAAGGATCCAGGGCAGCTTCTCTTAGTGGTGTATTGGGATATGGAGGAAGCATTGGCCTGGATTGGTATGGGTACTGGTTAGACATGTTGGCAGTCACCTGACCCCCATAAGGTCTTGTGGACCCAAAGTTTGAGAAGGCCACTGTTGGTGGAGTGCACGTGTGGGCAGAGTCTGGGAGACCCCGAGGGCCCAAGCTTGGGTACATGGGGTTCTGATAATTAAGTCTTGGGAGATATGGGTTGTACATTGTACCTTCAGGCTGGGCGCCTGTACAAAGGTCTTGACTTCTGTGAAACTTTAGGACTTGGTCACCAGATGGCATGACATCAAAAGCTTGTCGATATTGGCCTCCAGAAGACCTTCGCAAAAAGTCCTGACGATGGAATACCCCCTGTTCCTCTGCTCGTCCAGGGGCTTGACCTTCCAATTGGCCTCGAGAGGGTCCTGGAGTGTACACGTTATATGCAGGCGGTGGTGGCTGCTGCACTTGGGTTGGGTACGGATTCGGAGGGTGCTCCAAATGGGGCAAAGACTCCAATGAAGCATCTTGTTCATCCACTGCAAGTTTTTCAATTAGTAAAGAGGCTATCTCCTTCCCTGTCAGGACATGAGGGGGCTGCTCAAAGCTGGTATTCTGGGGATCTGAGTGGTTACGTAGATGCATGGACGAGGAAGACGCTCCGGCCAGCATGACTGCTTTGGAATCAGCAGACAATTCTTTTTCATCTGGGTTGTTGAAAGTAGTTGGGCTTAGCTTCTCACTGAGAGTTACCTCTGAAAGCAGTAGTTCCGTCTCAGACACAAGACCGCCCCTGTCAAGATCTGTGGTGGTCCAACCTTTGGGATTCATCCCAGATTCTGATGCGGTGTTGAAAGGGTAGTTGACGTAAATAGGTTCGGACTGTAGTTTCTTGGAACCCTGCTGTATTTGAGAAGCCTTTAAGGAGGTGGGCTGATTCAACTCTTGCTGAGAAGTCTCAGTGTATCGATAACAGACTTTGCCGTTTTCAAAGTATGGGTGAAGCTGGGAAGCAGACTGGTCTTCAGATGGCAAACGCTGGGATCGATGTAGATTGCGCTGATGCACAGACAACGGTACCATGCCAACTGAGCTACCTAGAGGAAGGGGATGCAATTCACTTCGAGAAAGTCTGACAGATGATGACTGTCGTTGGGGCCTTGCATGGAAAGCATGACCTGATCTGTCCTGAGAGCGGTGAGATTGCGAAAGAGAGATAGAATGAGAGTGTGCCCAAGCTCTTGTAGCCTCAGAGGGCCAGAATTGTGCCCTGCCACTACCAGTTCCATGGCCAGTGTAGGGTGGAGGTTGACTCCTGGACGCAGGCCTTTGATTACCCTGATCAGTGAGACGAAAGTTTCCCTCCACATCCAGTTTCATAGTTTGATAGCTGTGGCGTGCATAGCTGGGTGGCAGTTGTGGATGCTCGGGAGCACCAATTTCATAGTACAAATTCTCCATTTTGGATTGATCCTCCGAAGAGGAGACAACAGATCGTATTTGACTAGACTGGGTCGACTGTTGGGGAAGCTGTGCAGCCTGGGAGGCCATTCTAGCTGCGTGATAGCGAGACAATGCATTGGAGGTGCTACTGATTCGCTCGGAAAAAGCTCTAGTGAGTGGACTGCTTGCCTGAGCAGGCCCCATCAAGCGACGAATGCGACTGGCATCCAAAGAGCGTCGCATGTGGTCATGCCTATCAGTTTGTGAGAGTGAAGCCCTGAACGGAGCAAGATCAGGGGGTTTAGGTGGCACTTTGGGACGTGACGGCTGAAAGGCTTGTACTAAAGCCAGCGGAGAGCTCTCGGACTTGGAATGCAAGAGCGGATTTTGTTGTAGGTTTGGTGGCTGGGACAGACAACTGGATTTTGAATCATGTTGAAGTTGCGGAGCAGAAAACTGGCGACCGTATGCTGGGGGCTTCCTTTGAGGGGCAGCATCACTGCAGGAAGTGGGGCTAGTTTGTGATGGCTGAGGTAGAGATGAGTCCTCGTTTGTATAAATGGGAATTGGGCTTCGTTCATTGTCCTCAGAGGAACTGGCAGCAGACAACTCAGAGTTAGAAGTAGCAGAGTCAGAGACTGAGCTGTCAGAGGAGAGTGTCCCTGTGTTTTGCTTGGCTTGAAAACTTGGTTCCAGATCATGGGATTTGTCTACAGGGTTTTTAGTTGAAGTTCTATCATCATCCTCATCATCATCTTCATCAACAACATTGTCATCACTCTCAGCCCTCCATACAGACAAGGGGCGCACAGTGGAATAGATCTGATTTGGATCAGATGACAGTAAGGCACCTGCATCAGCAGAGAAGGACCTTTGGAAGCGTGTATCCACATCCGCGCACCCACTCTGGCGTGGTCTGTATGGGGGTGAGGCACCTTGACGCAGGGCCTTATTGGCACTTTCAGCTAGAGCTAGAGCCATGAGGCGTGCAGGATTTTTGGGCGGTGGCGGAGGAGGCTGTGAATTAAGAGAAACTCTAGTGGAGCCAGAGATACCTGAAGAGGAAGAAAAAAAAAGAGAGAAATCACTAGGTGCAAATAAAAAACAAAAAACAACTAAGTAGTGTGAGTCATTTACTCACTTGGACCCTTGATCTTGGCAATGGGGCCTAACTTACTGCTGAGCTCTTCCTGGCAGCTCTGAGTAAGCTGGAAGTCACATGACCTCAGGAGCATTGAAATCATCTGAGGTGGCTGGGTAGGTCCAACTCCTGGAGGTCCAGGTTGCAATTCACCAGCACGACCACCAATCATTTCCAGAACCTGAAATGTATACAAGAGCAGTCATTCTGTTATAATACAGACAATTTTTTTCGCCTAAATCCAGACTAGTGCCCCTATTTTGAACAACTGATTGAATAAGGAATAAACTAACCTTAGCAGGCACACTGATGGAAATGGGGTCAGAGATGTCCAGAGGCGGCGACTTTGGAGCTTTGGGTGACAGAGCATGTACCACCTTACGTGTGAAGGAGCGTCTCTCCTGAGCAGGAGCAATAGCGGTTACTGGAGTCTGGCTATGGGATGGACTCGTTTTTGGCATGCTCTGCTTTGCTGGAGGATTTGTGACACCAGTCGGCCTGTGCTGACAGAACACCTGTTGAGGTGAAGCTGCTGCAGCGAGAATCAAACTGCGTCGAGCTGCGACTTCCGTTTGGTTGAGAACCGAGTCGGGATCATCGGTGACAGATCTTTGGCTGCCGGTGCGAGTGTGTTCCTGATGGCTCAGGAAACGGTACGGAGGGGGAGCAGCGGCAGGGGGAGACTCTCTGCCACCCCCTGGAGGCACACTAGTGCTGCCCAGAACAATCGGCCCATCGTCCTGGAACGTGGGGCTGAAGTCAATGACATCTTCTCCAATCCAGGAGGTAGTGGGCTCTTGGGAGAAATCAGGTAACATGTAAACACCCTCTTCGTCCTCTTCATCTTCTTCATCTGCATCCCTGGTTTCCTGTGGCAGCAGACTGTCATAGGAGCGACTGGGATTGATTCTAGAAAGTGACTGCTGAGGAAGGAGGTTTGACTCATTGGATGCAGCCAGAGAGAGACCATCACTGCTAGAGAGAGGCCTTCGTAGCCGTGGTCCTTGTCCTTGACCTCAAAAGGAGAAAAAATTATTTATTGAAAATGAAATATCAATAACAATAATGTTAAGAAAGTGTTTAGTACCCGCACTGCTGTGCTGAGAGGACAGAGACTCCTCACTCTTGGCTGACCTGAGTGTCACACTGTCGACCCTGCAGCCTGAAAGAGAGTTGAAAGTGGTTCATCAAACCATCAATCACCTTGAGATGAAAACACAATTCCAAGTAATTTACATCTGTGCAAAAATCTCGTGTCACACCTCCAACAAGTACACACATTCAAGATCCTGATCAGAAGCTGACCTGCATGAGAAGTACTTGGCTGGAACAGAGAAGTGATTCTGGTGGGTTTCCGTCTGCCTGATGCCACAGGTTTTCCAATGGCGAAGAAAGTCTTCCAACTGCCTGCAGATTTCCGGACCTTTATCCCTCTTTTCCTCCTGAAGAGATGATAATTTTAATGCAACCATGATGTAGCATGATAAAAAGTTAAGGTCAAACTCACTTGTCCGCAGGCAGGTCCAGGACAGTGTGGAAGCGTCCGATGGCATGAGGAGCTCCTTGAAGAAGAAGAAGAGGAGCTTGTGTCCGAGCCTGAGCCTCCTCCAGAGAGAGAAGCCTAGTGGACACAAAGGACTTGGGCCTCGTCAGAGACTGCCGTGCTGTGGAGTCAGAAGGAGATAGAGACTTAGATCTACCAAATCGATCACAGAAAGCTGAAGCGCAGCAGCGAGCGGAGAGAAACAAACATCCAAGATTCAGCCAAGTATGACACACAAACATCAGCTCACATTTTTTTTTCACGAACTGTGCTTTGCAAGGCGAAGGCTGGACTGAATGACCACAAATGCGATTCAAGAAAATTACACTTATATTTGACTTGAACAAAAGCGATTTTACATGTGAAATTCCATTGAACATAATCTGGATTTGTTAAAAGTTAAGAAATAAAATAAATCGCACAGAGCCTGCAAAAGTTGACAGCACAAAGAGCTCGAAAAAGCATTTTAGGGTTAATTAATGTAGAGGTTGTAAAATTGATACAACTGCTGGAGAAAAGCTAACACAAAAAAAGCAACAAATTTACACTTTACCTGGAACTTTGTCTCCTCCTGCTCACATTTACAGAAGTTACAGTAAATGTATCAAAGAAAAAAATGTACATAATCTGTAGGTTTTAGTTAATCTGTAAATCGGGAGTGAATTATCCCTTCATTGATGTGCACAGATTTATAGTGATATATATTTCACAGTTAAAAACTAGTGAATTTTTCCAAACACTTTCATCAATGTACGCCCTCTATTATTATATTCTTAGGTAAATCTTCCAAAAGTAGCCCCGGCGTTTATTTTTAACAAGTGATAGTAAAATTCATTTTGACAATTAGTGAGACTTTTAAAGCAAAAAGTAACAATAAGTTCCTATAACGAACTATAATGTTTATCTGCCCAAATTTATCAAGTCCAAAACGTGACAAAAACGTTCCTGTTTTCAATAAAAACTTTATTGAAAGTTCTAGTTTAGTTTAAGTTCTGGGGTGGGTGTGGCGATTTGTTTTATATCGACTGTACATGAACTAAAATTGACAGCCTACTAGATAGACAGTAATACTTGTCCAATTGCTATTATAAAGCATAATTTTTATTTGTTTTGCATAACATCTCTTTAAGTTTGATTACAATGATAAAGTTTCATTTGGGTTGTACTAAGCATTCCTTTAAATATAGACATTTACCACGACTGTATTGTGCTGGAAAAGCTTGAATATGGACTATGCAAGTGCTTGAATTTGACCTTTAAGAGACAGTAGGAACCCTGAATAATGCCATTCTATAGATTTATTGCGACCTAAACACCATCACACCAACTAGATAAACACCTTAACAGTCCTCAAGTTTAAGACAGCTTGTCACTACTGGGAAAACAGCTGGACTTCTCTGCCCGGTGGTGTTGAAGTTCTGGTTCTGAACAGCGTAAACTACGACAGAATTTGTCATTTGTCAATGTTATTGAGGGTCATATAAGGGAGAAGCGTCGCAGCTCCGTGTCCTGACCGTCTCTGGCCTCCTGCAGACTAACCAGACGTGTTCGTGTGCTGCTGAGGATCTTGTGCTCCGCTCCTCCGGTCGCTACACAGAAACACAGCCTGTTCTTAGTGAACCACACATCGTTTCTGGAAAATGTCGGAATGTATTGTTTTTTGTTTTATAGCGGTTAAATACTAAGCAGCGTTTAAAATTTCACAAATCAAAAACAGATCAAATGAAAACTGTACAGTATATCAGGGATGTCCAACCTGTGGCCCGCGGGCCGGGACCGGCTCATGACGTGGCTTGCAGTTTTTATTCTATTTTCACATGTAATTTGACCATGTAAAATTAGAGGATCAAATTCAGACACACAAACGCACACAAAAAGTATAACGAATCAATGTTCAATGCTAGAAGTGACTTACCTGCACAGAAACGTCCAACGGAGGTGAAAGAGTCACTAAACAAAACGTCCACGTTGCTGAGCAGAAACTCCACCACCACTGACTGGATGCGCACTTCTCGAAATGGATCAGCACCACTTAAACCCGCTGCCTCAATTTCTTTAGACCTGGTACAGAATTAGTAAAGTTTAAAATAAATCCAGTCACATTCTCATCTAGAGAAAGCCTACCTGAGCAGGTTAGGAGCCCAGACGATAGCCAGGTTCTTCACGTGCATGTTGGTCTCTGTGCTGGAGGTTGCCAAGCGTGCCAAATGTCTGATGAGAAACTCCAACGTGCTGAGACGGAGACAGAGGCATAAAACACAGCTCTCTGAGGTGAAAGGGCAATAATGGCAAGCACTAGACGAACCGATAGTGAGGAGGAGGAAGCTGCTGGATGACATCATGCACTTTGACCATTCTCTCGTCCTCGGTCATCTCCCCCATGCATTCCTGAACAAACACAAACCGTTACAATTTAGCCAAAACAGCAATGTGGAGGTTCAAACTTCCACAAAAGTCACCAATTCAAGAAAAGTCGTAAAGTATCTCATTTAAAAATAACTCAAGTATTTTACACATCTTGAATTTAGCTGAACTATTAATGAGGATATATTTCCAATATAGGAATGAAATGTAACACCTCAATGTTTTTAAACTACAGAACAAAATAGATAAAGAACAAAAAGTCAGTCGCAGTCAAACTCAACTGTACAAAAAAGTGCAACCGCTAATTTACGTTCACTTGATTTAGCTCTTAAATAGCTCTTAAAATGCTCTGTGGCATCAGGCAAACGGAAACAAAAATGTACTCAAGACCAGACTCACCGCAAACTTGTCATAGAGCTGATACGTGAGCAGAGGGTTGGGCAGCTCACGGAAGTAAAGTTTACACAAAGATCCCACGCAGTGAATGTCCTGCATGTACACGTCCTTTGTGAGGTCCGGCACATTCTCACTGTCAAACTCGTGTCTGACCACAACAAGAACAGAAAAGAAGGTCAGAAAACAAATCAAGTGATTCTACAGATTTGACTGATAAGAGTTAATGTTTTTTTTTATTAAGATCAATATTTCACAACCAAACAATTGTTGATTTAATTTTCAAACTTTTTCAAACTTCACAGATCCAGTGACAACTTGTCAAACAAACATCACTGTGCTTTATTTATTACTGATATTTTTTATTATTATTATTAATAATATTTATTACTGTATAACACAGCACTATAGTTTTTCGGAAAATTCACTGTTTTTGCATTATTTGTGCAAATTAAGTACAATTATTTAATTTAAAATTTAATTTTACAGGGACCTTGTACATATGGCAATAGACACTTTAACTTGACTTGAAAATAACCTGATTTGAATAATCACTGGCTGGATTTGGAACATTTCTCAACAGATTCAGAATGTGAAGTGAACATTGATATTCACCTGAGCTTCTGTATGTTGGAGGAGACACCAGAGTGTCTGTAGATCCCGTCCACCACACCGTGCTTCTCAATGAATTCAGAGCAGCTTTTCAGAACCTGTGGGACTGATGAGGGAGCAGACATCTCACACTGATCGTATCCGGCACACGGGACGCTGCTGTGTTTAATACCGTCCAGGCCAGAGTTCAGCAGATGCTCGCCAAGGTCGCAGCCAAACACTCGCTCCTTCAGAATGCCCCTCTGCTTCAGCTTTTGCTTGCTGGGTCTGGACTTCATGAAAGTGCGCAGGAAGCCCATCAGCTTTCCGTGTTTCTTGGACACTGACACAAGGGGGCGACAGAGAAGCTTGTGAGAAAAGAAATCTAAACCAGATTACACTACATGTGAAATTCCTGTAGACAAACAATGACTTAATATTTCATCATTAATATTTCATTATTTCAGATAATAACATAATCTCTCGTTCTCTAAGCAATTTTCAGGTTGCATTCACTGTCTATTCACTGATGGTTCGTATTTACTGAATAGCATGACGCCGTTTGCATTTCCTGTTTTTCTCTCATGGTGATTTGCTTCCTCTGCTCATTTTGTGAGTTGCTTTGGGCGAAAGTGTTTGTTAAACGAATGAATGTGAATGTAACGTAAAAGTGAAACAGCAGCTCTTCAGGAAAAATAAACATGAAACTTTTGAAACTGAAATCACAATTAGGGTGAAAATCAATGACCGATTATTCACTTGATAGTTACATTGATTGTTTAGTAATTATTATTATCACCACAGTTCAAAATTATTTGTAGTGGCGATAAGATCCGGGATCTGACGGTTAAACACGCTGATGATGCGGAACACGTCGGTAGAGATGGGCAGCCTCAAACTGACCATGACACTTCCTGTCGCTTCATTTCACTCCAAACGTTTGATGAACAGCATCTAACTGGATTTACAATCCAAACCGTTAAAACAGGCACGATCCGTCTCACAGAAAGGTTAGGACAGGTGGAAATGTTAGTTTAGATTCAAGAGTGCCGAAGATTTTACCAGCCAGGCTTAGGAACCACGGATGAAGAACTGAGAAAAGAAAAGGGAAGACACACGTCCGTATCATCACATGCGTCAGCAGCTTCTCCAGCACAGAAAATGCCCTTGATTACAGATAATCTGCGACATTGTATTATGACTGAGGCGCATAATGACCTTCAGTGACTGAGAACCTAACAACATCAATACCGAAGAACCACGGACCAATCACAGCAGTGATGAGGAAGCCCCGCCTCCTTATTGCTACACCTGCATAGATACCTGCTTTTCACGGATAACAAAACAAGTTAGGGATCATGTCTGGATCGGGTCTCCGGAAACCCTGAACTCCCAAAAAAACCCCGAAGTTGATAAACGTTCCTGAACATTCCTTTCGCACACACTTCCTAAAACACACACATTGATAGAAAGCAGGAAGCCACAGGATTGTCGTTTGTACCTGATGTTGGTGAAGAAGGCTCAGTCGTGCTGGAGATCATCGGATCACCTTCTAAAAAAACAGAACAATCAAAAATACAAAAATAAATTGACAGAACTCTTTTTCACATTTTTTTTTTCATACATTTTTCACTATTTCCAATAATTCAGTTCTGAGTTAATCTAAGGATGCAGAATTTGTGTCCCAAATGAATCGTTGTTTACTGAGGGAAACGCCTGGACTTTAGCGCAGTGGCTGAAGTGTCGGCAAACAGAGGCTTAAAGGTGTGTACGGTGTGTTTAAGTCTATGGTGCGGTTCTCACCGGCTGCAGCCCCGACCGACGGAGGCTTCTTCTCATTGATCAGCTCCACACATTCACTGGGAAAGAACCCGACCTGCAAGAGAAGACCGGCCCTCAACATACTGGAATCAATCAAAAGTGTGATGTTTTTACTGTGTGATATATGTTCGCAACACCAATGTCGTGGGTTGAATTTAATAAAATGGAAGCTGGAACCTGGAAGCCGTGCTTTCCTCGCCACCACGTGGTGTCTTCTCGGGGTGGCATGTCGATCACTGACAGAATATCTCCAACCTGAAGAAACATCAGAAACGTACTATTAAACACTGTAATACATATTAGTGTAATTATGCAGCTTCCATATTGGACCATCTCAAGTCCCTCAAACTCATGTCTGACCAGAACAAGAACAGAAATGAAGAAAACAAATGAAGTGATGATACAGATTGATCGGACAGAGTTACTGTTTATTTAAATGCTGAAAATAAAGTATAAAAAGAGTACGAAAAAAAGAGAGGTGGGTGCTATACCGGTATGAACATGAATTTGGATTTTGCAAGGTGATACAGTTCATTGACTTAGATTTGTGTGTATATATACATATACAGTAAATAAATTAACTAATTTTACTCGTTACAATTGTCCTGTTAATTGTTCTGTATTTGAGAATGAAATTCCGCGTCCTGTTTTGAATCAATACATGTGTTACATGTATTGGTTTTTGGCATTGTTTAAAGCAGCGTCTCTCGCAAAACACCACCTTTCCTACTTTAGATTGGGTAATGACTCGACATCATTGTTAATTTGATTGGTCTTTTTAACTGTCTGGTGAGGAGGTTAATTGTTAATTGTCTCATTGTCTTTGTGTTGGCAATGAGAGTCATATTAATAATGGCAGAGGCTTCTCTAGGTCTCCCTCCACGTCGAATCTCTAACTTAAAGTTAGATTATAAATTTTCTCTCTTAAAATACAAATTTTGTCTATAATGTAA
>CM051501.1:6802650-6819961 GCA_028031935.1 Paedocypris micromegethes | reverse complement strand
ATACAGTGGTACCGATATAATACCAACACTATCTGGACATCTAGAAAATATTGTTACATGAATTTTAACTCATGCAACCCACCCCTACTTTCTATAGTTTCCAGCTAAGCTACATCTGAACACAAGCTTCTTGCACAAAGACTAAAAGATGAATCAATACCATGAAAATGTCGGCAAAGGTGGAAGTACAAGAACATGGTGAAATATTGTTTTTTTGGTTTTAAAGAGTCGGTGAGTTTTTATTGTGAGAAAATTGGTTTGTTTTGTTTTGTTCTAAAGGGTCAGTGAGTAAAAAGAACCACAGCCCTGACTGACAAACCCAGTGGTGGAGAGAGAAACGTGTTGAGTGTGGGTCACCCCGTTCCCTGGCCCAGAAAGAGCAGCTCTATATGGAGCAGCGCAGGGCAGGACAGGAATAGATGGAGCGGAACAGAAGCACGAGATGGAGGGAAAGACAGGCTGAGCATGTAGGCTAAACAAGGAGAAGGATAGCGGCGCCCACCTCAATGGAGATCTCGTCACTGGCCTGAGCCGTGTAGCGCTTCACCACGTGAGCAGCAGCGATGGCCGGGACATTTAGAGACGCTTCCTCTTTCAGAAGAAACCTGTTGCCATGGTTGTCTATCTGTGAAGAGCATGACAGGCAGAGATGAATTGATAGATCATATTTGCTTGATTTATTAAATCAAAACACATTTTCATTCCGCGTTTAATGAATCGATAAAGACATTCAGTTTGATTTAATAAATCAAAAATGTATTTCGTTTTCCCACGCTGCACCACAGAGACACATGAAATCATTATTTCTTTTTTCTTATAATTGAACCTTTATTAGTCCCTGCCTCTTATTAGAGATTGTTGCTGTTAAACTTTATGTACATTGTACATGATTTGTTAACATGGGCAATTGTATATGATTTGTTAACATGGGCAACTACAGTGGTACCTCAACTTTAAAAAAATTTGTGCCGGCTGCAGTTTGTGAAAACATTGTGAAGGTGGGATGCATTTTGCATGTAAATGCGCTAATTCTTTCCAAGCCTCCGTAAATTCAGACAAAATGTTATTATAAATGATAAAATATTGGTTAATAGATGTAATAAAAAACATGTTGCATAACAGTTGTTCTGTTTGCTTTTGGCAGGTATTTAAAAAGGTATATGGCAATACGGTACTATTCTGAGGACTAAAGCAAAGAATAAAAATTGTGCTTTTTTTTACCTATTCTGGTCAACTCTCTCCTTTTCATCTCCCTGCATGCTAACGGTAAGAAAAAGACTTCCTTAATCTTGTCGCTACAACACTTGGCCTGTCGTATCATGAAGCAATTTTGTAACGGTGACAATATTTTCTCGACGACACCATTCGTAAAGTGAAACTTTTGTTAGTGGAGACATTTGTAAGTTGAGGTAGCACTATATTTTTGTTTTTTGATTTTTGTTTCTCTCACCTCCATCCAGGTCAGAACGGGCCCACAGTTCAGCTTATTATCCGCGATCGAGGAAAACCGACTGAGATACTCCGACAGCATCTGTGAGAAGACCTGAAACACCCAGGATAAAAAGCATCAGCTGAGAAACATTCTGAGAATTGTTCATCAGCTTCCAAGCATTTTCAGATGACATTAATATCTAAAAGCAAAAATGACAGAAATATTAATTGTTTCCCTTAAGGGTTTGGACATCAACCTACAAATCCGCGCAGTGACCTCAATATGCCGCAGCTAGGTCTGTTAGCATCAACCCATCCAGGCGGAATGGACGTGGCTCACCTCCGCACGGTCTTCCAGTTCGCTGAGAGCGGGCAGCGCCAGGAGCCGCGAGTAACGGCGGTCATAAATGCACTGATGCAGGTGAGCGTCCAGCGTCCGGAACTCTTCGTAGGAACGCCGCACCATCCACGTCTTGCCCTGCGTTTGACACACACATGATCGGTGGAGAAAAAGGCCTGGTGAGGTTTTTATTGGACGCGACACTCACCTGGCAGGACACCTGCACCAGGAAGACCAGATCTTTGGCACTGACATCGCTCTGCTCGACGGCCACCTGAAGCTGAGGTGTGAAGATCACGTCCACATGAATGAACACAAACCTCGGTGTTCTCAGTTAACACACACACACACTCCCAACTCAACGGCCTTCTTAAAAAAGGATCTATACAAAATAGTCCATCGCCTATAACCGGAATATTTTTACCGCTTCAAATAGTAAGGTGAACTGCTCTGTCACAAAAAACGTAATATTGTTGGCTAATTAGCATTAGCATGGGAATGACGCATCAGCAGCCATGACCAAGATTCTGGAATTGCCATCTACATTTACATACACACAGATTTTTTTTTCTGCAGAAAAAAAAATCTAACTTTGTAACTGTAAAATAGGCACTGTTTGGAACCGTTTTGCGTCAAATTATTTAAAAAAAAAAAATGAATATTCATTTATGTCCAGGTGTAAACTATACAGTCAATTCCGGTTAGCCAGGAATAGATCACTTTGGTTCTAATAACCGGCTGGTCCGATTAAGCTAACGTGATATTCTGCACAAAATAAGACGTGCTATATGTAACATGATAACGTCATTCTGTCATTACTGGTACTACATCATTACTGTTCTTGATTAGATTATATTAGATTCAATTTGATTGACTTAATCTCCCACAAGGGGTAAATGTATGTTTTTTTTAAGCAGCAAACAAAAGAAAGCAGTATAACAAAGAGTGTAAATACCAGAAGAACAATGAGAGTGAAAAAAGAGCAAAATATTAAAAACTAAGAAAAACAACACTAAATAATGATGCAAAAGTACAACAGAAAATTACTTTTCCCCCTGGAGCACGGGGTTGCTTCAGGAAAATGTATTTCTAGGAAGCGTACCAAGGGAAATCTCAACAAGACTAAAGTTTTTTTTTGTGTTATTTCTTTTTCCAAGTACAGTGGTACCCTGACTTACGAAATTAATCTGTGCCGAGAGCAGTTTCAATTGGCAACAATTTAGTTCGAAAAAAAAAAATGAAACAACTGTTTTATACACGTCTGAACTTTCATCTCAGTGCTGTCTAGCGGTAAGAAAAAGACACACTAATTTCGTATAGCAAAAATATTTTGGAACTCGGGACGACTTTTTTGTGGGACGGGACAGGATTTTCGTTAACTAGGACATTAGTAAGTCGGTGGACATACAGACATATATAGATGGATGGATGGAGTGCATTTATACAGCACATATGAGTAAATATATAGACATATAAATGTGTATAAAAGTAAATAGCATTTAATTGTCTGTACAATTGGCTTTTTGCTTGGCTTGATTCAGAAACAGAAACTGAAGTTTTTACCTCAAGAGAACCGAAGTCCACGTGTTCATAGTGAAAGTGAGCGCAGTCGACCAGTTTGGGAAAGTGACCTTTCACGACAGAGAGCCTGAAACCACAGTCCACACACAATGAGCAAACATTACACACGTTTACCGATCTGTACACACAGTGAAAACACACACTCAGAGTTATGCTGAGATAGCAAATTAAAGACACTTCAGGTCTGGAACTTCGGGCTGGGATTCAAACCTGCAACCTTCCAATCGCAGGTCCAACTTCCTCACCATTAGGCCACAACTCTCCACATGTCAGGTTTAAATCGCAGCATGTAGAAAACGCAGGACACTGACAGAGGATGATTATTAGTCATTTGGAGAAGTGCGAATCGCATCTTCCTGTTTTCTACCATTCTAAGGCTGAATCTGGATTAACTGGCTACCTCTTGCACTTTTGGAAATAAATGAAACACATTTACTGTATTTGTGCGAATATAAGCACCCCTTTTTTTTCCCAATTTCAGTTGCTCAAAAACTTGGTGGGTGTTTTTATGTACATATATCAAATTAGTACCCATTTTTCTACATTTTAAATCACAAGCAATCACAAATAAACAGAAATACGTCATTCTTATGCAGCGGTGCGCTTGTGTTGTGTCCACATTAGCCAAGTTTGACACTTGGCAGGGACTAAATAAAGTGTTAAAACTAAAAACAAACGTTAATATTGGAACAGACAGAAACGACACACCAAATAGCAAGCACAGATTAGCGTTAATTGCTAAAGTTAAGTGCTAAATGCGACAGTCCATAAGCAGGAAAACCCGAACAGTCAACCGAACAGTCAAAAACAAAGACAAGGAGTCAAAACCAGGGAACAAACACAACCAAAACGCTCTGTCTGCTGCACAGGGCAAAACAATACTTCGCAACTGGTAAAATAAAATAGGGTGATAAAAACTGGTAAAAAATAGGCTGAAAATGGCTGCAGTCTCACTCAACTAGAGTTCAAAGGCTCATGGGAGATAAACTGCTGAGGTTTCTGGGAGGTGGAGTTCTGATTACTAAAATAACTATTTCTAAAACTATTATCCAAGTAAAACAACATCGAAAGTGATACAAGTTAGGTTGGTTAAAAGACAAAAAGATCTATTTTAAGACAAGTATTTAGCCAGACATTTTAGGCTTTTTTTTAGTAAAATGTATGAAAAATCAGTAGGTGCTTATATTTCAAATAAATACGGTAATTTACGGCCACAACCCTGACTTCAATTTAAACTCCTGACTCTGACTCTCACAATTTTTCTGGTTGTTCTTTAAACAATCCACGTCCATGCAAACAAAGCAGGCGTCTAGGTAAACTCTTCCTTACCTTTTACTCATCTTCCCCTTCAGGTTGGCGGTGGAACCCACCGATCGGGTCGCAGAAGTGTCCAGATCGTCAGTGCTCCGGGCCTGAAGGAAGCAAACGAAGAAATCAGCTTTTTTCCTCAGTGGCATTTTCCCAATCCCACTACCCACACACCATAAAATTACGATTATTATTATAAAGCGACGTTTTTCGAACCGGATCCTCAAATCTTTTTTTCCCGCTACGTTCCTGGTTTCTGGTGTTTTAGTGAATGAAGCGGGTTCAGGGCACTCACCAGGGTCAGTGCCAGCTGCTGTCGCCCGGGCAGGAGACCTTCAGAGACACATTCACACCAATCTAAATCCCTCTCCACAATTTACATGGTCTGCTGCTGACGAGGACGAATAGCCGACAAAACCCGATGCACACTGAATCTCGCGACAAGCTGAGCTGAGGCTTTAGAACATATGTGACAAACTCAAGGCCCGGGGGCCACATCGGCCCGACCTACTCTACCCTTGAGATCCTTTATTAGGAAGCTGTTAGTATGGGTAATAATGGATCAGTGATGTGAAGCGCTGATGACACACAAACCACAGATCCCAGAATTCAGTGCTGTCGCTGCCTTGCAACAATCATAGTTCTATACGGTAACATTTACTTAAAAATAATCAGTAAGTTCATATTTCTAGTTCTAACAAATGTCATTTTTTTTTTTTTAATTCCGCTAAATATTTTACGTTTATTTAGTCTGCTTTTTATCCATATTTGGTTCCTAAAACTGTTGAGCTTTTTTGTTGAGTGTTTTGTATAAATGTTTATTCCGGTCGGCCCCCGACTTAGAGTGTGCTGTGCGTTTTGACCCCAGTGCAGTTGAGTTTGACACCCGTGATTTAGTCTCATCTTAACAATTACAAACAAGTGCAGAAGCAGCAAAAGCAAAACAATCAGGTCGCATCAAACAATCAATCAAACAAGAAGACTTGAGTAAAAGTGGTAAAGTATCCTATTTTAAAAGAATTTAGGCTTAAACAACACCAAGAAATCTTTAATCATGAGGTTTTATTTCCTAATATGGGAATGAAATTTAACCCCGTGGCGAGAACCTAATAGATTTTTTCTTAAAATTTTTTCTTATTTTCTTAGAAGTCAGTTTCTTTGCCAACAATCACAATGTACCATGTAAAGAGTACAAACTCTCAAGTACTTTTCACCACTGCAACAAGCAATAAAATAACTTTTAAAATACCATCAAAGATCCTGAAAGAACCATGTTTAACAACCCCGATCAAAAGGGAACAAACAGGAAATGCAGCGTCATCTGCAAACAGAGATCAACCTTTCAGCTCTAGGAAGATCCAGAACCAAAGAATAAACTCTCTAAAGCCCGAGAACCAGACAACATTTCTCCAACCACACTGGACCAACACAAGCTAGTAATTCCAGGCTTCTCAAACAATCCATTTTACAACAACAAGTTAAAAGCCCAAATCCAAATCGGCCAAATCTTCAACAGATAAAGGCAAATGACAGAAAAGGTGAATGCCCTCCGCTACCTTACTCACTCGTCTTCTCTTGAACATCTCTTCTGCCCTCAGAGGTCGACCAGCTCAACTACCAGCCAGGGATGGAGACACTAGCTCAGAGTTTACACATGCGTAACACCTCCATCACCAACACGGTCCAGACAGTCGTGCTGCGTCAGACACGGGGAAGCTCACGTTCAGAGTCTCCTGCTGAATATTTGATACTCAGGCTGCTCAGGTGACACCACAGGCTCAGTCTCTGGAAATATCTGGATGCCAAGGCACTCATTTTAATCATAATTTTATTCAACGTCTAGATTTTAGCTAGATGAGGAATATAGTCCATCTATCCATCCATCCATCATTTCTCTCCATGACCTGCCACCTTACCGTGCTGGAGGGGTTTGCGTGCCCGAATAATCCTGGACCCCCCAAGTGTCACCCATGATTGTCCAAGTTCAGAAAACCCTTATGATCAACAAAATGATAGATATCGCTTTGGGTGAGATGCCACCCAATGCTTGGTCAAGAAAATAGTTATATACATTTTAAAATTTTTTTATTAATATTATTATATTTATTGGTTGATTGATTGTTGGCATTAGATTTGGCCTAGCGAGGACTTTAGGGAGGATTTATTTCATTTCTATTCACGTTCAACAATCATGTTTCCACAATTCACCAAAAAAAGTGTCGTTAAAAAAGTAATAAAATGGCACGTGATGAATAAAACTGTGGCTTTCGACGTCACTCATGACAAAATCACCATCAGTGAGATCCAGAAATTATTTTTTTTTAATCAACATCAGAGAGTTTCTCCAAGAGTGTTTATTACTCAGTCCATTCAGGATTTTACAACTTTGTCATTTAAAAAAAAATGATTTAAAAAAATAATAATAAAATAAAAAATAAATAAATTAATTAAATAAAAAGAAAAATCAAATTTTGGAACATTTGAGATAAAAAAAAGCTTGTGATAACCTAACAAACAACTATAAAGATTATAGGATTTTAAAATTGCCTATAATTCAAAAAAAAAAAAAAGCTTCTGTTCATCATTGTCCATCAACCAATTGTTGAAATGTAAAATTATTAACTAGTATTATGATATGTATTAATGTATGTGTTAATAACCTGATGAGCTAGCCATGTCAAATTGACACACTCGCTCTTTAGCATCACTAGGGCTTATTTACAGGGGTCCTATTATATTAAAAAGTCTTGCTATGATATAAAACCACACAGCACGACAACTTGAAACGACACCATAAAACCACAAACACCGTTTCATCAGATACTTTGGTCTGTTTCCTGCTCGAAGAATATTTTGAGCGCATGCTGATTCGATTGATAACATTTTAGCTGAAAAATTGGTCAGTAAATGCAAACGCACACGCGCGCACACACACACACATGCAAAGCGCGGACACAATGGATTCATTCACTGGTCCTGGATTCAAATGACCGGGTTTAATGTATCATAACGGCAAAACATGCAACAAATAAAATTTGGCGGCAGACATGGAGTAAAAATAATACAAATCAATTACCTTCCAATATTTTCCAATAATTAAATAGCAATGTTATTACACATCCAACTGATTGGAAATGAAGCAATCGATGCGTGTTTAACACACAGAAAGTTCTGGAAGCAGCAGTGAATGAAGCCACAAGCCGAAGCGAAGACGGACTCAGAACTTACCGGACATGTCGCTCAGGCTCAGCGCTCTCACAAACACGGCACATTTCTGAAGCCACTGATGTCCGGACACTTCACACAAAAGAGGAGAATAAAGACCATTTATTCCATTGTAAACCACCTTATCAGAGAAGAAGCAGAAGAGAAAGTGTCGCGTATCTGCTGAAATCAGCGAGAGTCCGACTGGTTTCTGGTTCGTCAGGTAAGAAAAAACACTCATCGGGTGTTAATACAAAGAGCATATTAACAAAAACAGCCAAAACTTTTAGGCAAAAAAAAGGATTTGTCATTTTTTAACCCTGTTTTTACCCTTGTGTTGTATATTTCATCTTATTGTATTTTGCATTCTTGCATTTTTAGTATATTTCGTGAGACAATTTGTTGTACTTTAGCCTTTATTTTATACATTACATTTTCACTTTATTATGAAATATTTTCCCATTTTTTTTCTTTTTGATTGCTCCAAATGGAATATTGCTCCCAATTTCATTGTAACCCTGCAATACAATAACAAAAAAAAGTCCAGTCCATTCTATTCTATTTTTAATAAACATAAAACTAAATTTTTTTTCAACCTGTAGTTGGAACAATAGCTCATCACGAGTAAATCCTGGACTGAGGAATAATCAGCGTTTCTATTCAAAAATATAAATTTTGTCCAAATATCAAGTATCACCTTAATCTGTAATTTGTTAATCCCTTTTCAAAAACCTTAATGTCTAAAAAAAGTCACTTCCTTTAGTTTAAACATTGCCATTTGACAGTTGTGGCCCAGTGGTGGAGAGTTGCAGAAGGTTGCAAGTTCGAATCCCAGACCAGCAGATACTACTCAAAAAGAACCTGAACCCGATCTGCTGATTCTGCAAGTTGCTTTCAAAAAAAACAAATAGAAAAAAAAACGACACCAGCAAGTGAAGCAGTAAAGGAGCTCAGGACGATGCCGTCGGGCCTTGTTTGTGTTGCGTGACCGTGTTGATGTGGAGGAACTCGACTGAGGCTTATAATAGCAAAGTCGTGCTGTCAGGGTCTGTAGCATCATGTAGGCAGCGTCGCTATAGTAACAGCAGTGAACAGCTTGACGTGTGAAGTGTGAAACCACTGATGAAGAAGACGAAGCAACTACACGAAGGTCCGACGTGTCAAAGTTTTGAAAGCCTGATGGAAGTATGTGTAATGTGTGCATGATCATTTACATCTCATGTTATGATACGCTAATTATCCTGCAAGAAGGCTTGATCTGTAGTAGCATTGCTAACACTGACCAACATGGTCAGTAGATGCCAAACGCTGTAAAATGAACATCAACCATCTAAAGTTTTTCTTGCACTCTTATTTTAGCCATTACGGTAAAATGTTCACCTTTTGAGTGTTACGAGATAAATGATGATAAATGTGACGAGTCGAATCGTGATAAACAGAAAAAATTTGAAGACGCTAGTCACATCAGATTCACTGACACTTGCTCTTCAGCTTCACTAGGGCTTATTTTCAGGGAATGTTTTCCTCATCTTCCTTATCATGACTGATTAGTAGAAGGCTAGGAGTAGGAAAGTGATCATCATGCATCTACTGTAAATTTATAGTGAATAGTTACTATAATAAATTGCTGTTAAGCCAATTTTTTTAAAAGTCAGATTTGCATTTTTCTACTGTGACAATACACAGATTTACCTCCTTTCTTGTGCTCTGACAATATTGCCAGATGATCGTGTACTTCATTAAATAATGAAGCAAAGTTATGGATGGACTGAGGCTCAAGTCAAAGTCTTTACGTCCCAAGAAATCATGTACTTTAATTTGCATTGTGTTCAAATTTGCATTATAAATGACATTATTACACAACTCCCCTTCTACAGTATAACTGACTGTGCAAGAAATTTCAGCTTTCTTTTTGATAGCAAACTCAGATTTGATAAGCAAGTCGATGCTTTCCCCATGAGGGACCAATAAAGGTTGAATTAAAGGATGCTTTTGCACTTTTTCCATAAATTGGCTACCAGTTAAATCCTGGATCAATTTTAAATATGTATTATTTGGTTTTCAAACTCAATGACCAAGCACCACCACTTGTCTGAACGTTTGGTAAAATACTACGATTTTTACGACCCCATAAGATCAATACGAGGGGTCAAGAGCTACTCATTACTCCCCAACGTAAGCTCCGCGGAGATAGTGCCGTCATAATGGGCCAACACAGTGGAAGATTGGATGGTCAGAAAAAGAGAAAAATATCCAGTGAGTGTATACGTTACTATACACATTCGGTTATAAGCGCTGGAAAACAGTCTGGTTTAGAAATCATTAAAGCTTAAACCGTGACGCAACAGAAGAAACGTCCTTGTGCTGATGCTCCAAGTGTTTTCAAAAAGAACAGATAAGAGTGAACGACTCAAAGACGAAACATTTACTGACTAAACAAAAAGGAAACAAGTGTGCGATAGCGATCCAGGTGCTCAGAATCTTTGTACAGCAGCAATTCATTTTCCAAACCATACGATTCAAAAACAGATTCATCGAGAAGTTCATGAACAAAACAACAAAACAAGATAAGAAAAAACACACGCACACAAAAAAAAAATCGACAGTTCAGAATCTTTTTGCTCTATTTAAAGCAACTTGATGGTGAAATTTAGCCAACACTCAAACCAACATCCAAAAACCAGCATTGTGATCCAAAAAACAACAACCATCAAATGTGTAACTTTTTCACCAGACTGAGAGTGAAGTTTGAGGTTTCACTCGCACTTCCTTGGGAAACGTCTGCTCATTATGATGTAGACGATCTATAAATTACTGTTGTATTGCAGCCACCCCAGATCCCTCGACCTCTGGAACAAAGCAGCCTCGGCCTTCCCATTCACCCCCGGCATCCTCCTCCTCCTCGTCTTCCTCAGCCCTTGTCTAAGGTCCCACCCAACCCCCAGCATTCTGAAGGAGCGCATTCATAGATCCACCACTATCCCGTCTGAGCTGCAAGCTCATCGGATGAGGCTAAAACCGCTCATCCACCCTCCACGCGGGACATGGGGGAAGGACCCCGCCGGGGGTGCGAAGGAAAAACGGGTAAAAGCGAGGTCAACTGACACGTCGCTACAGCAGATCGGAGAAACTCGGCTCCCACAGTTTGTGGCTGTCCTGCTTTCTGTGGGGAAACGGGAAGACTGGGAGCGCCTCCGGCATACTAAACACGCTCTTGGCTTCCCAGCTGGAGACACGGCAGAACACAAAAAAGTAAACGCTGCTCTACGCACAAAGCATTTGTCTGTCTGCGGATGAAAGTTTGTGCGATTTTTAGGCAGGTTGAAGTGGAGGAATCTAGACTCGGCCCTGATCCGAGAGGGAAAAAAAAGCAAACTATTCATAAATATCATAATTTAACAACAGAAAAAGTCGTTGTAACTGCAGTGATGAATGTTTGGCCTTGTGAAGCGAAGGAAACAGGTTCAAATTTCAAGCACAGGTTTAAGCTTTTATTTACAAAATGTAATTTAAAAATGACCCTTTAATATGGAGCTGTTATTATTGGTATTAATGGCCGGTATTATGTAGCACTGATGACACAAACTACAGATCCCATAATGCAGTGCTGTAGCTGCCTCGCCTTGCAGAAATTATAATTGCATGTTTGAAAATAAAATTTGTATCTAATTTAAAGTATTGTGACAATGTTTTTTGGAGGACAAAAATGTACAATTTTTAAGTTTAAATATTGCACCTTCTGAAATGACATCACAGTACAATTTTACCATAATTATGCTCAAAAAACCAAGTTTTACTACTGTTGAAAGAAAATGAATCCAAGGGTAATATAAAGTTATTATAATAAGGTAAAATAAATATATAAAAAAAAAATTAATAATTAAAAAAGTATGTAATGTAATGATGGATGGAAAAAATACAGTACAGTACACTGACAGTAATAATGAAGCAAAGTTATGGATAGACTGAGGCTCAAGCCAAAGTCTTTATGTTCAAAGAAAACATGTACTGTGATAAAATTTACAATTACAAAACTCCTCTTTTAAAACATACTGATATCAATGTATTATAAAAAAAATAATAATTAAAAAAATGTAATGATGGATGGAAAAATACAGTACATTGTAAACTGACAGTACACGTATAAAAGGTAAAGTGTCAGTTAACAGTCCAGTGAAAACAAACTCAGGTAAATAGAGAAAAGCAGCAATTACTAGAAAAAGTTGAGCTGTGAAGATTGTGTGGTTCATCTAATGTTCTGGCCCAAACACCGAATGGCTAGAGGGAAAACGCTCTTTCTCATCCTCATCTCTGTGTTTGCCCGGTGTAACATTTTTCTCTTGTGTATTTTTCGCTCCATTAAATGAACTTAAATGTCAGAAACTCATCCGTCATCCGCTTGTGAAACACCAAATATTACACTGTTTGGTTTATGCAATTGCTGGCCATAAAAATCAGCAAAAATATTGATCTAAAAATGGAACGTTTCTCATCATCTCATCCTGTATTTCAAGGGAGAAGTCAAATACCGACTGAGAATTTTCGTTATCTTAGCATTAGCAAGGAAGAGAGCAAGAGAGATTCTACGCTCTCACAAACAGGGAGTAAACCACCTTAAGGCTGCTTACTGCTCCAGGTTTGTGTATGATGGTTACACACAATTTGAATACGTCTCTTGATTAATTACTCAACTTACTTTCACTTTCACGAGCGCTTGTTCTGACGTTCAGTGGGTGAGTGTGGGATGCTCATGTTGTTTCTATTCGCAACACATACCAACACTTACAATGTTCACTCTCTCTTTCTTTCTTTCTCTTCCTCTTTTCGTCCCTGCCTCCCATCTTTCTCCCCTTCTCTCGATTTATCCCTCCCGCTTTCTCCGTCTCTCTCTCTTTCTCTGTGTGTGTGTGGCAGTGAAGCCTGGAGAAGCGTGTTGCATAACTGCTCTCTGAGGTCATGAGATGCTCTGTTCATCTCCATATGGGGCTGTTTTCGCATATTAATGAGCTTCTTTTAATTTCCGACCTTCTTTTATGGTTCTAATGAGCTTCCATGCAAAATCCACCAAGTAAAACAGAACAGAACCTGTTAACGCACTCTTGGTGAAGCAGGCACATACTAGGTTTAGAACTGTGTGTGAACTTAAGATCATCATCGGTGTCATGTCTCTGATTTTTTGATCTTTAAGATTCTAAGAAGAGAAGATTCTGAGAAAAATGGAGAGACGATTTTCAAATGCTCCGCCACGAAGCTGCGAAATATTAAAGCGGATGGTTTCTTCTGATTGGCTGGAGAGATGGACATATAAATTCAGATTTAGTCACTGTCTTTTCCACAAGTACCAAGTTAATTCTCATATTATAGTCATGTTTACATACATTTACCATACTTTCCACATTCAAGGCACACTTAAAATGTTTAAACATGTTTAGTGCACCTTATAAACTAGAACAAAAAATGTAAAGGAAAAAAAACATTAGAGTCCGAAAACTACACTACTGTTTCATGAAAGTCCAGGAAGAAAGTGGGGCTTTTTTTTTTTAACATTCTCATAATAAATAAAGACCTGAGAGGATGGATGGGTGTGTTCATCAAGTGTTCAAAATTCACCAAGGTCCCAACTCGAACTATATCCATCCTATTTAACTGCTCTTTCATTTCTGGGTCACAGGGAACTGAAGCCAATCTCAGCTAATAATCACAGAGCGGCACACCAGACACACACATTCACACTCTCACTCACAACAAAACTGCAGAACTTTCTCATTTAATATTCCATCAGTGTGATCCCATTCAGAAAATAGTCTAGTAAAGTAAAACTCCTCTTGCCCAGTGTGAACCCACTTTCTCAGAAGACAAATGTCAGACTGACCCTCTCTTCTAGCAAGCAGGGAACTAACTAACTTCTCAGGCCTGGTCGGACCTGGAAGAGGATGGAGGAGCTGCGAGATGGAAACGAGACCCCAGCTGTGGCATCACTGAAGATGAGCAGATCGCAATACAACACACTACCAACCGGGGGGCTCGGGAGGGGGGCATGAGAAAAAACAGACAGTGAACCCTTCTGGCAGCATCAGATGAGGGACAATAGCAGTTTGTCGGATGTAGTGGTCTGCTCACGCGGATCTTGTACAAACTACCCCCAAAACAAATACGTCCGCTAATGCGGGCGACTGAAAGGCTCCATGAAGGCTGAATTCATCTGAAAACAGAACTTACCACCATCTCCTGCTGAGGCGGGAGAATCGTCCACGGCTGCGCGTTTGGCTTCAAAGTTCCTTCCCACATCAACGCTTTTCCTCACATCCTTTCATTGGTGCGGATCACTTGGGCAAACGCACCGCGTCGAGGATGGAACGGCGACGGACGGGGAAACTAGAAAGCCGCTCAAACCTCCCCGACCACCGCATGCAAAACCATCTCGTCAAACACGAGACTCGAACAGCGGCATCGCCCGACGAGCCCGAGTCGAGTGCTCCGCTCTCCCGCCCTTCTCGTCACGTCTCGCCGAGAAGACTGTGGCGCTCTCCGCCACTGCCATTAAACTACCGCGGGGAGACACGAATTACCGAGATTTTGTTGACGACTGTGTCTTCCTTCAAATCTCGGGGATTCTAACAGAAGACGTGAAAATACACATGTTAAGGCAAATCTTTCCACTTGAGTGACGGTATATGCATTTTGATAAGCACCGAACTTGATAAACTTGCACTCGACTTCCCCCCGCCTTTCCCAGAATGAAACGTCCCATGGAGGGTCCGTTGGACAAAAGGAAGACGGGTGCGCGCAGCGGGGGCGCGCGACGCGCAGACGTCAGCCGGGAGAAATAAGCATGATTACAATAAATACACGAAGCATCGTTTCCTCTCGTTTGTTATAATAATAATTCAACCTTTATTAGCAGCAAAAGAACCAGATTTGCTTATGAACATCAACATACTGTGCGACACGTGTAACACACTCCCGCACAGGGAACACACACTTTTATAACATTGGAGTGTGTATTAGTGTATAAAAACACTGAAATCTCGTATTTTGACATAGAAACCATTCAGCGCTGAGGTTGATTTTATTGCCGACAAATCTTTTCATACTAGCTGTTGAAAGTTACAAGTCGTGATCAAAAACACTTTTTACACGAGAATGCATGAAAATCGGAACATTTTGTAAACTGTTCAAAATACAGTAAATAAATCGTACTGGTTTGTCCTTTAATCGCTAACGAACGCTCACAATAATCAACATTCAAATTAGCAAACTAGTCAGAAGGTAAAGGGAGGAAACTTACAAGTGACTCTTCGACGCATTTTGCGTTGGTGTTTTTCACAGTCAGTGAATTCAGTTAATTCTTGAAATATTTCTGCTTTTCAAAGCCGGAGTAGGAAACGAACCTTTCGGAAACCTTTAATATGAACGCAAAGAGGCGGGTTCACTGAAGGGAAAATCACCGCGAGGCCAGGCCATCCTTCGACAGGAGAATAATGTTTTTTTTCCGTCTTTTCATGCAGCATGAAAAATTGAAACGTGTCACTTGCACTTAAAAATTACAGAGTGCAAGACATAGTACAGGACAGTTAATAATTCCTAAAGCGTCAGGTGACGCCACCCGGTGGCCAAGCACTGAAAACGACGAGAGGAATATCACAAGGGAGCTGAATTCGAGACTTAATTCGTTTATTAAAGATGTTAAAAATCATAGACAAGAAAAGCAATGGCTAAAAAGAGAAATATGCACATTTGTAACATTTTCAACTGTTCAACTTTATTATTTTTTACTGGGAAAACCAAAAACAATATTGAAAATTCCACATGTATCAAAAAGACTTTGACACATGAAACTGACATTAAGGGATATTGCCAGTCAATGTGTGACTGTTCTGTACTTGATTATATTTCTAGTCAAAAACAAGCACGAAAAAAACTATAGTCCGGGTACGTGGCTCATCTCAGGCCCAGCTTCTTCTTCTCCTTCTGTTTCTTCCGCACCACCTCCAGATTGCGATCCTTCCAGGAACTCTTTCTCAGCTTGATGGGTCTGCTGCCCACGTACCTCCCTAACCACAAATGCAAGCAGTTTCTGCAAGAGTCTAAAGACGAATAAAAGATTTAGCGCCGTTCTTACCGTTCATCTCTCTCATGGCACGCACATAATCGTTGGGATCTTTAAAACTGACAAAGCCGTAACCCTTTGTTTTCCCAGTGCGTTTGTCTCGAACAACCTTGGCCTTCAGAAAAGACGGATAACGACTGAACGCTCTGGCTAGGATGTCATCGTTCACCTCATTGCCCAGATCGCCGCAAAATATCCGGAAATCATCTAAAAATGGGACGTAAACAAGCCTGCGTTACACACACACACTAAACGGCAGATGTCTTCACACACACCTGAGTCCCAATCCAGAAGACTGGTGTCTTCCCAAGAGACGCCTGCAGCAACACGGATGCATTTCTTCACTTTGTCCTGTTTTCCTTTCTTTTAAAATTCAAATAAAATATAAATGTATTTGTCATTTACCCATTATACATGGTACAACATTCAATGAAATGTATTTTACAATCATCAAAGTTGTAATGCTGGGAGTAAGAGTGCAGACCAACATCACCAATCATCTCAACTTACTAAAAGTTTTTACTACAATGATAGAACCGCGTTAAATATCATGAAAAGCTCTTCACACAAATCCAATAAATATCAGAAACTATAAAATCCGAACAGACCTATAAACAGATTTCAGGACTTTAAATTTGTATTTCAGCTGCAGAAACGCTTTCTATTGTCTCTACGTAATATTCATCTTTAATGGAAACCAGATGTAAAAATGCAAATTAATTGAAAGTTAAAAATGTATTACTTTGTGGAATACTGTCTTCCTGAAACCGGACTGACAGTATAACCTGCAACTAGGGGTGGACGATAAACCGGTATGAACCTGAAAACCATATCGAGTTGTGCCACAATATGGATTTTGCAATACCGTTGCAATTCAATTCAGCTATTGAGAAATTGTGCAAAATTAACTGAACAGTTTATTTTTGTTATAGTAAAAAAAGAACCTGTGAATCATGATCCGTCTTGCTCGATTTCTTCACAACAGGCTTCTCGACTTCTTTCTTAGTCTCCAGCAGTCCGGCTGCCATCACTGCTGCCTGCTGCTCCGCCACCAGCGCCGACAGCTCCTCCTGCAACCAGCATCAGTGTGGGACTTGTGTGGCTGAGACCACAGGAAATGCTGCCTCACCATCCGTGCTTGTTTCTGGCTCTTCAGTTCCTCCGTCGTGGTCAGAGGGGGCGCTGTGTAGACCGTGGGGGCCGCTTGAATGACACTGGGGTTCACCTTGGCCGGAGCTGGAGTCAGAGCTTGAGGTGGAGGCTGTGACATGGGGTTCATACTTCCCACCTGTCCAAACGCCATTTATAATGAAGATCAAGCGCAAAAAAAAAAAAAA
>CM051501.1:6755987-6802637 GCA_028031935.1 Paedocypris micromegethes | reverse complement strand
AAAAAAAAAAAGAACATCCAGCTACTAAAACACATTGGTCTGAAGAAATGCACAAATTACCTTATTTGCGCAAATATAAACACCCTTTTTGCCTTATTCATATTTGCCGATTTTCCAAAATGCTTAAATATAAGCAACCATTTTTGTGTCCCCTTTTCTTACTTTAAACAATGATTCCGGAGGAAGAAACCACCGACCACCGCACGAGACCCAGCGGTGGGAAACGTGGGCTTGCGCCTCTTATCCCCCATTCAAACACTTTGAAAATTAATATCTCCGCGGGGACGACGTGTGCGGCGGGGAGATGTTTGTAAATATTACTTTAATAAAGAATACTACGTAAAAAAAAGTGCTTTAAAAGTCTGAATAAGAGTTAAATAAATACGTAAATGTTGTGCCTCTACTTTGCGGATTTTCACCCATTGCAGTCGGGCTTGGAACATATCTACCGCGATAAACGAGCGATCACCGTATTATTATTATTATTTTTATATACTGATCACAACTGAATAAAAATCAAGACCAACCCACCGGTGGAACTGGAGTAAGGGTTGGAATCATAGTGGGCGGAGGGGGTCCCGGCATGGGTGGAGCCATCATCATGGGTGGTGGAGGTGGGGGTCTGGGAAGAGGGGGCGCTATCATTCCAAGGGGACCACGCATCATTGGCATCCTTGGAGCTACTGGAAATAAAATCGGCATTTTGACAAAGTGCTTGTTATAAGGTTTGTCGCACTGATGAAGAGACATGCCTGGTCTCTGTAGGACATGCGGGACAAACGCTGGACGCATCATTGGAGGCGGAGCCACGGCGGGCACAGCTGCTGCAACGACAACATCAGTCCTGAGTTCAGTAGCACGACAGCTGACTTACACGGCTGCCAACGTACCAGGAGCGACAAATGCAGGAGGGGGGAAATTGGGCGTTCTCCCCTCCAAAGTCTGCTGAACCTGAAAGAGACCCGAGAAAACCCAGAAAATTAAAAAATACATCACATTTAAAACTTGTAACTTTATTTGTTGAGCATGTTTAAAATCAACTGAGCTAAAATTCCCATTTAAACTGTCAACAACATTTAATTGTTCTAAAACAATGACAATTAAGCTCTTCATGTCTAAGACAAGAGAATTACAAACCATGTTAACATGCAGAAAAACAGTATAAAGAGTTTTTAAAAAAAAATTCTGTGTGGTAGAAAAAAATAGAAGTCTCTTTATATCGTCATTGAACTTAATTAGTCGAACCTGCCGCGGCTAATCGAGTTTAAAAATGGGTCTAATGAACCCAGCTACATGATTGGCTGAAAAACAACCTCTTTGCAATGTGTTCCACAGTCATTCAGAAGGTGTGGGCAGGGTTTATTTGACTTTTACTTTCATTGTAACAGTTAATTGCTTTAATACAAAAATACTCTTCTGGATGTGTGGCAACCATATGAAAAGCTAATACAGCAAAGGAAGTAGGCAAATCTTTATTTAACATCTAATAAGTACTGTATTAATGTACAAACTAGAATAACATCTGTGCTTCAGATTCAAATTCAGATATTTTTTGACCTTCAGAGAACTTTGAAAGCCCTAATGACCGATCACTCATACACAAGCTTCAAGAGTCTAGCTTTTTGTGAACATCCTATAGAAAAGGTCTCTCTGTCTTTTCAGCCCTTTCTCTCAAACATTTGACAATAACAGTATACTGCCAAACTATAATTGACAATAACAGTGTTTTAATATAATACAAAAGTAGCTCTTTGTCTGATACCTCTCGGTAGGTGTTTGTGCCAATAATAGGCCTAACCATGGACACACCGCCGGGCATCGCCAATGCAACTGGCAAAGCTTCAACCACTGTGTGTGGACCAGCCATGGATCCTCCCAACACCTCCTGCTCGAACCTGCAGGACACACAGGTTTACAAACACGTGCATTTATATAATGCTCATACACAAGAAAATATACCCACCCACCCTAATCAAAACATTATTCCAACTTGGACCAAAACTTAATTATACACACACGCACGCACGCACGCACGCACGCACGCACGCACGCACGCACCCACACACACACACACACACACACACACACACAAACTCACAGCGCCATCTCCGCCTCCATCTCCTTCAGGCGATCTTCTCCAGATTTTAAAGCCATACTGATAATCTCCTGAAATACGGAAAAATATACATCAACAAAATTGTATGCGAAGGAAACTTTGAAAACGGTATTGAACAATTTAAATAGCAGATGAAGAAAAATGGAACCAAATGAAGTAGCAACGTGAACGTTAATGTAAAACGCTACGTGTATTCATCTTCAGCAAGTGGGTTTCCAAAAGCAGCTTGACTTAGTTATTGATCATTTCAGTGCAGTTAGTTCAAACGAAAAAACATACCTCACTCACTCTCCGATTAAAAAAAAAAAACAATAATGTGGACTAAAATAAACCAAAGAAACCGAACAAGAACATTTGTTGTTTTTATCAACGAGAGCCAAGTCGTCTCGACGCAAGAAAATGACGTCACTTTTGCTTCCGCCCGGCGCAGGAAACATTGAACGGTACGCGACGTCGGGGGTGCGACTTTTACGTTAAAATATAATCTTAATAAAAAAAATGTGTTCATTGCATGTATACATACTTATATGCATATTCGCACCTGAAACGCTCAGTTGTACGAAGCAGCCAACATTTGAACAATTTTCATTACAATTTTAATGCATTACGCTTTTGTTCCATTGATGAAATTATAAGTCTACAAATAATCAATATATTTTTTAATTCTGTCTGAGATCTTTGTCGCTAGAAATTTAATCATGTGGTCCGCAGGGAAACTCGTGTTAAAGTAGGCATGAATTGTGTACATTGTGATTTATAATTACATTGAAAATACTTCATGAGTAGAATGTTTAATAATTTTCACTCTAACTGTAAAAAATATATTTTTTTATTGCACTAACGTACAAAGATCGACAGGATTCACATATCTACATATCCGCACGCACGCACGCACAGAGAGAGAGAGAGAGAGAGAGAGAGAGAGAGAGAGAGAGAGACGGTGTCTTCACTAACTGATAAATGTTGCAACCTCTTTATTACATCTGAAACCTCTCTTGCGGACACGTGTGTGGAAATAATAATGTTCAGGAAGTCTGTTTCTGACCAGAGATCAACTGAAAGCTGTACTTTACATTTACTCATTCAGCCAGTTTAAAAGTGTGCACAACATAATGCAATGATTCAATAAAATCTCAAGAAGCACAGTCAAAATAGTCCAAAATCTTGACAGTTTCACCGAAACGAAAATCATTGAAGATAAGAATGAAGAAGCCCGAATCATTTTTTGGATTTCTCATTTATTTTGGGGAAGAAAAAAACAGATTGTCCATAGTTTGTACGGACATGTCATAGGAACACAGGTGAATTATTCATGTTACAAGTTTTAAATGATTTTAGAACTTTATACAGTAAAAAATCTATGTACAAAAAATGCATCTATATTTACATCCACATCTAAAGTAATTATACAAACATGTGTGTACAAATCAAGACAGCGACCACACAAACAAATGAAAATAAAAAGTAAGCAAACATGTATAATGATTTAAAAAATCAAGAGTCAAAATAAAATAAAATAAATCAACAATCATATTGATGTTTACTAAAGAATATTAGTAAAAAAAACACTAAAAGATTTTAAACAGATGTTATATGGATTTAACATGCAATAAGTTATGACAAGTGATGAACCGGATGCAACAGCAACATGAAACTATATTCAGAAGCTTTTGTCAAGTATCTACAGATCTGCACATTTATCATTATGTGTATTAAAAAAAACATCACACTGATATTTAGTTGTTCTTAAAGTATACAGTTTTTCTTCTGACAACATGCAGGACTAAAACCTTTACCTGCATTGTAGACTTAGAATTTGAGAAAGTTTGTCAATATGGCCACTAGGGGACGTATCGAGACTGTTCTCTGCATTTTTTTCCCCATTTTTGTGTCCTTTTTTCCTTTTATTCAACTCCTGTATAAAGTCTATTATTATTGTTGTTGTTTTTATCATGTATTTTGGTGCATTTATGTGTATACTTGCTGTTCTGATTGTACAAATCTCTCGTCTGTAGGAGAAACCTGTCGTCTGTCTTATATAATTAAAATCCCATCACAATGAACTTTGATGTTCGTTATATTCTGAGTATTTTGTGTTGCGTGTTTGATTTTGTTATAGAAGAAAATTAAAATTATACACTATATATTGTTAGTTTTACATGGTGTTCCGCTATAAGACAATCTTTTACCGCTAATGCTTTTATTTCCAATTTATATGACCATGACCGTACATCAATAATGGCGGGTCCAGAAGAAAGTCTGTTATAATGGGTCTGTACTACTTCATTCAGCTGTCTTCTCTTTAGTAGCATCAGCATTTTCTGGTTTCTTCCTAAAAAACGAGAGAGAATAAATGTGTTAATTTGGAAGACAAATGGTGGACGTAATTGTCATCACTATGATTAATAAAACTATGACTGACACACAACATCATTCCTCAGATTCCTTGTTTCACAACATCCTGTTTTGTATTGCAATTTATTGATCTCAGTTGTGTGTTATTATTGTCTTAAACATCCCTGTGTTTACAATTCCTGTGAAATTGGTTCAAAAAACATCTATAGGTGAACTAAAAACGTAAGTACCCAAACCTTTGCCCAGGGCCACAAAAATAGTTGAATATTGTGTGTTTGAGGAGTTAACAATGTCAAAATTATCTATTCACCAATGTTTGCAAAAAATACTGTGCATTATTTCCAAGATAGGCTGTGTAAACCAGTAGTGTAAAGTTGTAAATGGATTTTGTTGCTTTACTTGAGTATTTTATAGGTATTCAGTTTAAGTATTTAATATTAATAATAAAATGTATTGTATAATAATAATAATAATAATAATAATGATTATTATTATTATTATCATCATTATCGTTATTATTATTATTATTATTATACTTTTTTCAAGTATAGTTTTCAGAGTATTTTTCTGAGGTTTCCTCTCCGTTAGCATAAACTGTGCTTGTTCTTGCACAATGTGTGCAGGTGTTTCACCTGAAGGTATGACTCGACTCTTCATCCAGTCCTTTAGACCCGGACGCCTTGTGTCCGAAGAGTTTGCCAGCGAAAAAGTTGATGAGTCCGCAGCGGTGGGTATAGCAACAGAAAGCATCGACCGACAGCATCAGCACCAGGAAGATGAACATCACAATACCCACCACGCCGCCCTTCCCCAAACCCGCCTGGACAACTGCAAAGATATAAATTAAACAGAAAAAAACTCACTAAGCTGATTTTCACAAATACAGCACGTATTTGACTAGAAACTGAATTAGAAACTGAACCTGAAAAAAATCAAGTTCAAAAGAGTCAAAAAATAAAAAAGACTCTGAACTAGCAGTCGGGTCAACTTATAAATACAATGTTTTACTACTTTTTTTTTTACTGATTGGGCGATAACAATTGTTGCCTTTAATCTAGTCTCAACATCGTACTGGGAGCTGATGATTTGCACATTGACATTTTAGCGTGTATACATGCTAAGTTCTTCTACCTGTCATGTATGGCATATTGAGTAAAAGTACTAAATAAATATCTCCGGACATGATTTGAATGAGAAAAACATTATCATGATTCTAACATGGATGTAGATATAGAGCCGCAGGGTTGCATCAGGGAAAATTGTTTTTTAGAAGCTTCCCAATAGAAATCTCGACAAGACCAACATTTGTTGCCTCTTGTGCAATGTCAACACAATGTTCTTACAGTGTCAAGTATCACTACAATAGTATTCCTTCAATTAGAGATTAATATAGATTGATTTATATATTACACTGAGATTAATCTAAACAAAATAACTCTAATCTAGATTAAAAATTATTTATAGCTATTTTCAGTCTTCGTTCAAAATAAGATGCTTTCATTTTCCCTGTTCATAGAAGAGGAATGAGCCCCGTCAGATTTGATGTTGTTTGAGAAGGATCTTCTCGTCTTACCCGGCTGCGGGATGGTGAAGTTCACTTTTGCGCTGCTGGAGGAGCCGTTGTGGTTCACAGCAAAAACCTCCATCTGATAATGGGAGTCATACTGCAGATCTTCCAGCTGGATCCTGCTGGAGTTTGCTGGGATTTCTCTCTCCAGCCATTCCTCGTTCTCCTTCATCTGTTAGAAAAAGCTTTGACTAACCGCACAGAACTAGACACACTGACCAAATGAACCAGCTCACCACTCGATAGCGCACGTTGTAGTGTGAGATGGGAGAATCTCCATCGTTCATCACTTTTACAGGGATGAACACAGAGTTCTTCACCAGCTTCTTCTCACTCAGGGAAATGACGGGGATGTTGGGTTCTCCTGAACATGAAACAGAGCGTCATAAACATAATTCTGTTCATCTAAATAACACACACCATGTTTTCAGAATAAAGAAGTGAGATAACTTTAGTCTGTAAATGTATTGTGGTAAGAAAAGTCTCTTTGTTTAAAGCTGTTATTAAGTCACTGAAAGAGTTTTGTGCATCTCTTATTTTTAAACTACTATGACCTATTCTATGAATCTAGCTTGAAAATAAGCCCTAGTAATGCTGAAGAGTGGAACGCGAAATGCACACCAACTTCAGCTTTAATGTTATTGTTAATTACAACAATACAATTACAATACAATGTATTGTTACAACAATACAACACAATAATACAGTTATTAATGCTAATTTGGTGTACTGTAATTTTCCTTAATTTAACTAATTTTCTCATTCGTTATTTTTTTTTTCAAAGCAATATTTTAAGGCAATGTCGTAAAAAAAGTTTTTTTTACGACTGTGACATGATCAGATCCTGATAAGTATTTTTTAGTTTATTTACATATTATTCTTTGTATTTTTTGCTGTTCAATAAACAAATACTATTACTTATTTACATTTTTACCATTTAATGCTCTTTATCACTGTTTTGCAATCTTCTCATATTGAGATTTTTCTTCTCGTTCAAATATTTCGTTTTTCTTTTAAGTAAAAGAATTATAAAAATTATTATTACTTTATTTGTTGCAAATTTTCCTTGTAAAACATGAACTGTTTTGCCTTTAGATAAAGAAATATCTCAGCATTTCATCATACAAGGCTCACACCACCATTGCTGTTTGCAGCTATATACTACTACATACAATAAAATCTAAAAATATTGTATCACTCTCACAAAAATGAAAAAAGGTCATTTTTTAATTTACTGCCCCTCTTTGAAAAAAGGACCCCTATTTTATCTAGTTTTTAAAATCATAATCTACACACATACATTTAATGAGCATCCCCAAGCTAGAATAACCGCATAGATATGTACATTTCCCTTTTTTAGCTTTAATCTGTTAAGCCTTACTCTGTTCAGTGAGTTTGGTGAGTAATTAACAATCCAGTGGATACGCTTCAGAATCATTCACTACGATATAGACGTGCAGCAGAACAACACGGATTTGTGCTGAATTATGCAGCGTTCCATAGGTTCTTCTGTCACACTTCTATATCTGCAAACAATTAGGCTTGTGCTTTAGCCTATCAACTGGACATGAGTGCAAGAGTTACCATCTACAAAGGAAGAATAAGGCAATGGAACAGCCCGGAGCCGGAGGGATGAAGAAGAGTCCCCGTCACGCCGGAATCATTACAGGAAGTGAATCAAGAACATGAGTGATAGAGCAAACAAGAAAGAATGACATGGATGACATGGAAAAATCTGTAAAAAAAACGTCTTTCACTTATTCGTTATTCTGCAATGTAGTTAGTGAAGAGTAAATTAAATCAATGGACTTTTTAACTAGCATGCGGTTTAATGTTTAATTTTTGTTCAAACTGAAACAAATGATGAGGTTTAGCATGCAAACGTGATTCAACGTTGCTCACTTTGAGACAAGGTGGAGATCTTGTATTCTTCTGAGAAGTTTCCGAGGAAATGAGAGTTTTTGGCTGCGAGCCGAACGTAGAACTCTGTGTAGGGTTCCAGGTTCTGCATCAGTAATGGACCTGAGACGGAGAAGAGCATCAGCTGTGGAACATCTCGGCCCGAACGTCTTCAGCCGCTTATGATACCTGTGGCTTCAGCTTCACGCTCACTCCAGGACTCTTCTGCCTCTTTCTTCCACTGAAGTAAGTACTGGACCACCGGAGACCCTCCGTCTTCTACGGACACACGATCTATGATGATGGAGGACGAGGAGCCGGGAAGCAAACTCAGCTGAGGTGTTCCAGGCCAAGCTTAGGAGAAACAGATGTTCATTAACTAATAAGCTACAGAATTAACATGCTATTTACTTCAGAGAGAAAAAGATCCGTCTGTTTAAAATGTCATTTTTTGTGATTTGCAATATGAAAGAACAGCAATACTATTTTTTTCAAAGGCAATTTTCAAAAAGAAATTTGAAATAATACTTTTTTAGCAATTTTAAATTATGAACAAACATAGCACATATTTAGTTCCTTTGTAAACTAGAAGAAAGGACAAAAAAGAGATGACATCATCATAAAACTTAAAATGTGTCAGAACAAGAAACATTATGTACTATTATATTGCTGAATTGTTGAAGGAAGGGACCTTCTTTTGTAGAAAACCTATTCTCAGACTCTAACTTCATTTTTTCAAGATGTATGCAGTAATGTTTGTTTTCAAAAACATCAAAGCTTTTTAATTTTAAACCCCAAGCTGTGGTTCAGTAAAAATGATCTTCACACAAAATCAGTGTTTAATTTTCTAATATTAAAGTCCAGATTCAACACAAGCAGTTTATGTAGCTTGATGTGTTTTTTCAACATCAGTTTGCAACACTAAAGCTGTTGGTTTAAAAAAAAAACAGTTTGGTTAAAAATTGTTTCTAGAATTCATAATTAAAAAAAAAAAAAAAAAAAGTAAAGTGAGTGAGATTGTGAACATGGCGAACCATATCAAAATTGGTGCTCTGCTTTTAACCCATCCAGTGAAGTGCAAGTATTGATCAATGTTGATGAGTAAGTGAGAACTTTTACTTGTGAGCTGGACTTCTTCTGTCGTAGTGCCTGCCATGTTGCTGGCTTCACAGATGTAGATGCCTCCGTCTGAGGGCCTGATGCTAGACAGAACCAGCTCGGACTGGTCTTGACTCCTCTCTCCCTTCAGGTTCATGGTTAGACAGGAAATACACTATTAACACCATAATAAAGAGCACGTGGACCAAACTTCCTCTCGAGTCCCACTGCGGCTGGCACACAGGGGGATTATAACCCAATCATCAACAATTTCCTTAAATCAATGTGCCCGCTGAGGAAAAGCACACACACACACACACACACACACGCACACACACACACATTTTGTGCGCTTTGAGACGAGTAAAACTGTGAAAAAGCGCCTTACATTGCTCAGAACTTGAACTCAAACACACACAGACACACACGCGCGCGCGCGCGCACGCACGCACGCACACACACACACACACACACACACACACACACACACACACACTTACATATATATAGTGGCTCTCCATTGACTTATATACACCTTAACCCTCAAATAGGTCTTCAAAGTAATGGGGTCCAGCCAATGGTCCCCACAAGTGACCATAGGGTGCCCAATTTGATCTAAATATGAAAACCTAAAATTGTATTTTCTGTTAAACATTTGTCAATTTTATAGGATTGACAAAAAATTGTGACATAATAATCACAACTTAATTTCTCTTCTGAACACATTTTGAAAAATATAAGCACTTTTGACAAATGGTCAACCGTTCAAAATGTATTTAGCCCATGTGCCTAAAAGTGTATGTAAATCCTTGCCATTTTTTCTTGTGTGTCCTTCTTTATCCACTGCACAGAGGGAGCTGGGTGTCCCGTGGCGTTACACAACACAAAAGCATTTTCTCCTGCTGCGACGGCCAGGGTCCGGCGGTCTACAACCACTGATGGACGCTCTAGAAAACCAAAAGATCCCGTTAAAAACAACATCCATACATTTTTTACCAAATTTCTGGGTTATGAGGAGCTGGAACCAATTTCAACAACTATGGGCATGAAATGAGACACAAACTCAGGATTGGCGGTCAAACAATAAAATACCCACAAACACACACGCGCACACGAACACACACACACACACACACACACACACACACACACACACACACACACACCGGAGACCCAAAGGAAACCCACGCAAGCAAGGGGAGAACATGCAAGTTGAACACAACAAGGCCCTGCCTTACTTAATATCTTCATAATTATTATAAAACAACGTGTACTCCTATAATTTGAAAATAAAGCTCATAAAGCAGAACTGTAATCGTAAAGATTACTTTAAAACGCTTGTGTAAAATGTACGAGGATTGCATACATGTATCAGTTGTTTATGTAATACGCTAGATCACGTGGTTTGCGAATCTCAATCGGAATATTTTGAAATAGATTCGTTATTTTTACGATCCAAAATGAGAGAACCTGACTAAAGATAATAAAAAATACATGCATATCGGCTACATAAAACATTACACAGCCGGAGAGATAGCAGTTCAAACAGGAATAGTGGACGGTTTTGCTTACACGTGTGTAATTCGCCGTGAGAGTGTTTGCGTCTGTAGTAAACGAAAGCGGATGACAAACACAACTGACCCGACACGTCCAGCACGAACACGCCGCTGTTCTCCCCGATCTTGTTGCTGGCGGTACAGACATATTCCCCAAAGTCGCTCCGGGACACGGCGGAGATGGTGAGTTCGCTCCGGTCCGAGTTGTGCTGGTACCGGGACTCGTCCGGTCGAGAAGGGCTGGAGAAACCCGACAGAATCCTATTATGTTCGGGTCAAATTGACCCGTTTTCAAAGTTTACAAATATTTAGAACATATTTAAAAGTATTTCTTCCACTTCGAAACTTCTCCTGCTTGGCTTATTGGTGTAATCTTCATAAAATGATTTCTATAATAAATAAACATATACATGTTTATATTACAAAGATAACGTTCCGATCAAATATACACGTGTAAAAGTAAAAAAAAAAAGAAAATAATAAAAAATACAAAAAAATACTTAAAAGTATTAGAATAGAAAGTCCTTTATTCGTCCCACAGTGGGGAAATTTCCTTTTTGCAGCAGCACTAAAAAAAACACAAGCAGCATAAAAAAAAAGTATATACATCTAAAAAATTACAGTTAAATAAGAATATGGAATATAGAATAGAATATAAAATATGACAAAAATTATACAAAATTATACAAATATTAATTCCACTTGGAAACTTCTCCTGTTTGCCCTTGTGTGATCTACATAAATCCACATATTTGTAATCACCGCTACATGTTTTTGTTACAAAGATAATGTTCAGTTTGTTTGAACAAATCAACCCCACATTGAACAAAAATGTTCAATTTGACCCTTCAGACAAAATGGAAGCTAAAGAGTCAGAAAGATCAAAGATATTTGTTCCTTTGCAACAATGAGACATAGTACACCATTGTCTCAGACTCACAAAGATTCTAAAAGTTCCCTGGTCAAATTGACCCGCGAACATTATTGATGTTCCTTTGAAACTAACATAACAGAAGGGTTAAGCCGACTGGACAGATGTTTTCATTTTAAAAAGACTTTTATTCTATTACCGACACTGCGTTTGACGATGTTTTTTTATCGGTTTGTTTGGTTTGGATCTTGGCTTGGTTGACTTTTCCCTTTTCCTTTGCAAGAAAATGTCTTTCAAAGAGGCTACGAGTAAAGCCGTTTCTTCATGTCAGGGCTTTGCCATCCAAAAACAGGGGGGGGGTTCTATAGTTTTTCTGAGTGTATTGTGTAAATTGTTGAGATTTAGTTTACATTTAAATGTTTAAATGTTCATTAAAATGTTTAAATGTTGGTGCACTAAATGTTCTTGTGTGCCAGAATCCACAAGTCAGAAAACTTCTCAGTGTTTTCCTCAGATTCAGAAGTTTGTTAACATTTTCCAAATTTTGGTCAAAGCGAAACAAATCCAATAGACTGTTTTAGAGAAACCGTTAAGGAACAATCATCTGTACGCACTATATCCAGGAGATGTTGGGGGTTGGATGTCCTTCCACCAGGCAGAGGATGGAGACACTAGTGTTTGGTCCGGCAAACACGCTCTTTCTCTCCTGACGCATCAGGACCGTCGGTGGTTCTGCATCAGAAGGACAGCGTTAATGATGTGGACCAGCCAGAGGTTTGCGATCATCCTCACCGTTCACCACCACAGAGATGGCGAGGCTTCTGGAGATGGGCCGACCTTTGATTTTTCCCTCACAGATGTAGGTTCCACGATCTTCCTTCTGGATTCTCAAAATCTGCAGGGAGCGATCGGGTAAGATTTTCAGATGACCTCTGCCTGCACACACACACACACACACACACACACACGCAAATGTCCTTAGTCAACCAGATCGTGAAGTTTAACATGGTAATATTTAGGTGTCATAGCACCCACCGCCTTCCTCCACAATGCGTTGGTTCCGGATCCAGTGTATCTCCACCTCAGGCTTCCCAGAAACTAGACATGGAATCGACACCGTCTGATTTACCAGAAACTCGTGGTATGTCCGAGTGGCACCGAAGTCCAGAGGTTCTGATGGAGAGAGAACACCATGTCACTTCTTGTGTGAAGGGATGGTTCCAGTCCAGAAGAACATGTGAAGACTTACTATACACAAACATTTGAACGTTATTCCTCTTCTGTCCATGTTCGTTTTCAAACAGACATGTGTAGAGTCCACTGTCCACAAGCTGGATGTTTCTCAGCTTCAGTTTGTTTGTGGATTCGTCAACTTTTTCAATTATATGACGGTCTTCATCAATATCTTCATCATTATCCTTCGTCCATGTAAAATCTCCTTCTACATCAGCTGAATATGATATACACACAAGTTTGTCAACTTAGCCATTAGAGACCATCTCAAAATTCTGCTCTGCATTTACTTCTTTACTTTACTTTACTTTACTTTACAGTCATTTGGCAGTTATTGTAACTTCACTTTTATTCAAAGTGAAGTTACATACGTACACACATTGATATGAACACACCCAAACCCGGAGCAGTGAGCAGCCGTTTATTTATATACTATGTTTATAAATAACATGTAAAAGTGAAGTGTTACTCTGAAAACCTCATACGTACCTTTGCACAAAAGCAAAATGGTCTTTCCAACTTCCACGTCTTGATCACCGACAATAATGTCTAACTTAGCTTCCAAAACACAAAGATATTGACGTTTTATTAATTCAAAACATCATGATGATTGTAACAAGCCAAATTGAAACATTTAAAAAATAAAAGAAATTTACACTGCATGTGAATAATCTCAGTAAAAAAATTCAAAAACATGGCCTTCAATTTCATAGTTCAAAATCGTAACTTTTTAAGTGTTGTACAATATTTATCATAACTGTATTGTGCAAATCCTTTTAAATTATGGATTCAGTTTTTGTGGAATTTTAAGTTCGATGTTAACGTTAGGTAGTGCATTTTATAATTGAACATTATTTTAACAATGTAATTTTATTTTATTGTTTTTTAATTTGCAATCATATTTTATAATATTTATATTATGTTATTTAATATATTTAAATTGGTCTAAATACTGTATGTACAGTTATATAATATAAATATTTTACATTGTTATTACCTTATTAAACAGCCTTATAGATAAATTAACATTTATTTTTTCTACATTTTTATTGTAGTGTTTTTACTGACATACTGTATTTATACATTTTACTGTGAAGTACAAGTTAAGTTTTACAACATAATTTATAATACTCTATAGTATATATATTATAAATAATCTATAGTATAATATTTACTACTACTTTAATCATAGCATGTCTGAGTTTTTTCTCAGCAGAAGAGTAAAGCAGCGTTACCGGAGAGAGCTGATGATGCGAGCAGGATTCCACACACGGCGAAGATGATCATGGCTGCGTCTTTCCTCCTCTTGCGCTCAACACGTGCTGTTATAGGAGACAGACAGGAAGTGTTTTATCTGCAGAATCTGCTCTTAAACTTCATTCACACGCGGAGACGCCCCGACGCCAGCGACCCGGCCGGACCGCCGTCCCCTGATGACGCCGTATCTGTCACATCTGCAGCCAGACACCAAACATCACAAAACCTCCAAACTCTTGCTTTCAGGTATAGTTCTGGTTCTTCTCACTCACGATGCTTCTCAGAATCGACCCCTGACCCCCTTTGTGGCCAACACAGATCACTAAAACCTCTGAATGCAGGGCGGGGGGTGGGGGGGCAGTTTATTTAATTAACTCTGAATTTAATTACAGAACGAGCTGAATGGGTGGATTGTGCACAAAATGTGAAGTGGTTCTGGATGTGATCTGAAAGCTCAAACCAAAACTTAAACGGGGAGGAAAGTTTTGTACCGACATGAATGGAAAGAAAAAGCAGCAATTTTGTGAATCAGACAAATGTGAGTGAGGTGAGTTTGTCAATATGGGCACTACGGGCAGTGTTGATATTGTGCACTGCATTTAAACATCCAGTGAACACACACACACACACACACACACACACACACACACACACAAACCCGGAGCAGTGGGCAGCTTTAAGCCGTGGTGTTGGGGGAATGTGTGAGTCAGTAGCTCAATTGCAGAACCCACCGGACCGGGATTCGAACCTGCAACGCCTGAGAAAACTACATACGTAGTCTACATTATAGGAATTTACTAGCACACAACAGGAAAAGCATTGTTTTATATATTGTGTTGCTTTTTGAATGAGGGTAATTTTTGCTCTATTTTCACACTCAAATGGCTGTAAAGTTGATTAATAAAGGCAATAAAGTTGTGAAAAAATAAAATGCACGAGAAACATAACAACGGTGGGAAAATGGTTTACTCTGATGGAGGCTATATGGAGATTTTCTATGGATTTATAATATGTTTATGATCAAGTGATTTTTAAGAAAAGCATTTCTGCAGGTCCGAATCGAAAAATAGAATACCGACAGATTGTTTTACTTATTACAAGAATACTCATTTACGTCTTATCCAAATTCTGTCTGATGCTGTCAACTTCCTTTAGGAAAACAGGACTTCCTCTAGATTTCCTGCAGAGAAACATCCTCATTTTTTGCATGAAGTTGATGCAAAATCATATTTTTTTTTATGATGGGACCCCGACAGAAGCCTGAACTACAGCAGCGTCAGACCCTTATCAGCAGCACCTCCGTGTGGACCACAGGGATCAGTCCACCCACTTACAAGCCATATCAACAAGATAATCCACCCGGTCATTTTCCTTCATTATGAGGACGTATGTGCTTTGAAAGCCGAATCCAAGGCCTGGGCGGCTTTATTCATGTTTTTAGTACTTCAAGAGGCAAATCTGATGTGTAGAAGTGTCTGTGATTCTGACGCAATTGTAGCTGCGACGCACTTTATAACGTCACGTCACTTCATCATAGACGCATTTGAAGAAGATTTTAGCTGAAAATACCCTTATCATAACTTGTTACATTGTGATTGTGTGCAACATGTCTGCATTTTTTTCTACCACTGTTAATTTCCTGGAAGGATGAGGTGATATCGCCATCTGCAGGATGCTGAAGTTACTGGATGCTATTTATGGGCTAAATGTGAAAGTGAATTAGTGGCTGCACTTTTTTGCGCATTGAGTTTGAGGGGTATCAGTTTTGTTGCCATTTTGAAATATTGGTGTTTTTCATTTCATTTCTCTATTAGGAAATAAAGCCTCATAAATAAGGAGTTTCTTGTTTTTCCACATTTCTTGGTGTTTTTTAGCTTTTTAACACTTTTAACACACAAAGGCTAAAAACAGTAAAAGTAAAATATTAAATTTATTTTCAAATGGGAGACTTTTACTCAAGTCTCCTTGGAATTGGTTACTTGTAACTTGTAATGGAGTAATTTTTAGAGTAAGGTCTCAGCAGGTAGAGTCTGCAATGAATAATGTGTATTAAACACTATTTCAGATTAGCATTTTTTTCACTTTTTTGGCATCATACAATTTTATTGTACATATAAATAGACTTTCTTCCTTCTAAAATATAAAAATTGATCTTTATAGAGCTACGCTATAAATATCCTGTCTTGGAGAAAGAAAAGCCAAAACACGGCCGGAGTCACGTTTTCAGCACTTGAGTAATTTCTGCACAAATCTATTTTTACTTCAACTGAACAATTCTGTCTGTTCTAATCATTCCATATGGAAACACACCACATCATCACAGATGGAGCATTAGTCTGTAGCCAAAATAAGGCCTAAAGATGGTGAATATCTCAGGTGAAGAAAATCACACGCACAATGGCAGGAAGTGGAGAGCTGTATTCTGTATCACGCAGAGGATCTCTGTTAATGCTCTGCTGTTCAGAAACCTTCAGCTCCACGCAGGAATCCACACGTTGCTGCTAATAGCGTCTGACTATACAGAAGAATATATACCTTCTGATCTTAAATATTGAGGCATTTTGAGAGAATTTACTAACACCACAGTCAAGTGACATTGGAAGGTTCTCTCAATGTTTTTGCCCTAACTAAAACAAAATAAAAAATAAATCTATTGATGCCACAGTGGGTACATTTTAATGAAACAAGCATACGACGATATATAGATAGAAAAATGGATGGATGGGTAGATAGATGTGGTAGGCATTATGGTGTTGTGCAGTTTTCCATTTGAATTTTTTTGTGTTGATGTTATTTTTTGTGTATTTTAGAGAATTCCATAGTATTTCCATAATGCAAATTCAAGGCCCAGGGGCCAAACCCGAGCCGACGTACAGGTATACTCGGTCCCCGAGATACTTTCTTATGGAGCTGATATAATTTTTTAGTATTAACGTCACGGTGATGTGAAGCATTGATGACACAGACTACAGATCCCATAATGCAGTGCTGCTGCCTTGCCTTATATGAATTGAATATTATACAGTTAGTGACATTTACTATTTATTTATTGCAGCATGATTAGATTTTTAACTTTCAACTTATTCTATTTTTATGGAGGACTAAATATTTTAAGTTAATAAAGCTTCTGTTGGTCCTGTTTGGCCTCCAAACTCAAAGTTTCCTCCTTTTGGCCCCCGTTCAGTTGAATTTGTCACCCCTGATTTATAACATATATTTAATACGATTGTTGATCTATATGAGCAGTGAAATAGTGGCTGGTGTTTTAAGCGTGTCAGGCTTTATCTGACTCCCCTGAGTGTCGACACTAGTCCAAATAAGAGCTGAACCTTTGTTGTTGAGCGGGTTGAGAGAAACGGCGTCACCCACACCCACGGACACCCACCATGAGCGAGCGAGATGCAGACGCGATCAGTCCATTCTGGTGTCCATCCTGTTCTGATGCGTTATCTGCATGTGTCAGCACACGTCTGGAGGCTCATCCTGTAGCGCTCGCTAATATGTCAGCTGTCTTGCGTAGACAATGCGTGAGGATGTATGGTTCCTCCGTCCAATCAGAGCAAGAGCTGCATGCTGGAAAACAGCCGGAACCTGAAGACGGGCCACACTCGCTGCGCCGCGCCGCCCAAACTGCCCAATTACAGGAAATCACAGGAAGTCCATTAGCGTTATCAGTGGAGACGGTCACGTAGCGCCCGGGCCTTCAGAGCCTCAGACATCACGGTCACTACGCAGCACGTACGCTGCCCGACCGGAGCGTCATTGCAACCTGTCTGTACGTCACATGTGGGTTCCTGTCTCCTGGAGACCATGTGAGATCAAGCTGAAAGCCTCACATGCTTGCTCCCTAAATGGTAGGTTTTTATACAAAAGCATGTCCGCATTGGCACTTATGGGGACATGTGGGCTCTTATGGGGACCTGTGGGCTCTTATGGGGACCTGTGGGCTCTTATGGGGACATTTATTTATTAGTATTTATTTGGCCGTCGGGAGTATTTTTATGGGGTGGTTAGGATAAGGGGGGTATTGTTTTCTATGTCAATGGTGAGCCTCCATTATAAATATGTAAAAAAAAAACACTACAGTTAAAATGGACACCTTATGTAAATACTACAGAATTTCTATCATTTATACTTGAATATACAGTAGAGTTTATTTTTTACAGAGTGGATATCTGCAGACCACCGTGTTGTATGTGTGTATGTAACAGGAGCACCATTCACCAAAACAAATTCCTTGTGTGTTTGCGCACAATTGGTGTATAAAACCGATTCTGAATCTTAAAAACAATCAAATTCAATCCATTCAATTTATTAATACAATAATTAAAGCCGTTGCATGGAGTGTCTCAGCAGAACTTCTCTCAGAACCGTATTTGATTTGCGTCAAGTCCATCTCAGCAACTATGAGCCTGAAGGCAGAACACACCATCTAGGTTAGTGGCCAACCAATCACCGAGCAGAACACACAGTCACACCTGTAGGAAAATTTCCAGATTCCAATAGTCCTGAACATGTTTTGGGATAGTGGGAGGAAACCTGACGTCACGGAGAAAACCCACGCAAGCACAGGCATGCAAATGCCACGCCAAAAATACTCAGTTTTGAGCTTCTCATAAAATAAGCCAAATCAATCTACCTAGTATAAAATGAAAAAAAATTTTTTTTTAAAGACTATTTTTTAATTTCTAGAATAAATACATAAGTATTTTGCATAATCTCCTCTTTAATAATAAAAAAAAAACATTGACCCAGTGCACAAAAGAGGAATGTCAATTAAACCACAAAGATCCTAGTGAGGATTGATAACACAAACACATACTCGTCACTATCATCACTGCTTCATTTCTCATTCTTCATCCCAGGTGAACGTGATGTCACTTCCTTTCATTTCCGCCTGGATCACTGAGGTGAATCTGGCTGCGAGTTCAGGACTGAAGTGATTCCTCCAGTCTCCGGCGATTCCTTCGTAACACAATAACCATCGTGAGCTACAGTTTGTATATGTTCACTAGAGTAAGACAGACTTGATTTACTCATCCTTACACATTATTACAAATTTGGAGAGGCTTATGCAATAAAATAAGTGTTACGATCCTCGCAGAACAGGATGTAGAGAAGCAGAGCCAGGGACCATAGTGACATAGAACGTACATTTAATGACAAAACTATTGACTTTTTAATTATATCTAATTATAACTAAAACAAAAATATTGACTTTTTAATTATATCTAATTAAACTTTAATTACATTATTATTTTAGAAAAAAAATGTTTTTTCTTCCATCTAATATTATAATTACTTTATAATTAAAGTAATTATATATTATAGTTATACTTTAATATAATAAAGTAAAGGTTATAATTACACAATTTTTTTGTTTTTCTCGTCATGTGTCCAGAACTTTTTGATCAAGTGTAAGACTTTGAATTTGCGATGAGTGAGTCAATATATTCATCATTTATACATTAATTGAATATATTTAATAATTAAATTCATTTATACAGAATAATACCTTTTCTGAGGAAGGGTGACTTGTTCTTGTCCATGATGCTTTCTGGCACTAGTGAATAATTAGACATGGAGTTGCTTTTCATTTGTGTGAACGTGGCTTGACTGACAACTTCATGCAGAGCTTCTTCACTGAGTTCTCGACCAACAAACGCCAAAATTCTCCTGACCACTCCAGCCAGATCCTACAAACACACAACACATGAGTCTCCGGACAGGAAGTCATTATGAAAAGCAAATTTTGAAAAATAATTTTATTTTAGAGTTCAGAAAACTCTAAAAGATCAATTCAATGAACATTTAAATTAGCCCTATTGTTTGTATAATGAGTAACGGTAATGTGTTTCAATGTAACCTTAATTTAATGTGAAAAAGAAGAACATTTCTTAAAACAATTTTGGCCACATGCCAGAAACATGTTTTTTTGTGACAGAGGTTTGAGTGTGTGTCTTTGTTTTGCTTCACCTCAATCATTTCTTCATACGTGATGTAGAGGATTCGCTCTTTGAGATCAGGATTCTTCCAGCTCTTCACATGCTCTGTCCACTTCCCGAAAAAAACTACAAAAAGAAGAAGGAGAAGAAAATAGAATAGAATAGAATAGAATAGAATAGAATAGAATGCCTTTATTGTCATTGCGACACAAGGTTACAACGAAATTAGGATTACTACTCCATTTGGTGCAATATAGGAAAAAAAAACACACAAAATATAAATGTAAAAAGAAGAAAAGTAAAAAATGTGCATTTTACAAAATAGAAATGTAAAAGATGTGCATTGTGTAAGATAAAATATAAATAATATATGTAGTATAAAGTATATCTTCTATGACTCTGTGGTGGCATCAGCAATCCTGTACGGTGTGGTCTGCTGGACCAGCAGCATCTCAGGCAAAGACAGGAAGAGACTGGACAGGATCATCAAAAAGTCCAGCTCTGTCCTGGGATGCACTCTGGACACAGTGCAGGAGGTGGGTGAGAGAAGGGTCCTGGATAAACTATCATCCATCCTGGACCTGGACTCTCACCCACTGGTGGACTCACTGTCTGCTCTGGAGAGCAGCTTCAGTGGCAGACTGATTCACCCCCGCTGTGTGAAGGAGAGATATCGGATCTTTCCTACCTGCTGCGATTAGACTCTACAATTTGAATTTAAATTTGAGCTGGTGACTGGAACAGTGCTTATGACGGGCAGCGCTACTTTTTCATTTATGGTCTGTGTTTGTTTGTTTATTATGATGTGTGCAGTGCGTTATGGTGATGTTTGTTTATTTATTTGTTTGGATTTGTTGTTGCTGTTAATGAAGAAGAAGAAGAAGACAAATGTATTTATCCCATCATTGAGAAATTTACATTTTACAGCAGCCACCACAAAATCAAGAACAGAATACACAATGGTAAACAATAAATAAAGAGAAAGAAAAAATATTTCAAAAAGTTCTGAAAACTGTTTGTAAGTAGTTCAGAAACTACATATAATTATATCAACACTATTATACTAATAGAAAAATGACATTGTTAAACACACATAAATTAAATGTGTAATATTTACGTGCAAAAAATAATGATATTATACATTTTTGGTTTTATGCATTTGCACGCACACCCAAAAAAAAAAACTGCTTACCATTTCCCGACAAGAACTTCTCCACAAATTCTTCAAATGTTCCAGGGTCTTCTAGAAAACGGGCCATTTGATGAAAGTGGAAAGATGAAACTAACACGTCTTTAGGATTCCGAGTGACGTAGATCACCTGAAGTTTCAAGACAGGATGGAATGGTAAAGGAAATCTGCATCTTCAGCATGACAGTCTGCAGGGCTTTTCTACCTTGGCCTTGGAAAGAAGAAAGGAAGACGGCATCAGATGATACGGCATGTGCGTGACGATGAGTCGCGGCGAGGGCATCTGATCCAGCACCAGCGCGGCACGGATTTCCTCCAGCCACGGGACGCGGTCCCAGTTAGGAACGGTCTGCACTGAGCTCAGGTCGCCCCCGTTCACGATAGGAGGAAGAAGTTGCTGCATCCAGGTGGTCCCTGGAAACCACAAGATGAAATTCAGAACCGCAGTCGTACTATTAAGAGCTGCAACTGTTCTAACATATTATCCAACAATCAAATAACACTTCAATATTTTAGTGTTTTTCAGACATTCAGAAGATGTCGGTTTCCATTTACACACATGTTCATGTACTTTTAGCCATTTTTTGTTTTCCTGACACGCGAAGGCTGTGACTCTATCCTTTATCTGGTGGTGTAAAGTACTTGCGTAAATGGACTTTGTTACTTTACTTGAGTATTTTTGGCTACTTTGTGCTTGTACTGAGTATCAAAAACACGTGCAACTTTATAGTCTACATTTTTAATTGTGATTAATTTCTTGGATTAACGCGACATTTATTAGCGGTTGCACTGTTATGCCCAATTGAGTTTGTCTGAGACGGATCGACTTTTTGTTGTTATCTGTCATTTTTAAACATTGAGGTGTTACATTTCATTTCAGGAAAAAAACCTCATAAATGAAGAGTTTCTTGTTTGACACATTTCTTGATGGTTTTTAGGAAAAATTCATTAGGAGTAAAAAAACTCACGTTGTTATAAAATTGAATACGTTTACGACTTTTATTCCTGTCGTCCAAGGTGACTTGTTTCCAGGTACACTTACACCTCTGCCCGTATCATTACTTTTACAAAGTATACAGCAAACAAAGTGCGAAGAGAAAATTAACGCTTTCGCGAAAAACGCAACACGACAACCTGAAGGACGTTTCACCAAGAACGACGAACCAGCAAACAACCGCATCTCACCAGATTTCGGATAAGTCACAGTGAATATGTCGTCGTCTTTAACCGTGAATTGCTCGAGGTATCGAAGACTTTCCTCGGTGTGGACGATCTTGGGCACCGGCAGCCCATGGTAGACCAGGTTCAGCTCGCTGTTCGCCATCATCCGCGGCCGGACCAGCTTGGTAAACAAGGAAGTTCTGTTCGCGGGAGTCTGACGTGAGTTTAGATGCGAGTGAGTGAGTGTGAGTGTTTGTGTGTGTGAGAGAGGGGTGTGTGTGTGTGTGTGTGGTGTGGGGGGGGGGTTAAAGAGAGAGCGAGAGAGGTGTGTGTGTGTGTGTGTGTGTGTGTGTGTGTGTGTGGTGTGTGCGTGCGTGTGTGTGCGCGCGTGTGCTCCAGTCTTTCGTCAGGCCGAACAGCCGCTCACTTGCAGTGAAGTCAGGTGCAGAGCGTAACGGGTTTTCAACCGCTGCTCACAAAGATCCTCTTTGTTCTCTAAGACCAACGGACTAACAAAACTAATGAGGAAATCTTAGTGCTTGCGACACAGACGGTCGTAGGCTCGATTCTGATGGTCGTGTGTAGTGCAAGTGTAGTGCGCGTTAACCTGTTATAGTGAGTGCGGAAAAGATTCAACGGGAAGATAATTAAAAAAGCATCTTAAAAATTCAAAGTTGGGATTTAGTAAATAATATTTTCCGATATTATCCTTTTTATAACCCATGTGTAAATTCTAATTAACCAACAGTACAGTAATACATAAGAAATACAAACTTAAGGCCATAAACAATTACATGATAAAATATACGTAATTTTACAACAGCTAGGGGATTTGATGTTAATATCGCAGGTAATTTCTCGATATTATAGATTCTATAATAAAGTAATGCTGTGACCCACATTTGTCACGCGCTGTTGTGCATTACTTACTGTCGATCGCACTATACTCTATCGTATTTTTGCACCATTTATTTATTGTTGTGGTTTTTGTCCTCCGTTTTTGCAAAATTGTTTGCAAAACCCTAACCCACTGCTCCTTTTTAGTTTTGCTGCTGTTAAACACAGAAACTTGAGAATTATCAAAGTTTATCTAATCTAATATGGATGAAGTAGAACACCATATTGTTTAATACCGGTGAAAGAACCTATAGTAATTCAGTGCATCTTATTTCACGTAATACACAAAATTTGTCTAAATGTTTTAGTGTGTGTATACAAAGCCACATTGTTGGATTGTGGCAGCTTTACAAATGCCAGGAGCTTCACAGCGTATCATGTTCTTCAGGTCTGTGTAAGAGATAAGCTTACAACGCAGATTTCAAACTCAAGGCTACTGGTTACGCAGGAAAAACATGGTACTAGAGTGAGACTAGAATAGAGTCTAGAGACTAACGGTGGTGATCTGCGGGAGGAGTGTGTGTGTGTGTGTGTTCTGTGGAACTGATTGATGGTTAGTAGCCAATGCAACAAATTCAACTAATTACCAAATGCAACTAATACCGATAAGGATGTGGAGAATGTCGAACCTTCATGTCAGAAATGCTGTTGATCTTGTTCTGATATAATCTTACGTTATCTGCAGAAAAGAAAGAGGTAGAGCAGAACTTCATCGTTTATCTGATCTGAAATGTGTGAGTTTTATGGTGCCACAAGAAAAGCTATTAAGACTCAAAACACTCATATTAAAGATCATTTTATTTTCACATTTTAGTGTGTATAAAATTCAGCACTTTAAATAGCAGAAAACACTCTTTTTTGTGTGTGTGTGTGTGTGTGTGTGTGTGTGTGTGTGTGTGTGTGTGTGTGTGTGTTCAGTTGCTGTGGACAAGGGTGATGAAGAGGAAGAGTGAGCAGAGAGAGATGGCACCAGTGAGTATGGCCTTCACTAACAGAGTAGTCCAGCTGCCCAGCAGGAACATATGAACAAACAATCTGAGAATAGAAGAAGCGAATAAGCATCTCATTAAAAATACATTTTTTTAAATGGAAAAGTAAAAGTCAGATTTATTGTCAAATCTGCAATACATACTGGACGTACAGAGAATCGAAATCATACATTTGACACAAACAACAATTTTACAAAATGTACAAAAATGTAAAAGAAGGATAAATATTATTCTTACACAGGCTCTAACTCAAGTATTAAAAAAAAAAAAAATCATTGTATGTCAAACCCACATCCCATTATAATTTAGTGCGCTGATGCAAAAATTCATTCGACGGTTTTAGGGCAACAGCGCCATCTACAGACAAATTGCCTCAACAGTCGATCTCAAAGCTGGTCTGATCAGTCTCAATTATTTGCATGATATCATTTACTATTGATAATACATAAATATTAATACACAACTCACTACTGCAGGACCGTAACTCCCACATTTACGTATATACAGATATATATATACTACATTTATCTTTGTCTTCTTCTAAAGCTGCTTTCACGAAAATGTTTCCAAGTGGGAAATATATACTGTATATATAATTATATATATTTTTTAAATTGTAAAAAGAAATCTATGTGTGTGTGTCTTTCACATTTCTTCTTACAATTTAAAACAAGAAAATATCAACCTAATCTTAGATAGTCTTCGCCTTCATTTGCCAGTGATGTTAGTGGACAGGCCGTACAGAGTCTGAACCAGGGTGTCCCAGCACCTACTACCGTAACTGTCCCACTATCACGCTGACTTTATACTAGACACTTTACATGGATCAGTTGAGCCACTTTATCTCAACCAGCTAGCTTTTTTCATATTCTATTCATATAATATCTTTATTTTTACTACACTTTTTATTGGTTTTATCTTCATTGTTTTTCTTTGCTCGCTTATTCTCTATCTCGATTGCATCCCCTCCCCCCAAACCCCCGTACTTAAATGTTGGACGATCTGGAAAATACATCTCACTACATGTCGTACCATGTATAACGTGTATGTGGCAAATAAAAATTTGAATTTTGGACAGATGAGACACTCACTCCATCAGGAAGCCCTTATAAACACACAGTCCCAGCAGGATGCTCACAGGGACACGGAAGCTTTTAGGAAGGTCGTACCGACTGAACATCCACACCACAGAAGCCATCGCAATGTAATGAACCTTGAGAATCACATCCAAGGAGACAATTAGCATTTAAAAAGCAAAATCAAATCAAGATCATCTCACCAGGCTGATGTTGGAATCAAAACTCATCTGGATGTATTTCCAGTCAAACTCGATTCCCCGAGCTCCTACCCATAAAGGCAAACACCTGAGGAACACAAGGTCAGGGTCTGTCCTGGGACGCACTGGTGCTCACGCTCTACCTGGACATGATGAGCTCCGCCGTGGCCCAGCCCATCGCCGCCACCATGATCTTATACTCGCCCTTGCCTGCGTTCCTGCTCATGACCAAGTGGAGACCCAGAAGATCAGCCATGTCCACCGTGGCCTTCATGAACTCCTGGATTAAAAATGCAGAAAAATACAGTATTTACACAAATATAAGCAGCTCACACACCGTCTGATCTTCTGTGGCTCAGAAAATCAAGTGTTTTACAACTGCTTTCTAGTTCTGTGGATTTAATGTCAGTTTTAATGCTCACTTGTGCAAATAAATGTTTGAATGAAATATTAAACAAAAGTATGGTTTTGTGACTAGACCAGGTTCACAGACATGAACCATATGAAAGCTTCTCAAAAAAAAGCACACTATGATTGCATATTTTTATGCCATGATTAAATACGTTTTGTTATTTTGAGCTATCGTAAGGTAAAGATCTACGGAAGCTTTATTTTAAGAGCCAATCGGGAGCAGAAAGTAATTACGTACTCAGTGACTTGATCAAACCCTGTTAACTAAACCTTGAGTACTAGCGGAACAAAAACAAACATTTTATTTATGGAAAAAAGAAAAACTTTTCACTGTTTTTGTTCTTCACCGCTGAACGTTTAACTGTAAATGTACTTACATTATGGATCATTAATTTTATCCCACCTTTTTCCCCATACACCTGCCCAAAACTTTGCACTGTATGCATGCGCTAAAACTTTATTGGTAAACTTAATTTGGGTTGAACCGCTTAATTCCACACTGACGGTTTACAGATCAGGTTCAGTGTGCTGATCAATCTTTCCTGGTCAAGACTCAATCATTTGGCCACAATAATTGTTGTCACAGCACTGATATGCTAATTAAGCTTGAGGATTATCATGCAGTAAATTCTTACCCCAACAAAATCATACACGCCACTTCCTCCTTCCCAGGTGGGGAAAAATGTGGCCAGAAACATCATCTGAAAAACAGAGATTAACAGATTACAACAGTGTCTGACACGCGTGTTGCTGGACACTGACTAAGTATTAAACATAATGTCAAACACATCATTATTGTCTGTAGTGATAATTGTCTTTTAGATTATTCTCTGCCCAGTTATTGCAGTATCATCAGCCTTTAGTTATCTTAAAATAACTTTCCAGAGATCCAGCAAAAAAAAAAAAAAAACGATTTACATTTTATTTGTCAGATCAGACCAGACGTGTGTGTGTGTGTGTGTGTGTGTGTGTGTGTGTGTGTGTGTACGTGACTCACCTTGCATAACTGCACTAAGAGGTAAGTTGCTCCCGCTTGAACACATCTCCAAAAAGCATTGTACTCGGACCTAGACACACATTTAAACCTGTGAGAATGCTTTACAACCACTTAACAATTACTTAAAAGCTGAATCGACTGAACACACAAGACAGACTTAAGAAGATTAAATGGCATATACATTGTCAATAGAAAAATGACACTGGCATCTTGTGTCAGAAAAACAGCCAACAAAATAACTTAAATACTTACAATCCACTACATTTGTACGTGATGAAATATGGGAAATAGGCCAAAGAAAAGCAGTTTCCGAAATGAAAAAGCGTCATGGCTAAAATTTAAACCCCGTCCTCGGGAGCTGCTGAAGTTCTGTAACAGACAGACACGCAATTTGATATACACTTAAATAGATATGATAAAGGAAAAAATGTCAATCTAAAGTGCAAAGTGTAAGATTATTTGTATTTTTACACATTTGCTGCTCGTTGATATTTGACACGCGTCTGCATAGTCCACTAGTAGACACAATAAACAAACACATTACTTGGAATTCTAATACATCTCAAACGGCATTTGATTAACCAACAAAATAAGTACAACAAATTGAACCGTAAACACGGTTCTTTACCGAAAAAATCTGAATGAAGACAGAACGGCAGGTCACATAATCCTTCAGTGCGTCACTTTTAGCGGTCCGGCGGAAACAAGCAACTGTCGTACTGTAGTTCCGCTAACACCGGAAGGAGCGCAGTAAACACATGTCCTGAAATTTGTGCAAGAAGATCTGCCCATTGGATTGTTGTATCTATTTAAAAAAAAAAAAGCTAAATTGTTTTCGCAACAAATCGGATTTATAAATGTAATCAATATAACATATGAATGAAATCCACAGTGAGCATTTATAGTATAAAACAAATGTAAGCAAGATCCTAAAACCAAAAGGCAACACAACACGCAAACTTACAGTAAAGTCTGCACACGTAAAATTTCACACACATTTAACACAAGTTCAAGATAGATCTATGGCAGAAGTGTGTGTTCGTTCTCTTAAACACACACTTGTGTGTGCGGGAGAAAAACAGGGCAGCACAATCAAGAGCTCTAAAACTTTATTACAACGTAACAAACATCATTAAAAAAAAGGCAGTAGATAATTCATTTATTCAGTGTCTGGGTGTATAAGATTAAATGCAAATGTGCAATCCAATCATCATCAGTAGTAAAGTGAGACGAGTCCATGCGACGTCTTCTCATCCTAAACACACACACGCACACAAACATAAATGATCACTCAAGATATTATTTACACTCGCCATGAATTAATAACGGTCATCACCCAGCAATCGGCATGGTTACTGATTTGCTTTGTACACTGCTTTAGTGTTACACTGTTGCATTACATAAGTCAGTGCCGTTCTCGCTGTATAATAAACTTGACTCTGCTGTGAATTTCACAGGCCACAATGTATACAAAAGATAAATACAGCATCGATTGTTAAAACTAGTCTAGAAACCAAAACATGAGAGATGAATACTGCACGTTATTTGTTACCAGTTGTGGTATATTTTATTTTATTTGTTTTATGTTTTGTCTGCTCTGGAGAGCAGCTTCAGTGGTAGACTCATCCACCCCCGATGTGTGAAAGAGAGATATCGCAGATCTTTCCTACCTGCTGCGATTAGACTCCACAATTTAAATTTAAACTGGTGACTAGAACTGTGTCTATGAGGTTTGTTTGTTTGTTTATTATGAAATTATGATGTCTGCAGGGCATTATGGTCATGTTAGTTTGTGTGGATTTGTTGCTGCTGTTGTGACGTGAAATTTCACCGCTGTGGGACTATTAAAGGCTTTTTCAATTCAATAATTTTTTTTTAATCAGACACCAGTTTGGTTCAAGATTTGACAAAATTAATATTGCTAAAATGATGTTGCTAACTTTTACTGTATTTTAGGACGCTGGTCTCTAATGCGAGAAGATGACCCAGTTTTTGCTTTTTGTGACAGAGATAGTTTGTTAACAAGCAACGTCATTTCTTGCAAACGTCATGGTCATTTTCAGATTTTCTGGTGGTCTCAGATCAAAATTTTTAATATTAACGTACTGTCAAAAGCTAAACTAAATAAATAAAATAAAAAAAAAAGGCATTAGGTTGGGCATTACCGAAATAAATATTCAGTCTCAATTTTTTTTCTTCCGGGTGATATGATTTTGTCCACAATTTTATGCTCAAAGCAGTACAATGTAAATTATCACATCATTGTAACAATAATGATTTACTACTATAACTTATCTTATACTATACTTAGCTTATATCAATTATAAACTGAAGTCGGAGGTTCTGCTGTGATCAAATAATGTCAGATGCTCGCAAAGTCACGCTTCTCTGGGACGTCGTGGTACTGCCAGTGTAGCTTAGACGTACCCTGACTCACACTCTGGGTTACGATCAGAGAGGTTAACAACTCAGAAAGGCACTTATGTGGGAAAAAAACAGGCTCATCGGCGACCTGAGACCTTGTATGTGGATCTCCCTCCGCCCTCGTCACTCGGAGCCGCGATCTGTAGCCGCTCGGATTGTAGCGTCTGGGCCGGTGCTGGTGCCCATTGACTTAGACAGAACTTTCAGCTGGTGTGAGGAGCTGCTCTGTTTGTGCTGCTTGCGACTGTTGTGCTGGAGAAAGAAGTTACACGACTCCTGGAGAACTCGCCGACTCTCACTGATGGGGCTGAAACAGACACATACACGCCGACAAACCATGAAACCCCACTTCCGCTTCCTGGCACACACACACACACTCACTCACTCCTTCTTGCGAGTTCTGTTGAGGAAAGCAGACCACTCCGCGCAGGTCTTCTTGCTGCTGACCCAGAACACGGCTGGTATCCCCACCACCAGCGTCACCAGGTACTTCAGAAGAAACAGAGAGAGCGCCGGCCGATCGACACCGCCGTCCTGTGCGGAGAGAGAATCGTGATGCGTACATGTGAGAAGATAGATAAGACTTTATTAATCCCACTAGGGGAAATTTTTGTGTTCAGCAGCATCAAAAAACAGAAACGAAAGGGACAAATTAAAAGACAGCAGTGAAGGCAAAAATGCAAACATCAAAGAGAACAAAAGCAAGGAACGTCAATAAATAGGTTGTGCAAAAATACAACTGTGCAAAAACAATGGTGCAATTGTGATGAGGTAAAAATATAATGTGCAATTCCAAAAAAACAATAGTGCAATTTTGAGTGACAAAGATGTGTCACTGCATTGCAGATTTTATGCCATGAAGAGAAAAGATCTACGGCAGGGGTGGCCAACCAGTGGCTCTTGAGCCTCATGCGGCTCTTCAGGAGCTTTCACATGACATGAGTCAAATATGCACAAAATGTTAACTGTTAACTAATATTATAATGTACGTACGTGTGTTTTTTTTTTCATTAAATCTGGCTGAGCAGAAGTCCGTGTGTGCGTGTGTGCATACAAGATTAAGGAATGAGATGATGTTTATGTTTGCCTGTGTGTGTGATGTGGCTCTTTGCAGTAAAACAGAAAAAAGTGGCTCTTAGTCTCCGACTAGTTGGCCACCGTGGATCTACGGTAACGCTCAAAGGAGGCGGAGTCTGACCTGGTGCGAGCAGGGAATGCTGTAGTGTTGACAGTGGCGTGCGATCCAGCTGTTCTCCCAGCTGTGGCGGTGAGAGAGCTCGTGCAGGCGGCAGCCCAGCAGCAGCAGCAGCGGCAGCAGATAGAGGGCGCTGAAGACGCCGATGCGGATCATGAACTTCTTCAGCTTCCTCCGGTTCTGCTGGTCGTGCTGGATGACCTGGCGCACGCGGCTCAGACAGATGATGCCCGCGAGCAGGAGCGACACGCCCGCCGTCACAGCCAGCAGCGCCGGCGCCACCACAAACCAGCGCAGGGTCATCAGGTCGTGCAGGCCCACGAAGCACACGCCGCTCAGAACGTCACCCTCCGGCTTGCTGAGGGCCAGCAGCAGCACCGTCAGGACCCCGGGGAGACCCCAGGCCACGCCGTGGAACCACACCGCCTTCTGCTCTATAGCCTCGCAGCTCCACTTGGGTCCGGCCGCCAGGAACCAGGTGAACGTCAGCACCACCCACCACGCCATTCCAGCGCTGGAGAAGAAGTACAGCATCATGAAGAGCAGCGAGCAGCCGCGGTTGTGGGAGCCGAGGACCACCGTGGACTCTCCGCCGGGCAGAGCGGGCTCCGCGCACGCCACCCAGTCGCCCAGCAGGAAGCCCAGGAGATACGCCAGCGAGACGAAGCTGTAGCAGACGGCGTAGAAGACGATGGGCCGCTCCGGGTAGCGGAAGCGCTTCACGTCGATGAGGAAGGTGAGGACGGTGAAGAGCGTGGCGCACAAGCACAGGACGGAGCAGACGCCGATGAAGGTCTTGGCCAGCTGGACTTCCCGCACGGTCAGGAACATGTGGGCGCAGGGCGGAGCACAATCTGGCGCCCCGAGGAACGTGCTGCCCTTTCCTGGACGCGTCTTCAGCGGCAGCGGGCACCAGAAGCCCAGGTTCCGTGTGGCGGCAGGATTGTGCAGTGAGGTTTCATTCGGAGCAACGGCGTCAGAGTCGCACGGCTGAAGCCTGTGAATCAACACACAAGTGCTCAGCAGGGTGAGCTCACTCTTTTTAAGAAGCCTCATTTTAAGGAAACCAAACCTAGTTCACCATCAGCGTGACACAAAAGGCTTAAACGAACTAGAGCTGCACAATTACTCGTTAAAAGATAGCGATATCGCATCGATATAGCGATATAGCCACTCCCTCGCATCACACACTCTAGTGTTTCTATTGGATCAAATGTGTGCGTGAGCCCACCACGCCGGTCCTAAAACTCAAATCGGTTGAAAGACTTTGCAGTTATCAAAAAAAATTATAAACGATTTAAAAGATTTTTTTCTTTTCATCATTACATAATTAGTCCATTTAATGTCCAGTGGTACCCCGCCATGTGCCAAGAGCTGTTTCGTTCTGCGAACATTTCGTTAGCCGAGCCGCATTTTACATAGAATCCATCTAATTCGTGCCATGACTTTATACATTCAGACATTTTTTTTAATAAATGATAAAATATTGGTAATATATGTAATAAAAATATGTTACATAGCGGTTGTTTAGTTTGTCCTTTGGCAAATGTTTATAACGAGTACAGTACAGTATAAAATGATACTGGACAGTCTCACATTAACAGTTACTGCCATCTTTGCACGACATCGTTTCAAGATGGCATCGTTTCAAGATTCCAGAGTCCTGAAAGAATTGTGATCTTTTTTCTAAGCAAAAAAAAAATCATGATTCTCATTTTATCCTAAATCATGCAGCTCTAAAACAAACTAGGTCTGAAAAAAATGTTTCACCCACTTTTCACACTGCAGCTGTGGCGGCCAGGTGATGCCAAACGTGCGTATTTCCTCGCTGCAGTTCCTCAGCACGCGTTCGCAAGCCTGTTTGCAAGGTTTCAGGATAGACTGGTTCTCTCCACACTCAGGAAAAAACGTTCGGCACAAGAAGAGATCGACGTCAGGGGAGCAGCTCAGACGAATCAGCGGTGTGAAGTGCTGCAAAAACAAGAGCAACGTGACAGGAAAACCCTACTTCCTCACGGGATTGTAATTTAAGTGCTGTCGTAAGTGTTGATCCAGACCCACAGGACTCTAATGGCTGGGTCCCCTACATCAGTGGTGTAAAGTACTTGAGTAAATGAACTTTGTTACTTGAGTATTTTGGGCTACTTTGTACTTGTACTGAGTATTAAAAAAAACATGTAAATTTTACTCTCTACTCGACTACAGTTTAATTGAGTATCTGTAGTCTTTACTCCACTACACTTGAATGTAGTCTTACTGTTACATTGTGATTGTGCGCGACCAGTTTTTCTGCCGCGGTTAATTTCTTAGGCGGATGAGGCGATATAGCCATCTGCAGGATGCTGAAGGATCTGGATGCTATTTTGGAATTAAATCACTTGTGAACATTAATTAGCGGTTGGACTTTTTTTGCAAAATTGAGTTTGACTGAAACTGACTTTTTGTTCTTTATCTATTTTGTTTACGCCATTTTGAAACACTGAGGTGTTAAATTGCATTTCTATATTAGGAAATAAAACTTCATCATAAAATGTTTTTTCCGAGCTATGGAGTAATTATTACATTAAGCTATCCGTACTTCTAATGACTCTTTACACTCACCTTCATCTCCTCTGCAGCAATGTCCTGATCATAGTGACCCAACAAGTTGGGGAAGAAGGTGCTGTTATACGGCATGTTGCGGCACCAATTCACCAGCACCGGCTCGCAACTGAAGGCCGAGTGTGTCCGTGTCGAGTCCACCAGCATCAGAACCAGTCCGACCAACCGCAAGACCCGCATGGCTGTGCCAAGTTTGGAGCGAGGTGCAGGAAGATCTCAGATGGTTTCCACCAGCAGTGTTCACAACAACACGGGTGTATCGAACACAAAAGCAGGCCGTCAAAACCCGACACAGCAGATCACAAACAGTGAAACTACGAGTTTTAAGAGTCACATCTTCTGCTCGGACTCGTCCGCTGCTCCCGGAAAAACCGCCCCCGGAGCAAAACAATGCGCGCCCACTTCAGTCAGTCTTTCTTTCGAGGCATTCCTCTGTCTACGACGTATGCGCACTTTAATCAGAGAATAGTGACTCGTTCGATTAAGAGTAAAAACTACTAAATTCTAAAACGACCTGCTATGGCTAAACACAAACAATCGGCTCGCTGTTGTTCACTCCTTCTGAAGTTCCGAAAGTCCAACGTGCACGCGCAATCCCACGTCCGGTCTGGGAAAACCCGAGTGAAATCCAAACTCTAAATTCTAAAATGACTTTTCTCTTGTCAAGTGGCTTTCGAATTGGACCCAATACATAATGTCAATCGACACTGATTCTTTTTTTCGAACTGACTGAAAGTCTCGGATGCCGGAAAGCGCGTGTGCGAGGAATTGAGGCTTGTGCGCGCTCCTCTCAAGCGGAATGGGTACAATATGATGACAAAATCGCGAATCTGTCCTAAATCAGTAATAATTATACTATTATGAAAAAGAGAAATTGTTCTGGTTAAACAACTAATTTGTTTTACGGAAATTGTGAATTAAAGCGAATTATTTGTTTTTATGCTTCTCATCGTTTGACTTATTGTGTTCTACGCGTCTACCAGGTACAAACAGTTTTGTTTTTCGTTCAGTTTAATCTGAGTCGGATAGGCAGATGTGCGTTATTCTGAGATGCATATTCGGTAAAAACTCGATTTCCCATCATTCCCTTATCCCGGAAGTCACTTCGTACAGAGCGCACATGCTGTCGGAGAGCTACAAACTCGCACTTTCTGCTGAAGATTAAATGAAGTAAAGAGAACCTCCAAGGTGAGAGTCATAATCTGAGCTACTGTTTTGTTCTTTTGGGCTAAGCCGACACAAACGTCATGTTAGTACGCGGCCATGTGTTTGGTTGATGTCCTAGTGAAGCCACTAAACAAACAAACAAACACTGGCACAGGCGTCACACTCGTTTTCAGAAACATTGATGTAAATTGTTCTGCCTGTTCTGTGAAACGTTCAAACGTATGTTATATTCAAGCATTAAGCTATAAATGTGTGCACAGTCTGCACGATTTTGTTTTTGTATTTATTCACAAAGTGTTCAAGTAATAATTTGATAATACAACTATATTTTAAAAGCCACGTTGCATCCATCTATCCCTGCCTTCAAAGAAAAAGGGCGCAAAAGTGATTATACGCAGTCTACCTGTTCATTCATTGAAGGACTGAATGTGTTGCAGATGCCTGGAGCAAAAAGCAGAATGAGGGAGAAGAAAATGCAGAACCAGCCACGAAACATCGTTTACAATGGCCCAGGTGATCATTTCCTTTTCACTTGTAACTTAATTGACAACAGAAGAGTCAAGGCTGTTTTTTTTTGTTTATTCTGCCTCTTTAAAGTTGCAGTTCAAACTAGGGATCGACCGATATGGGTTATTCTATAGCCGATGCCGATTCTTAGAGGTCAGGGTCTGTGCTGCCGATTTTTGGGTGCCTATATCTTTACTTTTTCCCCTTCATTTTGCATACTAAAATGTCAAGCTAATAATAAGAAGATACACAATGTTTCCAAACATACATTTTTTTTAAACAAACCACTCATGTAAAAAAATAAACAAAGCAAAAAATTAGGAAATAAGGCATCTGTATAAATTATACAACAGTAAAAAAATCAGAAATTTAAACTACTGATTAGAAATCAGTAGTGCCAGTTCAGAAGGGGCAGGTTGTCGTGAAGGAAACAAAGGTGTTCAGCATGTTCCCCTGTATGGCTGCTCCTCTTATTAGTATAATTATTTGCCCATTTCGCTAAATACCCTCTCGCTGGGTACAGAGGAGGGGGGGCGGACAAAGGAATTTCTTTGCCAATGGCGCAAGCAAGGGAAGGCGGGACGTGTTCTGCTTCCACCATTCCAGTGGCTGACCAGTCAGTCTGTCTATGAGTGGCTCACGAATGTGAGCTCATAGATGTGGCTCATGAAATGTGATGGTCATCACCGCTCTCCTGTGTGAGAGTTACATGAGGCCGAAGGATATTAGCATACATTTGCTCCATAAGAACACAGAAGGGAGTGGGACTAGGCGATACTGTCTCTTCCACCCTTCTCTGTTTTGGGTCGGAAGCCTCATCATCATCAGTGTTAGCTGGCTTCAGTTGCTGAGACACAATGGCATGCTCTTCTTTAATCCACTGTTTCAAACCTTTTGTTCAAACTTTGTAGCATGGTTTCTCTTAGTGTTTTAATCCCCCTCGAGGTAGGACCCTCTACCTGAAGCATCATCTTCAGCACAGCGATGCTTGGTATGACACTGGAGATGGAAGCCTCTGACTTGCTGATCTCAAGGGTGACTTTTTCAACAGGTTCCAACGTGTCAATCAAATTTGAAACGACGTCCCATTGCTCTGCAGATAGTGTAGTAATTTCTCCGTATTCTCCAGCATAAATGTTGAGTGCTCGTTTCTGCTCCAGCATCCTCTGCATCATGTAAAGCGTGGAGTTCTAGCGAGTCGGTTCAGCTTGAAGGATACTGCCTTGCGCACGGCGCTGCGCCCCGGCTTCCCGCGGACATGCCTGGCTATAAATCGGCCTATTAAACGCTGCTATCTGCCGATGCCGATGGACGTAAAAACGTCAAAAATTGGGCCGATACATCTGCCGGCCGATTAATCGGTCTACCTCTAGTTCAAACGCTTACCACAACTGCTCTGTAACATGCTACTTTACCCTGTTCTGATGCAGGTGGTGCTGCCAAGGTAGGTCGGGGGTCACAGGTCAGTGGCTGGGTCAGAGGTCATCAGGCCGGCGGTCACAGTTACCAAGAGGACTTGCCCAAATACATTACAGGTGATGATGAGACTCCTCCGTGCTTCAAGTGTGTTCTTTTAATGACGTTGTGATTCTCTGCTGCAGCGTCTTATTTTGCAAAAGCCCGCGCCGCCGAGATCCGTGCCATGCTGAGAGCCGCCAAACCACAAGGCAGCTGTCACGTCTTCGCCGCGCTGCCCAAACATATGCGCAGACGAGCCATGAGCCACAGCAGCAAACGTCTGCCGAAAAGACTGCGCGAGGCTGCGGAGAGACTGGTAGGTCATGCTCATGCTGCACATGTTGCTCTTCTGTACTAACTCTGTGTGTGTGTGTTCAGATGGAGAGGAGTCAGATCGACGCCCAAAAAAAGCAAATATCCAAGACTCGAAGTCGCCGTGCACGCCGCCGCCACGGAAACATGTTGCTGGAGTTCAATCGGCGACAGAGGAAGAACAAGTGGCTGGAGACTCATGTGTGGCACAGCAAACGCTTTCACATGCAGAAGAGATGGAGCTTCTGTCTCCCGCTCAGGCCCACCGACAAGAGCTACAGGACCAGCTACAGGGCCATGAAACAGAACGCACTGCTGCAGGTGACTCCTCCCACTCGCTCACATCTGACATAGCTCCTCCCTCCAGTGGCAGAGACTCGTGAACTTCTCTCTCGTTCAGGATTTGTCGTACTACTGCTGTATGGAGCTTCAGGGCAGTGAAGAGCATATCCTGATGTCTCTCGCTCGTCTCACTAGTAAACAGGCTGGTAAGTTGGGTCCTGATGTTGTTAGTGTGTTCTCTGACGTAACACTTGCATTTGCTTACAATTATTATTGTAACTAGAGAACAGAGTATGGAAGCCAGTTTTAGCCATAAAAAATTAAATAAAGAAAAAAAAATGAAATGTATTTCAAAAACTTTGCATAAGACGTTTTTAAAGTCAGAATTCTGACTTTATACTTCGCAATTCTGACTATTCTTCATTTTTCCCACGCTACAGTCATTTAATGTAAGAGTTGGGAATTGCGGCTCACCCTTAAGGACTGATCCCAATATATCTAAAATGCTCTTTATCTGACAATGATTCAATTAAGAAATCGAATTGTGACATTTTGCGCGTATGTGTGTGCGCATCATGACCTTCATCTTCATCACTCCTTTTTGCTGGAGTATGATGCTCAGACTACATCAGTTAAGTTCAGAGTTATTCTCTCTGCTAATGTTTGCGTGTGTGTCTGGTTGCGATTGTCTCTGTGTGTTCTTAATGTATGTGCGTGCATCGCAGGGATGACGTTTGCGGCTGTGTGTTGTCTCTCTGGGGCTCGTCAGGGCAGCGTTCACCTGTACAGAGCAGATCAGTTTCCGCACTGTGCTCTGGGCCCTGTGGACTTCCTGTGGAGACCCCGGACCCCAAACTCTTCACACAGGCAGTTGTGGATCTGGATCCATCCTGCTCTCAAACAGGTTTGATGGAAATGATCATCACGTGTTTGCAAGTTTCTGAATGATGGTGTGTGTGTGTGTGTGTGTGTGTGTGTGTGTGTGTGTTTCAGGACGTCCTGGAGGAGCTGCAGCGTGTGTGTGGGTGTGTTCCAGCAGTGACTGTGTGTGTGGAACCGGCCAGTGGTGTGAAGGAGAGCGAGGAGCAGCAGGTGCTGGGTGACGGGACTAAGAGTGAGGGGAGTGTGACGCGCTGGGAGTCAGCTGATGCTTCCATCACTATCAATGATCTCACCATGGAGATCGTCCGCTTCCGTCTGATTGGTCCACTTTCCCACCTGGTGCTCACAGACACACTTCAACCAGCCAATGAGGTGTGTGACTGATTATACTTTCACAAGCAAGTCTCTTGTGAATTTAATCAATGTGTGTGTGTGTGTGTCGGCAGGTTAAAGGTCAACATGAGATTCTGGTACATCAGCAGCAGCAGAAGATCTTCCAGCAGCTGAAAAGTAAAGAGCATCTCACAATAACAGATTTTGAGGATTCAGTGTCATTCAGGGCGTTTGTGTGTGTGTGTGTGTGTGTGTGTGTGTGTGTGCTTGTGCTCTACTGCTGAATTCCATTCAGGAAGTGTTCTGGGTTTGACTGTAGATGATCCCAGACTGAGTCTTCCACTCAAACGTCACAGAATTCTTCCGGACCTTCAGCACTTCACTGGTATCACACACACACACACACACACGCACGCACGCACGCACGCACGCACGCATGCACGCACGCACGCACGCACGCACGCACGCTCTCTTCAGTGTTTTTATGTCTTGTGTAGTTTTATCTTGCGGCTGATAGTTATGTGACAGGCATTGCCACTAGGGGGCATCAGAGAGTTTGGTTTTGAGCCTCATCCAATTCAGGTCGAGGAAGATGATAATAATAAAAATAATTGAACCTTTATTAGTCCCTCAGTGGGGAAATTTTTTCTCTGCATTTAACCCATCCGATCATGCAGTTATGGTCCTGAGTTTAAACTCTTCAGCTGTGTAGAGAGAGAAGTAAAGGAGTGACTTTAGGAGAGGAAAGATCTGATCAGGACCAGAAGGTTTCAGAAGTTTCCAAGTTAAATTTATATTTAGATGAGACTAATCTAGATTATGCCTTCCTGTTATGAATGTTGAGTGTGACATATTTTTAAAAGATCTGTTATTGTGTTTTGGGGTTTCTAACAAGGTTGTATTTTATTTTCGGCATGTTACTTGTTTTATTTGCATTTTATTTAGTTCTTGTTTGAGCATGTGTGTTTCGGTCCTGTTTCTGAGTATAGCCACACCGCTCCTGATCAGCCATTGGTTCCTTACAGCTTTATATAACTGAAGCCTAATGAGGCGGTTGGAGACTCAAAAAGCAGGAGCAGGAGCTGATGGAGAAGAGACAGAGACAAGAACGGAGGTGTTACTCTGTGCTTCTAACGTTCTTGCGTTCTTTTGTGATGGACAGTAATTGCCGTCTTGGTGGAAAAATCATTTTTACAGATGTTTGGCATCGATAGGTTCTGTGTTTGATTGAACATCTGGATCACAGTTGTTTCAGATACTACACACAGATCAGATACACAGATGTTTATATTCATGTTCAGAACTATTGTACAGCAGGTGTTAAGGAACTCTCTCTCAGTCGTGTGTGTGTGTGCGCTTCAGGAGACAGTGCGGTCAGAGAGCTGCTGTTAAATGGTGTAGCGAGTGACTGCAGCGATAGTTCACTGTGGGATGAGGCTGTTCGAGAAAGTGTGACACACAGCAAAATCCCTGAGAAGGTAATTGCTCTGTCTCTTTCTCTCTCTCTCTGTCTCTTTAGCTTTTTCTGTCTCTTTCTCTCGCTCGCTCTCTCTCTGTATCTTTCTCTCTCACTCTCTCCCTCTGTCTCTTTCGCTTTTTCTGTCTCTCTCTCGCTCGCTCTCTCTGTCTCTTTCTCTCTCGCGCTTCTTCTCTCTAACTCATTAATTCTCTCGCTCCTCTTTTCTCCCTCACTATTCTTTCTCTGTTTTTTTTTCTCTCTCTCTCTGATTATTTTCTCCTCTTTCTCTCACTGTCTTTATTTTCATCTCTGTCTCTCTCCCCCTCTTTATCTCCCTCTTTCTTTATCTCTCTTTCTCTCACTCCCGCTTGCCCTCTCATGTTTTTCTCTTTGTCTCTCTTTATGTCTCTGTTTCTCTCCATTTCTCTCATACTGTCCCTCAATTTTTTCCATCTCATTGTCTGTCTCTCTGTTTCTGTCTGTCTCGTTTTTTACCTCTGTGCCTCTCTTCATCTGTATCTCTCTCTGTGCGTCCATCTCTTTCCCTCTCACTGAATATTGCACCTGTCAGGAGCTGAACAGACTGAGGAGTGAGCTGCTGGTTCCGGGTTCGCGTCTGTCTCTCCCCTCACGTGCTGCGGTGCCGGTGCTGCTGGTCCATCAGGCCGGACGCGTGCGAGGAGACGAGTGTCTGCACTGGGGGTCCGGGTGGGATGTTCTGCTACCAAAGGGCTGGGCAATGGCCTTCTGGATCCCACTGGTGAGGGTCTGATGGCGGTTGTACCGGCTCTGTGATAATGTGCTGGTCTGCTCCAGGTTTACCGTGGTGTCCGGGTCGCCGGTCTGCACATGAGCCTCAAACACTCTCAGTTTCTGGCTCAGCCTCATTTCCCTGACGATTACCCAGACTGCCCGGCAGGAGCTCGCCACCAGTCTGAGCGCCAAACAGAGCTGCTGGACCACTACAAGAGGTGTGTGTGTGTGTGTGTGTGTGTGTGTGTGTTTGAAAGAGACCTTGCTTTTTGTCCATTGCATTGGAACATTTTCTTTTGGGTTGTCTTTTTTTTTTAGACGTCCACCATCAAAACGCACCAATTACATCAAACATGGCTGTCTGGCCCCGTTCTCCTCCCCTTGGCAGCAGCTGGTAGAGGAGTGGGAGGAGCTAATGAGTCTGGGCACAGACACACCCCTGAGCACCTGCAAGACCACACCCTCAGACTTTACTGTCTTACGGTTAGAGCGCATTGCTGTTCTCTTATTGACACTTATGGCCGTGTATTATTGGGGAAAAACTAGAAAACGTGAAACTATTGACTATATTGAAACTTCTAACAGTATTTTAACATAAGTAGTCTGCATTTTTTACAACAACTTTTTTGATGTAAGGGTTGAGTAGTATTGTTGATGATTAATATTATTTAACCCTCCAAGGTCAAGTCGCACTTTTTTTCAAGATACACAAAAAAAGTCAATTTGGTCTTATATAAGTGTTATCCATCAATTGAAAGTTTGATGTACATGTTTTTTTTAGGTTACACTTAATAAAAGTACTTAATGTTTTTTGTAAAAAAATAATAAAATTAAAACGTGAAGCATGTTTTGTCTCCTTTTTGTCAGCTGAAAACAAACTGTACCTTAATAAATATTTATCACTCTTAACGTGAAACATGTCTACATACAGCTTAGGATGTCTGTTTTTAAAAATAAGTGTAAATAAATACATTGTGTTATGTTTATCTAATCAGTATAAATCTAAAGCTTAGGCTTTTTAAACCGAGCAAATTATTTGCAGTTGAAAAGGAACTGTGCCTGTGTTGCTCATTAAGAAGTAAAAGTAGGTCAGTGTCAATTAAACACTTTGCGCCAAAGTGACAGCACCTGAAATCACTGTGAGCTTAATGAGCACAACTAGTTATAATGTCTCACTGAATATTTCTCTTTAATGATTTTTAATATCCCACTGATTGTCATGTGACCACACCTTTGTGTGTATTGCAGGTGTGTGAAGGTGTTGCGGCAGCTGTCAGCCTGGTGCCGCCCTCCTGCCCGGGCCAGTCAAGTGAGGAGTGCTCGCTCTTCTCCACTCACGCTGGCGACAGCTGCAGCGCTTCAGAGGGAGCACGGGCGTGGCCTGGTGTGGGTGCGTTTGCGACTGCTAAAGAAAGGAAAGCCCGCGCCGTACGCCATGGTGTGCGTCCCCACCAACTCTGATCTCCAGCCGGAGCGGGTAAAGGAACGGGACGGGCCCGCGCAGGAGCCGCTACACAAAGACCACCCGAAGGCTTGGCACAGCGGCGAGGGTCCGCGTGGGGTGTGGCCTCATCCGCTGCCCAGCGTGCTGGCTCACTGCAGCCGAATGACCCTGGGCTGGGTGACGCAGGGCGACTTCTCTCTGTGTCAGGGATGTGGCGAAGCTCTGGCCTTCATTAGCCTGACCGGACTCCTGCACATGCTGCTTCAACAGGAGCAGCAGCAGCGCGGCATCGTTCTTCTGAGGAACCCCTCATCGCTGCAGTACCGCTACGCTTCCATCAGTGTGGACGTGTAGTCTGACTTACATGGGGGTTCTTTTTTTTTTTTTTAGCTTTATTGATTATGATGAAATATTTTTTTTAAATCACCTTTACAGTAGAGCAGGGAGGCCAACATGTGGCCCGTGGGCCGAATCCGGCCTCTGACTTTTATATTTTAAATAATCCTGATTCATTGACATTCTTTCCAGGCTATGAAATGAACAGCAATGTTGAGTTTGTCCCTTATTATGAAAGGTTGGACAACTCTGCAGTAGTAGTGTGTGTGTGTGTGTGTGTGTGTGTGTGTGTGTGTGTGTGTGAGAGAGATCGTCAATTTCTCGTTAGTATCATTTGCTTGCTTCTCTCTTTTTTTTTTTTTTAGAGCTTGTCGTGATCGCGGGTCGGTCTTGTATTTTTGTTCTGCCAAGCTATGGTTGTTTTGGTAACACAACACGAAGCGTCTAATTTTCCCCACAGCGCTGATACGCATTTCCCACAAATAATTTAATCTTGTCGCGCGAGTACAGTCGTGTTTTTCTGTCTAACTTTTTTGGGATATGCTGTTTTTTTTTTTTTTCAAGAAACGTTGCTTTTATGACTTTTTGTACTTTCTGGAAGCTGTGGTCAACGCTATCAGTTGGATTGAATTGTTTTTTGTCATGGACGCTGAGCGCTCCCCTTGTGGTTTTGTCCACAACTACGAGGGTTTTTTTTTTTTCACTTAATGTTGGCATTTCAGTCTTATTACACAGAATGACCACTGTGCTGCAGGAATGGGATTGAGTTGATCACACCACACTATTTATGCTCGACCTTTGCAAAAATGTTCATGGTTATTCTGCCCCTAGTGGTGAGGGGGAATAAAACCACCACCATCATGTGACTATGGCTACAGATGACTACAGTGTTTTACTCTTTCTCTGGACTTTTTATAATCTACACTACAGCATTGATGTTGAACCAGCGGCCCGTGGGCCAGATCTAGGAGTGGCTGTTGCTTTTATTTGTATAGTCACAGACGTATTTACACATGTAAGTCTATTTGCAAGAATAATCGTCTACGTTAATATTAGAATAACTTTTGTCCTTCTGAAATATTTGTGTGACAAGAATTCTGATATTACAGACCAGCATCGTCATCCTGAGCTGAGTATCAATGTGACGACTCAAATTGTCTGAAACTGCAAATGTCGGACTAGTATTGGATAGCAAGCTCTACAATTACTGATTTTTTTTTTAAATCGTTTAATTTTCATTTATGATCAAGTCAGATGAATGATGTGTGTGATCATGAGCTTGATGAATGATGAGCTTTATAGTATTTTCAGACTCTTCCTTCTCATTGGCTCCTCACGTTTTGTGTGGCTCAGCGCCGCAGCTGAACTTCCCATATTTCCCGTCTTCTGCTTGCGGCTGTACTTTATCAGTGCCGTGTTTTCCTGAAATACAAAAACAGTCCCTCATCAGCTTCCGGACACAGACCAGGCTGAGTTCCTCATACCTGAGATGTGGCTCATTGAAATGAAAACGCTGTCCATCTTTATTCGGGGCCGGGAGCGAGCGATGAGGAAGACTCCGGTGAAGGCCAGAAGACATCTGAGATGCACAAAACTGTAGACGCCGACACAAACACTGTAGCTTGACCAATCCACTCACCCCAACACGAACATGATGATGTGGATCAACGACAAGCCGTAAAACTCCTCGTAGAACAAAATCCCTGCGCAGAAGTCTCAGGTTATGTGTGTTTGGGGAGTGTGTGTGTGTGTGACGGACCTGCCACCACAGCACTCGCCGTGAAGAACACGTAGTTGATCGGGACGATCTCAGTGGCGTCAAACATCTTCATGGCCTCGTTGAGGAACCTGAAGAAACACAACACTGTCTACCTTTCTTTTTTTTTCTTCCCTCTTTTTCAATCTGTCTGTTTATCTGTCTATGAGTATATCTTATCTGTTTGTTTATCTGCTTTTTTTCCTCTCACTTTATCGATCTATTGAACTGTCTATCACCTCATGTTTTTCTTCCACTCTCGCTTTATTGATCTGTTTATCTTATGTTTATGATTATCTACAGTACTTTTTTTTTGTCTCGTCCTCACTTTATCGATCAGTCTATCAAACAATCTGACTATTTAATTGTCTATCTACTTCTCATGTTTTTCTCTCCCTCTCACTTTATTGATCTGTCTATCTGCTTTTATCTATTTCTCAATTTAGCTGTCTGAATATAATCTATTTTTCTCGTCTAAATGTATCATATATATAAAATTATTTTTCTCACACTCTGTCTATCTCACAATTTCTTAATATCTTTCTTTTGACTAACGTGACTATAGACCTACAGTAGATCTATTTTTCTCTCACGTTGTCTCTCTTTTTTCTTTAGGTATTAGTTTTCTAACAGTACTGTATATATGTATCTTTTTTTCCTCTTGGTCTTCCTCTAAAAAACACTTTTTCCTCACATCTTCTTTCTCAGCCTTTTTTTTTTTTGTTCCTTTCATACTTTTTCACAGTCTTTGTTTCCCCATCTATATACGTGTGTGTGTGTGTGCACAATAGTTTGTGTGCTTATATACAATATTTGTTGACGGTTTTTACAGTACAGTATACTGAATATGATGCATATTTGTCTCTCTCGCTTTATCTCATTCTGTCTGTCACCTGCTTGCAGAGACTCACTTGATCTGGAAGACGCAGGACGCGACCATGACGAGGAACATGACGTAGAAGATGGGGTACGTCAGCTGCAGGTGACTCCCGCGTATGGTCTCCGTGATCATCCCTGAAACCGCTTTCACCGAGATCACGGTCAGCGACGCTACAGGACACGACACAGAATAATCTACTAACTCAGCAAGTCCAAATGCGTGGAACTACGATTAGTAGAAGAGTACCCAGAAGAGCCACGAGCAGCATCATGAGGACGATGTGTCGGACCTTCCTGCACTTGTACAGATACATGAGCAAAGTGAAGACAAGCGCCTCAAACCCCTGTGGAGAGGCCACACCCACTGTGATGTCAGCACATACCACACTGACACACCCACCGACAGAAACTCACAAAGTAAAGGAGGAACTGCCAGCTGACCAGCGCACGCTCCACCATGTTCGCCGTCACGTGTGGCGAGGAGTGAGGAGCAAAGGTCACCAGGAGGTAGGAGCCGGTCAGCGCCAAACCGCCTCCTGACCAGGAGTAACCAATCAAATATATCAACCAATAACTGATGATGGAGAGATGGATGTATGAAAAAACAACACGTTACTATTTTTTTTTTCTCAGTCTGATCTTACCGAGTACATCCGAAGCACGTAAAGTTTCCTTGAGGAACAGGACGGAGATGATGGCGCTTGCTGGAGAGAGAATAAGATTTAAGAACAATTTAGAACCACCGTCATAGCGGCATCGCTAGCAGTTTTAGGCCCCATACCTCAACTTTTCTGCATCAAATACAAAATATATTCAAAATAGTCAATAAATAAAATGCTATTTATGAACCCCAAACCTTATAAATGCAAGTACTGTATTTATGCAAACGAAGCACCCTTCAAATATAAGCGCCACTCCGATTTGTCAGGCACAAAATAAAAATTCCATTAATAGGAATATTAATACAAAATAATATAATTATACATTTCTGGATGAATATGCCTGTACAGAAGCTCTTTAAAGACACAAACATTACTTTTGTTGAACATAATGTTGTTAAAATGGACAAAAATAAGTCCAGAATAGGTTAACAAACGTGGTCCCACAAAAACATCACTCAAATGTATCCATCCATTTTCTACAGTTTACTTCATTTCTAGTTCACGGGGAGCTGGAGCAAATCTTAGCAACTCTGGGCTTGATGTGGGATACACTCTGGTGGCCGGCCAATCACAGAGCACGACACACACACACACACACACACACAGCAATGGTACATTTTTCAATCCCTGTTCACCTGACAATCATCCATTTGGTCAAAATTATACAAGTTAGAAATACCGTATTAACATGCTACAAAACACTTATTCAGCTATTACAATTTATACAGGTATACTGTATTTGTTTCCAAGGCAAGGCAGCTGTAGCACTGCATTCTGGGATCTGTAGTTTGTGCCAACACACCACAGGCCTTTAATACCAATGATATCAGCTTCAGATGAAAGTGAAGGATATGTAAACGTGAACACACACTCACAAACAATAATTCAATGATGCTGATTATCCATCTGGTCTAGTCAGACACAGCCACAATAATTCCATCTACAAACCTTAGAATTAGAAACCCTTCTCTTAAACTACTACTACTAAAAGTGGCTAAAAAAAGATAGAACCAGGCAGACAGAGACGGTTGTGAGACTTTACCGATGACAGACACGCAGCCCAGAGGAGCGATGAGGGCCGCAGGCGCGAACCCATACGCCGCGAAGTTGCCCATCTCTCCGACGCCCATGAGCGCGATGCCGAGCCACCACAGGCGGCTGCGATAGTACGGCCGCGCGCTCCGCTGAGACAGACGCACGTGCGTGTATTTCTGCACAGACAGACCAATCACAGTCGACACGCGGGCCGGTGACGTCACACAAGCCGCCGGGCCTTACCTGGATGTTTAAAGAGATGCTGATGAGGAAGTTCCCACACACGGCGATGGAGATGCCCGTGACGTAAGCCTGAGAACACACACACACACACACACACACACACAC
>CM051501.1:6740276-6755471 GCA_028031935.1 Paedocypris micromegethes | reverse complement strand
GTGTGTGTGTGTTTCCTGATGGTGACATCTTCTGTATTCCTGACTCTACATAACTTGTTTAACTCTACATAACTCTACATGATGATTTATTTATTCATGGTTATTATTTTAGAAAGTCTGAAGACATACCCACAGATCTCTGTTTTCTTAATATGTAACAAAATATTTTAGCGGCTCAATTTTAGCGTGTGTGTTGTGTCCTGTTTCTTTCATTAAATAATGGTTCATATACGTTTTTTATTAACTCATTAACAAAAATAAAGAAACCTTAGACACGCTGCAACAGGGACAAGATAACACTTAAAGAAGTAAGATCAAACTAAATACAATCATTAATATTTTATCAGACAAACCATATTGCACCTGGTAGATATGCGCTAACGGCTGGCGCATGAAAATGAGTCCACAAGCACACAAAAGCTTTTGAGCAAAAAAAAAAAAAAGAGAAAATTAACGTAATTTATCCAGAAATGTAAAAACTATTTTTTCAGAGTGGTGCTTATATTCGCAGCCAGGGTTCTTATGGTCACATAAATACGGTATATATTCAGTATATAGTATTTTTCAGATCTGTAACATACATAATTTTAATTTATCAATTTTTTAAATTATTTTTCTTTATGTTTTTGCAGCATTTGAGTATTTATTTTGACAGGATATATATTTAAGGATGACAAAAGTCTGTTAAAGTTATATTGTTATAAACATATATTGCTTATATTAAAGTTATATAGTTATAAACATATATTGTTTTAATATGTTTTATAACTGTTTCACACCCAATTTAATGTGCGCTTTGGGGTTTGGCCACGTGACACCCCCTGAGAATAACTCTACCTCCCTCTTCTGGTGAGGAGAGGCATGGCTCCTCTCTATAAATACTCTCTCCCTCTCTTTCTCTCTCTCTCTCTCTCTCTCTCTCTCTCTCTCTCTCTCTCTCTCTCTCTCTCTCTCTCTCTCTCTGTTGTGTTTGTATGTGATTGCGGATCAGACAGATGCAGGTGATGATGGAAATTGTCTGACCGTCTGAGAGACTGGAACATTAATTTCCACGGACCAAAATAGCAGCACAGACACTCCTGGGTCTTAACTCATTAGTTTATAATCAGCACACTCTCTCTCTCTCTCTCTCTCACACACACACACACACACACACACAAATCATAGTCATGCACTTAACCCTGTCCACACTGACTCAATTCAGTCCGTTATCTTCTCTGAGGAACATCATCAGCTCCAGATAGTTCTGCCGTGTCCCATATTGCTCTCTGGTGATTTGTTTGATTGAGCTGTTCTCTTATCAGCAGCAGAACGGTGATGATGCGATAATGTGTAGCGTTCAGTCAATAGGGGGCGACAGTGAGACTGATGCTCTTGACCTCTGACCTGCACGTCATGTTCTTGAGATGTTTTTAGGGCTGAAGTGTGTGCGTATTGGTCGGATGGCGTGTCACATGACGCTGCGTCCTGCTTGAATCTTTCTTTATGCTTTATGGCGAGCAAAGGTCCGGAGCAGCTGGCACAGCGCTGGTGTATCTTATCTGCCATCAGCCGTAAATATTTGAGTGAGGCAGCGCTGAGAGACAGCGGCAGGACATCTTCTTCTTCTTCTCCTGCACTCCAGCTCTTATCTGATCCAGCACAAGGTCGAGAGCCGCCTCAACACAATACACACAACAATAAACCTTCAACTTCTCTGTGTGTGTGTTAGTGAGCGGAGTAGAGAGCGTGAATCTGTGTAAGAGAGAGATAGAGTAGAGAAACAGACAGAGAGAAGGAGAGAGAGAGAGAGAGAGAGAGAGAGAGAGAGAGAGAGAGAGAGAGAGAGAAAGTACAGATAGATAGAAAGAGAAACAAACAGAGAGAGAAATAAAGTACAGATAGATAGAAAGAGAAACAGACAGAGTGAGAGTACAGATAGATAGAAAGAGAAGTGTGAATGTGTGCAAGAGAGAGAAAGAGAAAAAGAGAGAGAGAGAGTGTGTGTGTGTGTGTGTGTTTGTGTTTATGTGAGTAAGAGAGAAAGTGTATTCATGTGTGTAAGACAGACAGAGAGAGAGAGCATTTTAAACCCTGTTATGTGTCTGCGCTTTGGCGTCTCTTTACTAGTAGCTGGATTTTACGAGCTCATCTCACTATTTAATCACCAATTAACTACTGTAAAGATAGTGAGATAGTGAGAGTGAAGGGTAATGCGAAGGACAAAAGACAGTGAATGACCTGCTCCACACACGCTCGAGAGAGGAAGAGAGAAAGAAAGAAGGGGAGAAAGAAAAAGAGAGTGAGAGAAGGTGGGGGTGAGAGATGGGGGTGGGGGGGTGGTGAGGGAGAAAAAAAAGAGAAAGAGAAAGAGATGAGATTGAGAGACAGAGTGAAAGAGAGAGAGGAGAGAGTGAGAGATTGAGGAGATGAGAGAGAGAGAGAGAGAGAGAGAGAGAGAGAGAGAGAGAGAGAGAAAGTGAGAGGCAGTTTCCCTGGATCAGGTCTGACAGAAACTCTTGGAGATCATCTTCAGCACTTCTTCTTCAGTTTCTTCTTCAGCTTCTTCAGTGTGTGTGTCATAAACTACTGTTCTTCCCTCGTAAAGTGTTTACGGCCTCGTGTCTCTCTCTCTTAACGCAGCTCGTTAAAGCTCAAATGCAAATGTTATTGAATGGCGCACAAACAGCGGCTGCATCTGCACCATCCTCATCGCTCACACACCTCTTCCTCAGCTTGACTAGAGAAGAAGAAAACATGGCGCTTCTCTTTGGCACCTGAAGAGACCACTGTGGTATTGACCAAATCAAAAACGGAAGGAATCCCCCAAAGCGTGTTAATATATTTGTTCTTCTTCACGAGCCCAAATCATACACCGAGGAGAGTTTGAAAGAAACGCATTCGAGGAGGTCGATGGATGTTCTCCAACAGTATATGAACGCACGTAAACCCGGAGCAGTGGGCAGTCTTAAGCCATTCCGACCAGGGAACAGATGGGGGTCAGTGTCTGGCCCAAGGACACTCAGTTGTGGAACATTCTGAAGATCCGACTCCCTTCCAGTCGGCCTCCACTGCTTTGACCAAGGCCATAAATGAGGAGTTATGTGATGTGTTATGAGAAGAACCAGGATTGTGTGTGTGTACGTATGTGTGGTAACTTCACTGGATGTTTAAATATAAAGCACGATTTAAATACTGCCCCTAGTGACCATATCGACAAACTACTTCACTTTCTTTCTTCTTTAACAAATTGTGCTGTTTTGATTTTCTTTCTCTCACTCACTCACTCACTCGCTCACTCACTCTCTCATTCACTCGCTCCCTCACTCACTCGAAGGTCTGATTTTCTAAAGGCCTGAGGTTATGGGTAATAGAGATTCTGAAGGCCTGGTGTTCGAGGTGGTCTGATGTTCTGAAGGTCTGATGCTCTGAAAATCTGTTCTGAAGGCTTGACGTTCCTGAGACGGGAGGTCTTGTGCTCTGGAGATAGGATGTTCTAAAGGTCTGAGGTTATGAACAACAGAGATTCTAGAGGCTTGGAGTTATATGTGGTCTGATGATCTGGAAATCTAATGTTCTGTAGGTTTGATTCTTTGGAAACCTGTTGTTCTGAAAATATGTTCCGAAGGCTTGATGTTCCTGAGACCGGAAGACTTTAATGCCTGATGTTATGAATAACAGAGATTCTGGAGTCTTGGTGTTATAGGTGGTCTTATGATCTGAAAATCTGATGTTCTGTAGGCTTGATTCTCTGGGCACCTGTTGTTCTGAAAATCAGATCCGAAGGCTTAATGTTCCTGAGACAGGAGGTCTTGTGCACTGGAAGTCTGATGTTCTAAAGTCCTGATGTTATGGATACTGAAGATTATGGCCTGGTGTAATCAGTGGTCTGATGTTCTGGAAATCTGAAGTTCTGTAGTTCTGATGTTCTGGAAGCCTGATAATCTGGTGATCTATTATTCTGAAGGCTTGATGTTCTAGTGGTCTAATGATCGGTAAGTCTGATGGTTCTAGGTGGCCTGATGTTCCAGGTGGCCTGATGTTCTGGATGCCACGTCCATGCTGCTGGACATTTAAACAGAAAAGCCATTTAAAGAAAATCAGCATTTCTGAGTGAGAGTGAGTCCAGGCTCGCCCCCAAAATAGTTTGGCCATATGTGAAACGTAGTTCTGAATAACTTTTAAACCTCATGAAGGTGTTTCATAAAAGCCAGCTACATCCTGAAGCTGCTGGAGCGTAAATCAGCATCAGCTCTTCTCACACTCTTCCACATCTCCATCTTCCTCGTTTCCCGCTCTTGATCTATTTTCTCTCTCTCTTTATCATTTCTTAGTTTCTCCGTTTCTCTTTCTCTCTCAGGTTCTCTGGGTCGCGTGGAGGATGATGTCAGAGGTTCAGAAGCTCTGGTGATGTTGTTGGCGTGGGCCTGCAGAGCAGATGGGAAATGCTTCTGACAGCAGCGGTGCATGAGACTGATGGGTGTTGAGTGAACACACACACACACGCACACACACACACACACACACACACACACACACACACTATCAGACAAACACTACGTTTTGGTCTTCACACATACATATACCAGCAGAACCACAGCGTGACTCGTGAGGAGTTTGGATGTTCTTGAGCGACTGTTTGCAGCCCCTGAAGCTGCAGGATGAGGAGTGTGGGCTGCGTAACCACAGGTACCATCACACTCTACTTCCTCTCTAGTTCTCCTCCCTTTATTTCATTCTTCTGCTCCAAGAGAAGTTTTGTCATCTGCTGTCAGGTACGTTTGGGCTATTTACCGTCTTCGCTGACGTCAGTTTGAGTCCACCATCAACTCGTGTCAGACATAGAGAAAGATTAGAGAACATCAGACATCAGACTAGAGCTCAGACTGAGTGATTATTGGCTTTGACTGATCCAGGAACAGCTGAGCACACACACTTCACGTCTAAATTTAACTTGAGAGAAGCTCAGGCCTCAACCCCAGACACTCGTGATAACGAAGTTGTGAAACTCATGTACAACGACACACTCGTTTTACTGTACAACACAGCCTGTGTGTTTGTAGCCGCACTTCTATACAGAAAGAGAAGGACAGCGTGTGTGGGTCATTTTGCTCATTACCACCAGGCGGCGCTAAACATTGTAAACTCATTTATCTCAACGGCAGGTTAAATGTCATTTGAAATAGTTACACACTCACACACCTGCTGTCAAACACACGCGCGCACACATACATACACACAAACAAACATTTTTTACAAGATCATAGTTTGAAGGGGATTACTAATGAAAGCTTTGGATAACTTTGCTGCTGCAATTTCCCATGGTACTAATAAAGTTTACTTGCTTTTCTATCCATCCCTGGTTAAATGTTAATTAAGAATCCTTATTAAGAATTTATTATATGAAACAACCTTGTTCTTTTTACACTAATATGGCAACTAAATACAGTAAATCGGTTCAGTTTTGTGGGCAGTAATGGGAATCGCATTATATACTTTGTGTACATTTATGAGAACGTGAAAGAGAGTCAGAAAGAAAATAAAAATAAGTAAAGAAATAAAAAGAAAGGAATAGTTCTGGAAAGAGCGCGAGAAAGAAAGAAAAATGGAAAGTTCGTCCGGAAAAAAAGAAAGAATGAACGAGAGCTCGAAAAGAAAGAAAGAGCGTGTGAAAGAAAAAAGGAAAGATAAAAAAGAGCGCTAGAAAGAAAATAGGGGAAAAAAGAAAGCAAAATAGTGTGCGCTTGCTTACGCGCGTGTAAGGGGGTGGGGCGGGTCGCGCGCTGAAGCTCCGCCGCCCGAACAAGAACCCTGACCCGCGTCCTGAGATCCAGAGTGTCGCTCACTGCAGGAGTTTCTGCGCGTGAGGCGCGTCATGGTCTCCAGCTGAAGGTCTCAGGATCAGTGCGCGGGCGAGGCACCATGAATCAGGCGCTCCAGCTCATGGCGCTTTACTGGCAGAATTAAGCAACTCTAAGTTGGGGAGAAGTAAAGTCATAGCCACGGGAAAAGTTGAACAGAATCGTTTCCGGCGTCACATGCAGGAGTCGGTGAATGATCAGCGCTTTCGTTTGTGTAAGTGACTCGATCGAATCCGGGACGCGTTTGATCTCTAATGAATATTCCAGATTTTTTTGATTAACACGTTTGGCGGAATGCAAGTGTCCTAAGAGCGTAACATTCATATTTAAGTAAAGTTAAAAAAAATCGAGTTTAATCGTGTTTCATGAATGTCATTCGGTTTTTTTTTCAGTCGCGTATTTTATTTTTCCTCCCAGGATCCATTTCGAGACGAGTTCGGTTCCGTCATGGCCAGCAAAGCCCTGCCGGCCCCGGTTCCACTGCACCCGGCCTTGCAGCTCAACTACACGCTCCTGCAGACACTCAACGCGCCGGAGCATCTGCACGGAATCTACGGCCTCGGTTCGGTTCACGGCCTGCAGATGAGCCACTGGAGTTTGGGTTTCCCGCACGTTCAGAACCTCGCGGACCACCGCCTCTCCTTGTTCCCCGCGCTGCCCTTCGCGGCGCATCTGTTCCAGCCCAAGCGCGGATCGGTCACGCGCCTCGAGCCCGCGCCGCACAAGAACAGACCGAGATTCGACTTTGCCAACCTGGCGCTGGCGGCCACGCAGAAAGACCTGCCCGAGCCCAGCGACCTGTCACAAGCGTCCCCGGACCGGAAACCCTCGCGCGGCAGACTTCCGTCCAAGAACAAGAAGGAGTTCATCTGTAAGTTCTGCGGCCGACGCTTCACCAAGTCTTACAACCTGCTGATCCACGAGCGGACGCACACGGACGAGCGGCCCTACACCTGCGACATCTGCCACAAGGCCTTCAGGAGGCAAGACCACCTGCGCGACCACAGGTACGCCAGAGCGCGCACACGTGCACGCGCGCGGGGCTGATGCTCGTCTCGTCTCTCTCTCCTCAGGTACATCCACTCGAAGGAGAAGCCGTTCAAATGCGGCCAGTGTGGGAAAGGCTTCTGTCAGTCTCGCACTCTGGCTGTTCACAAGACGCTCCATTTGCAGGTGAATGCTCCACGCGCGCGCACACATACACGCACGATTACGCGCGCGCGCGCATACACACGCACAACCAGGCAAGGACAATAATAATTTTTTTGCTTCAAATTTGAACAGGAATCACCACACAAATGCCCCACATGTGGACGAACCTTTAATCAGAGAAGTAATCTGAAAACTCACCTTCTCACCCATACAGACCTCAAGCCCTTCACCTGCGGCCGCTGCGGGAAACTCTTCCGCCGCAACTGCGACCTGAGGCGCCACAGTTTGACGCACACACCGCGAGGCGACTGACGCTCTCTCTCTCTCTCTCTCTCTCTCTCTCTCTCTCTCTCTCTCTCTCTCTCTCTCTCTCTCTCACACACACACACACACACACACACACACACACACGGACGCGAGTTTTTCGAAGGAGAAAAAGAGGAATTCTTGAATGGAACTCTCGATGGATTTCCATCTTGCTGTAAATAAAACACTGCTTTATTTTTATTATTATAGTAATTATTATTTTATTTTTATTGCGGTAAATAATGTATTAATTTTGATTCTGCAATAAAATGTTTTAAACGACCGCTTGCATTATTTTTGTGAAGAGATCTTATCATCGTCTTACACGGTTTTTGTGTTCAATTTTTTTGTTGCGATATACGCAAACCACGGGGTTTATTGGTTTAAAATTGCTCTTAAAAATACTATCATAATTTTCTTTTATTTTAATATGTAAACATTTTACTATATTTTCTGCTGTCTTGTTTGACGTGAAACTACAAAATTCACTACATTCCGATAGGACAACAACGGCGGATTTATCAATCAAACTATTTCGTTTTATGTTTTTTAAATAATAGATGCCATTGTTTTATTTATTGTTGAAATTTGTATAACTGTTAGATCCTTTTTAGCAATGCCATTTTTGGTGTTTGTTTAATCATTGATGATAATGTCATCGTTTATCTATCAAATCTGTCGTTTGTTTTATTTTTTTTATCTATTTATATTTTAATGGTTACAATGTAGTATATTATTGTTACTCAAAATTAACTTTTAGAGTAAACTTTGAAATTAAATCGCGTGGAATAAATAAATTGCATTGCAAAAGTGTAAATTGTTCAGAAGAAAATGCACATAACACATTTTTACAGCTTACACTTTTCATGCAAAATCGTCGTTATAATAACCTTTTAAAAAAATCTTCATAAAGCTGTTAAACACAACACGAGATACATAATCCTTAACGTTTCACACAAACTGCGTCAAAACAAACGCTGTTTACTAATCGCTTTTTAAATATATATTATTGATTATTTTACATTTCCAGTAAAATTAAATTAGGAAAACGTTAAAAAAACACGTTTTTAAAACTAACGAGAAACAAATTAATCTTAAATCTGAAAATATCTATGAAAAAAACTAAAAATTTAAATGAGCAAACGTTTTTATTAAGTAAATCCCATCATGGTAATTTGTACTCTTTTTATAAGAAAAGTGCAAAAGTCTAAATGTAAAATTAATCACCAGTCAGATTCGAAGCACATTTTTAAAATGATGTCTGAAGAGTCCTGTATAGGTCAATAGTTTATTTATGAAGTATCTAAATTATTATTATCATCTATTATCATCATTTGTATGTGGTATTACTGTTAGTTTGTCCGTGGTGTGTTTATTTGAGCGATAATGTTGCGGCGTAATTTAACATACGGGCTCTTTTCCCGGTAAGTCTTTTGGACAAATTCTATTGGCTGAGCTCAAAGACGCATGCGTCACGGTGTCGGAAGCGACGTCACCCGTGACGTTCTCGTTACGCCGTGAATGCGGAAACGATGGAGGTTGTTTGTTTTTGTGTGTCAGTAGGACTTTGAGTAACAGCGAAATTCCTACTCCAATGATCGCGATCGGATCATGTAAAGCGAGCCCGTGTACTCAATCTGTACGTCAGGATGCTGGAGTCGTACGTGTCTCCTCTGTTGATGAGTTATGTGAACCGCTACATCAAGAACCTGAAGCCGTCGGACCTGCAGCTGTCGTTATGGGGTGGAGACGTGGTGCTGAGCAAACTGGACCTGCGACTGGACGTGCTGGAGCAGGTGAGAGAAGCTCTTTAAAAGTTAATAATCACTAAACGTTCACGTGGACGGGACGTCACAGGTTAAATGTTAAACGACGTCTCACTCTTACATCTGACATCTTTAACATATGCATCATGCATATGCTTTTAGTCATGGTTGCTTGGGTCTGTTTCTGCAGGAGCTCAAACTTCCCTTCACCTTCCTCAGCGGCCACATCCACGAGCTGCGCATCCACGTGCCCTGGACCAAGTTGACGTCAGAGCCCGTGCTGGTCACTATCAACACCATGGAGTGCATCCTGAAGCTGAGGGATGGCGCCACGGTGAGACACACATGTCTAGTCGCTAGATTTGTAAATGGACTTGTTGCTTAACTTAAGTATACTTTCTGGATACTTTGTGCTTGTACTGACTAGTGTTGTCACGATACTAGAAACTTCAATACGATGCTTAGAAAAGTATCTCAATACAATTTTCGATACCACGGCGAAAAAGTGCAACAATGTTGCACAAAAAATACTTTTTCCATTGAGAAAAACATGAAAAACAAGACTGGAACTTGAAAATGTCTAGTTTTTGAAAAAAAGTGGGTAGTTTGATTGGATATGAGCGAGAGAGTCATCTTCACTGCACATTGTTGTTCCTCAGCTTTCTCGGTGCTTTAAAGAAATGTTACACATTTAGAAACATTTTTAGTGCTCATTTGCCTCGAAGCCTAAAAAGTTCCAGACAAAACTTCTTTAGTGCTTTTGCTATTTAAACCGTTCGTGAAGACTCTGCACTCGCATTCTGCAAATATTTATCATGTACGCAATTCTTTACGTGCAGCCTGTCTGTCAGAGAGAGATCAAGTTGTTTTTACCAGATGTAGAACTGGATCCACTCATTCATATTTATTATTGGATGAAGAAAAACCACTTTGTGATCGGTGCGGGAATAACTTGTCTTTAAAGCATATTCTAACAAAACTGTGATCAATTGGATGATATTAGACGACGGTCTTATTCAGAATATGTTTCGACAGATGTTTTTAAGAATTTTTACTACAAAAGGTAATTAACATGAAAGAGTTTATCTAATTTGTAGAAGTCCTATTGAAAAGTTGTGTATTTATTGCTATTTATCGACTGTTATAGAGATGTTTTTTTCTTTATGAAGTTTAAAATTGTCAAAGACCATGTTGTCATTAATATAGCCATTGAAGCTAAGATGGTGTAAAAAATCAAACTAACTAAATAAATAAATCGGGTGAAAGCGTGGCTAGCAACGATACTTTTGGGCCAGAGTATTGTATAGTTTCAGATTTTTCAGTTATCGAATTATACTTATCGAAATATTGATATTTGGAATATCATATCATTTGAAAAACACCAAGAAATGTTAACAAAACAAACAAAAAAACTAACTATGAGGTTTTTTTTTTCCTAAAATAGAAATTTAATTGAACAAATGTTTCAAAATGGCAAAACAGACATAAAGCAGGCAAAATGGATAAAAAGAACAAAAAGTCAGTCTCGGTCAAACTCAAATGTGCAAAAAGTGCAAACACCAATTCACGTTCACTCATAAATTGCATCCAGTAACTTCAGCATCCTGCAGATGGCGATATCACCTCGTCCGCCCAAGAAATTACACGCGGTAGAAAAAGTTGCCGACAATCCCAATGTCACGAGTAACTGTAAGTGTCTATTTAGTGAAGTAAAGAGTACAAATACCGCAAATGAGTCAAAGTTGCGTACAAAGTAGCCAAAAATGCTTAAGGAAAGTAACAAAGTCCATTTACTCAAGTACTTCACACCACTGCTAATTTTAAATGTCTTTTTTAACTCTTACACGTTGTGGCTGGTGAAAGTCCGGTTTGGATCATCAATTGAACATCAATTCTGACCAATCAAAGGTGACTTAGCCAATACGTTCAGACACGTGGTCAATGAGTGAGGTGGATGTGGTCCAATCTAACCTCATTTTGGTTTGATGCCATTGGTATTGCACCAGACCATCAGTCTGATTGTGCCATGGCCAAAAACCGCAAGTGTATTGTGTTTTGGACTTGGTCTGGGCCAAATAAACGGAACGACAAATTTGAAATCGGCCAATCACACACTGATTAGAAAACCCAGTGTTTCCGCACATTCTGAGCATTCTGAGATCTTTCCAAGACTTTTCCGTTCTCTGTTTGCTGGGAGTGAGAGATGGGTGTGTCCATCTGAGGGTGATGTGATGGTGTGAGGTCAGAGGTCACCCTGGGCGTGTGTCGGTAAATCAGCAGCTCTTATCAGTTTGATTCACAGCAGTAAAGCAGAGGTGACGCTTCAGCGTGTTCCTCCTTAAGGCATCTGCGCAGTCGCATTCCTGCAGCTGCACGTTATTTACTCTCCTTCTCCTCCTCCGCACAGGATGATGGCGAGAGCTGCACATCTAGTTCGACCAATCGCAGCACTGAGAGTGCCAGGATGGCGACTAAACCTCGGCGTGTGCTGCAGACCCCCGGAGACCCCGACCTGCCTCCTGGTGAGTTAGTGAAGGATGGATGGATCTCACACACACACACACACACACACACACACTATTTTACATGGCAATACGCACACACACACCCATGCACACTGACTTTCTCGCACGCACACACACACACTGAGTTTTTCAAACACTGTCAAAGAAACACATACATTTTTACACACGGACACACTTTCTCATGAACTAGGTCACACACACACACACACACACACACATTCTCGTTTTCTTAGACTCTGACACACTCACTTTGTTACACACTCACTTTTTCCACATACAGAACCAAAACAACACACACTCACACCGACGCACTTGATTCTACCCAAAACACACACACATACACACACACTTGTTTTTCCTCATACACTGATACACACTCACTACTCCACACAGTGCTACACACACACACACACTTTTTTTTCCTCGTACACTCTGATACACACTCACTACTCCACACAGTGCTACACACACACACACATACACAAATACTTTTTCAAACAGGCAGACAATAAAAGCACACAATGACACGCATTTTTACAAACTCGCTTTTACACACTCACACACACTTTGTCATGAACTCATGAAGTCACACACGCACACACACTCTTTCTCGCTTTCTTAGACTTTGACACACCCCCTTTTCACTCACTTTTTCACCCTCAGAGACAAAGAAACACACACACACACTCACAGGGGTTTTTACTGCGCCGTGTCTGGCCGTCTGCGTCCCGTGGGCTGCGTGCGCAGGTGCAGTCGAACGCTCCGTTCACGCGGCGAGGACTGAATTACATCCAGAGCGCAGTAACACGGCCAGAGAGTTTATGAGTGTGAGTGCAGGTGCGCGACACACACGCAGACCCGCCGCTGACCCGCGCGCACACACACGCACAGGAAGCTTGTTAAACACTCGCTCGCCGCGCTGAATTTCTCAGATTAGATGGATTAATAAGACGCTGCAGGAGCAGAAAGGTTTGCGGAGCGTTTAGACTGAATCATGCGGCAGGAGCAGGTTTACCCCTGGGGTAACCCGTTTACCCCTGTATAATCACTGATGTTTTACTGCTGCTTATTTAATGTTCTCAGTGTTTGTAATGTTGTGATCTGAGTGGAGATCTCTCTCACTTTCTCTGTCTGTCTGTCTCTCTCTCTCTCACTCACTGTCTCTCTGTCTGTCTGTCTGTCTGTCTCTCTCTCTCTCTCTCTCTCTCTTTCTCACTCTGTCTGTCTGTCTCTCTCTCTCTCTCTCTCTCTCAGCCTCACTCTCTCTCAGCCTCACTCTCTCTATCTCTCTCTGTCCACCTCTTTCACTCTCTCTGTTTGTCTGTCTCTCTCTTTCTCACTCTCTGTCTGTCTGTCTCTCTCTCTCACTCTCTGTCTCCCTCTCTCGCGCTCCATTTTTCTTTTCTCTTTCTCTCTTTCTCTCTGTCTGTAAATCTTTTTCTCTCTCTCTCGCTATCTCTTTCTTTGTCTCTTGTTTCTTTCGCTTACTTTTTTATTTTTTTTATTTAAATTTTTCCATCTCTTTTTTTCTCTTTGTGTTTGGGTACACTTCCTCTTTTTACTCACTCACTCACTCACTCACTCACTCACTCACTCACTCCCACACACACTCACGCTCACTCACTATTGCAGTCTTTCTCTCACACTCAATTGTTCACTCACTTTCTGCATTTCTTTTTTCAAACTTTGTCTCTCTTAGTCACTCACTCTTTTTCACTACACTCATTTCCCTCTTTTTGTCTGTACACGTACTCTTTTTCTCTACTTACTATGGCTGTCTTTCTCTCACACTCACTTGTTCACTCACTCGTCTTCCTTTCTTTGTTCTTTCTTTCTTTCTTTCTTTCTTTCTTTCAACTCTGTCTTTTACTCACTCACAAAACGCAGTGTGTCTCTCTGTGTCCTCTCTCTCTCTCTCTCTCTCTCTCTCTCTCTTTCTCTCTCTTTCTTTTTCTCTCTGTCTCTTCCTTCAAATGATGAGGTTTTCTGTTTCTTTCTGAAGGTTACGTGCAGAGTCTGATTCGGCGAGTGGTGAACAATCTGAACGTGGTGGTGAACAACCTGATCCTGAAGTACGTGGAGGACGACATAGTGCTGTCGGTGAACATCACGACGGCGGAGTGCTGCACGGTGGACGAGCTGTGGGACCGCGCCTTCATGGACGTCAGTGGTCAGTTGAAATGCAACGTTTCTTTGAGATGTTTCTCCCATGATCCTCTGCTTGATTTTTGAGCTGCCCTCTGTTCTCTGATGTAAAGCGGTTTTACATCCTCATTTGTGAATTTCTAATCATTATTTTGTAATGAATCTCAATCTCTCTCACTTTCTCTCTTTCTGTCTCACTCTCACTTTGTCTCTCTCACTTTGTCTGTCTCTCTCTTGCTCTCTCTCACTCACTCCGTCTCTCTCTCTCTCTCTCTCTCTCTCTCTTACTCTCTCTCTAACTTTGTCTCTCTCCCACTCATCTCCCTCTCTCTCTCTCTAGCTCCTGATCTAGTCCTGAGGAAGGTGATTAACTTCTCCGACTGCACGGTGTGCTTGGACAAGCGAGATGCGAGTGGCAAGATCGAGTTTTATCAAGATCCGCTGCTTTACAAATGTTCGTTCAAAACTCGCGTTCACTTCAGCTATGACAGCATCAATGCCAGGATTCCTGCCGTCATTAAAGTGAGTGAGCGTGTGTGTGTGTGTGTGTATCACCTCTGACCGTGTGTGTGTGTGCGTGTGTTTCTAGGTTCACACGATGGTGGAGAGTCTGACTCTGTCTCTGACCGACCAGCAGCTGCCCATGTTCCTGCGTCTGCTGCAGCTGGGCCTGGCACTGTATTACGGGGAGATGTGTGTCCAGCCGGAGGGCGAGAGAGAAGGAGGCACCTCGCTGAGGGAGGGTCCGAGCGGTGAGCGCTTTAGTGTGTGTGTGTGTGTGTGTGTGCGAGCTCTGACATCACTGCGCCGCAGGTCTGATCGAGGCTGCGGATGTGTCGGAGTTTTTCAGTGCTGAGGATGAGGATCAGGGCTGGGTGTCGTGGGCGTGGTCATGGGTGAGCGCGGGGGACGAGGAGGTGCTGGGAGCTGAGGAGGGCGACGCCCCCCCGCAGCAGCACTCGCCGAAAGACTCTGTGGTGTCTGTGGGCTTCTACTGCACCAAAGCGTCCATCACCTTCAAGGTGTGAGTGAGAGAGTGAGGCGCGGTGGACGCAGCCTGTGACCCGCGTGTGTGTGTGTTACTGCAGCTGACGGAGAACTGCGCAGAGAGCAGCTACTACAGCCCGCAGAAACTGACGTGTCGAGAGGTGCTGCGTGTGGAGCAGGAGGGCATCACCGTGGAGGTCTCCACCAGCGCCGCCTCCTGTCTTTCTTTCTTTCTTTCTTTCTTTTTTTCTTTCTTTCTTTCTTTCTTTCTTTCTTTCTTTTTTTATTGCTATTTTCCTGCCTTTATTTCTTTCATCTCTTTCTTTATTCTTTCTTCTTTTCTGTCTTTTTTGTTTCTTTCACTCCTTTTATATCTTTTCTTTCTTTGTTTCTTTCTTTCTTCTTTGTGGTCTTTGTTTCTTTTTGTTTCTTGCTTTTCTACACAGTTTTTCTTCTCATTTTTCAGTTTTTTTT
>CM051501.1:6597548-6735436 GCA_028031935.1 Paedocypris micromegethes | reverse complement strand
CTCTCTCTCTCTCTCTCTCTCTCTCTCTTTCTCTCTCTCTCAGTGGCCGGTTATAAATGTCCTGTCATTAGCTGTGAGTGGAGTGTGTGAGCGAGTCATTACTGTGGCCTGAGGTGTGAGGCGCTCACACGGTTCCCATCAGGCTTCATTTACTGAGTCCCCGGAGCCGCTGGTGTCGACCACCGCTTACTGCAGCTGCTGGACTGCGTGTGTGTGTGTGTGTGTGTGTGTGTGTCAGTGTAATGAGACGCAGCAGGCCTGCCTGCTAAACCTGTTACAGCCAGCATGAGGAGCGCCGTGCTTCACCACCATCAGTGATCAAGGCCAACACACACACACACACACACACACATCACCAGACGTGTGAAGGTTATTCACGTTACAATTACACACACTTACACAACTGACACACGCATTAGATGATGCACAAACCTCACACACACACACATACACACATGCCAAACTTAATAACACACACATTATACATACTCGTAGTAACACACAAAAACACTGCCACAGACTCACTTCACCAACACACTCCATTCCACAAGCACACATACACAATCATAGTCAATCCAGACAAACATCACACACACACACACACACACACACACACACACACACACACACACGCACACACGCACTCAGTGTCACAAGCTCCTGCACTTCCTGTGGGCCTGCCCCTCCCTCCTCTAATGACCTTGACCCCGACCCCTCTGAATCTGCGTTACGCGCTGCACCACCCAGAAGCTGCAGAAACAGCCACGTTTAAGTGTTTGCAGAGACACTTCAGTCTGTCAGAGCTGATCTGAGGTTACACACACACATACCAGTGTTTAGTTCTAATAAAGTGTGTACATTTTGCAGAGTTCTATTCATGTAAAAAAATAAGTTTTTTTGTTTTCTCTATCCATCTGTCTCTATCTCTCTCTATCTCTATCTCTATCTCTTTCTCTCTCTCTCTCTCTCTCTCTCTCTCTTTCTCTCTCTCTCTTTCTCTCTCTTATTTGTGTATTTGTTTTGTTTCTTAAACCCCCCACTCACTATCTCACTCTCGCTCTTTCTTAATTTTTTTACTCTTCTAAAAGACTTTCTAAAACAACAACAAAAATGTATGTTGATGTAAATCGTGAAAGGATTTTGTTCTGTTTATGTAAAAAAAATGCTGTTTTTGCTTTTCTCTCTCTTTCTTAGTTTCTTACTCACTTTCTCACTTTTTTTGATCTGTTTCTTACACTGGGCAGGCGCAGGTCTGCGGTGTCGGTGAGCGAGTGTATGCTGGAGCTGCCGCAGGTGTCTGTGCAGGTGACTCGCGCGCAGGTGCGACTGCTGCAGTGCATGTACGACAGCTGGAGTCATGGTGTGGTGGGCGGAGCCTGTAGCGGCATCAGCGACAACCTGATTAATCACGCCTACAAAAGCTCAGGTGAGGGGCGTGTCAGATTGTTTTACCCATAATTCTGGACTGTCACACGGAGAATGTGCCACTCTCTAGGATCGCGCATGTGTGTGTTTGGTCTTTGGTGTGTGTGTGTGATCCCATGACCTCCAGCTGTTGCCTCTTGCACCTCTGTGCCTGTGCGCGCACACACACACACACACACACACACATACACATTTTCAAACGTAAACGTTTGTGTCGTTGAGTAATTCTCACGCTGGTGCATGAACCTAGGGCGCTGTTTCAGCAGGTGTGTGTCCGGTGATGGAGGTGTGTGTTCAGCGTGTGGAGCTGAAGCTGTGTGTGCGACCAATGCTGTGGTGTGTGACTGGAACTGTTGGAGCCGTCAAAGTGTGTGCAAGGATTACGGGTGAGCGCATCTGTACACACACACACACACAGACACACTCTCTCTCTCTCTCTCTCCCTCTCTTTCACTGTGGAGAATGAATTTCCTTATAAGCATCTAGGAAATCTAAAATGAAACTCGTGGAAAAACGTTCAAGTTAGACAAAAATCTAAATATAGAGCTTTCCGCGATACATAGTATCATGTATAAAAACGTTATTATAGAGTTGGAAGCAGCAATGTCGGGGTTAGAGGCTTTTATGATATGTGTGTGGTAAAGCAGATGTTAGCAGATGTTATGATGCAGATTCTCATGTATGCACTAGAGAGAATTAGTTTTAATAAGAATGTTGCACCAAATAATGTGATGTTCATTCAAAGGAAGATCATGTTGTAGACAAGTATAAATAATAGCGAGCGCAAAAAAACATGTACATGTTGGGTTTTTCTTTGCGGAAAAAGTCTAGACTCTAGAGTCTAGCTGACTCAATTGCAAAATTATTAGAAGTAGTTATAATATACACACACACAAAAAACTTTTATGACACTGTTTTGTAACTTCCATGACACTATTTTTGTTTTGATGGGGACAAAATGTTCAAGATTTAAAAGATTTACATTTTTACTAATCTATGTTTTTTACTCAACTTTATTTCAACTGTGTGTTATTTCATGTGTTACTTATTTCTGAACAGTGTTACTCTATGTACGGTGTCCTTGGGTACCTTGAAAGGCGCCAAAAATAAAATGTATTATTATTTTTATTATTACTCAAATGCCATTATTAGCATTTAAATTCAATCAATGCACAAAATAATCATGAGGTAAAAATAAAACGAGAATTTGTTTATCTTGAGCCTCCAATTTCAATGATAATCAAAATAATTGTATTTACCTGCATTTTTTTTTTACTCTAAAATCAACCTTGTTCAGAAAGAAAAATAACTGTACACCGTACATAATAACAATCGTATATGAAGTAATATATACATTGTGTCTAACCGTTCGGACGCGAACCCATATAAAGCGATCTCTGCCACAGTTTTCTGAGCTGTGTGTGTGTGTGTAGGTGTGTGTGAGGGACAGAAAGATCAGCTGGTTCCGCTGCTTCAGGGTCCGTCCGACACCACAGACCTGCAGACGAGTCGCTGGCTGAGCGGCAGCCGCAAACCCGCATCTCTCCTGTCACCAGACCTGCTGCAGATCTCACTGCAGCTCCCGCAGGCGCAGGACGCGTGCGAGGGTGAGTGTGTCCCGTCCCATTCCGTCCTGTGGTCTGATGAGATTTTTTCAATATATGAGACAAATAAAGTAGAACAAATTCGAGAATCCCATCTAGTTGAGGTGGGCCGTTTGAGTTAAAATTCACTGTATTTTGTAGTGTCCAGACGGTATCAGTGTTCTATCATTACTTTTGAGAGAGAAAGAGAGAGAGAGAGAGAGAGAGAGGTTTGAGATTCAAACCAAGGTTTACAAATGTAACCGGACAAACTGATAAAAATAACATTAGCTGAAACCTTGCGGGTATGATCTATTAATTTAGTCCGTTACAACACTCTCTGTGTTTGATTAGCAGTGCCTCTGTGTCGTCATTAAAAGTTGAAACAAATCAAACATAATATACTGAATTAAAGGGTTTATATATGTAAATACTATTTATTTATTTAATGAATGTTTAACGCATTTGAAAAATCCATATTCGTTTTACCACCCACCTCTGGCATCCAGTGAAGTCAACATACAAAAAATTGCCGGGATTCGAACCTGTGTGTTTTCTGCCGTTATCGCCTTCACCATCTGCTGCTGGGATGCAGAACTGTCCCACAGACCCAGATGTGCTCGCACCGGCCCGTCTCTCACGTAATCTTGAATCACCTCAGAGTGACACGGGAATAATTCCCAGGCTCCAGTGGCGTGAGGATGGGTCACACATCTGCTTTCCATTACATTGTTTAACAGGGAAGTAAAAGGACATTAGGGGGAAAGTGTGTGGAGATTCTGCAAGAGTCCCTCAGCCATTGATGTTGCTGTGGCCCTTTCTGAAACGTTCAGATCATTACCCAGGCGAGCGGGACACGTGGTGGCGCATGTTTTCTCGCAGCTGTGAGTGTGTGATTTATGTCTTTCTCTGAACTGACATTTTTCTGACAGCAGCTTGTAATGGAACACAGCGGCTGCCGAAGAGTTTGGGCTTTGTTGAATTTTAACATTACACTGTTTCAGCAGTGATGTGATTGGTTGTGCTGTGTTTGATCAGTGCAGTGATCTGATTGGTTGTGGTGTGTTTTAGTCAGTGCAGTGATCAGATTGATTGTAGAGTGTTTAATCAGTGCTGTGATCTGATTGGTTGTGGTGTGTTTTAATCAGTGCAGTGATCTGATTGGTTGTGGTGTGTTTCATCAGTGCAGTGATCTTATTGGTTGTGGTGTGTTTAAAAGGGTTTCACTGGTGCTTGAAGTCTTTGAAAATGCTTGAATTTCAATAATATGTTTTCAAGGCCCTGAAAATTCCTGAATTTTAAATTAAGTGCTTGAAAATTCTTGAAAATTTAATTATATAGTGGAACCCGGATAAGTGCATGCCCTCGGGACCGGATCCGAACTTAGGCGAAGTGTGCGGTTTCCATATTAGATGACGACAACCCCAATACTTCTTTAATTACTTTAGATTATAGACTGTAAAATGGTACCCCGACTTACGAATATCTTTGCTATCGTTCATTTTCATGTGTATATGACAATTAAAATTTGAATTTGATTTGAATTTGAAAATTTTGAAATGCGTTGCAGAAAATCTGTTATCCAGCGTTACGGCATTTTTACCACATATGAAATTATAACCCCCCCCCCCAATACCACAAAAAACCCTATAAATGTTAATGTTTAATTTTTTTTCTGTTTAGACATAGCTTTAAAAATACATTTTACCACAACTGGAAAAGCTTTAACATGGACCTTGAAAGTGCTTGAATTTTACCTTTCAGAAAGTGTAAGAACCCTGGTTTTATCAGTGCTGGGATTTGATTGGTTGTGGTGTGTTTCAGCAGTGCAGTGATCTGATTGGTTGTGGTGTGTTTCGGAACTGATTAAACTAATGAACTGATGAGAATTTAATGTCAGAATTAAATTTTGCTTTTATTCAGGTTTGTTTTTATAATTATAAAACAGCATTGTGCAAATGTATTTTATTTTTGCAGATTTCCAAATGAGTGTTCTACGTCATTTTCCTCTCTGGATGGGTTAAATGCAGAGAAAAAAATTTCCCCACTGAGGGACTAATAAAGGTTCAATTATTATTATTATTATTATTATTGTTCTCACACGTGTTTTGTGGGCGTCATACTTGAGATGCTCTGTGTGTATAATAATTTGTTTTGTAGCACACCTCACACACTTTACTTCGCAAATCTGATTAACTTATAACTGCGGGTCACGTGACCTCGCCGACGTCTTCGTGGTTGAGTGAAGATCTCACAACACGGACTGTGTGGGAGGATTGAGAACGGGCCCTTTCCCATGATCCCTCAGTGCTGCTCGGTGAAGACGAGTTAATGTGTGATGTATTACGCTGATTGTAGGCCCGCGGCTCACCACAGCAGACCAGAATCTTCTGATGAATCCAGAACTCGGCCGCTCAGGGCTGTTCAGAGTCCTTCAGTCAGTGTTGTGACAGGAAGTCAAGGCCGGCGAGAGAGGAGAGCGAGGACGGCCGGTGAACAGGAGCTGTGTGTTTTTTTTGCCGTTCACTTTAGTGTTGCTTGTTTAACGTTTCCTGCTCTTGAATTCGAGAACTTCGAGAACTTCTTCCTCAATTACTTATGACATCACTGCCCCCCGGTGGTGAAGCACATGCCCCTCCAGCACCTGAGAGACACTTCCTGTAATTTTGTGGGTAATGTGAGGCTTTCATCTGCCATGAGGAGAGGAAGTGCTTGTCCCCCCAATCCCTCTCTCTTTTTTTCCATTTCTCTTCCCTCGTACTCTCACTGACTTTCTTTCTTTACCCCCCCAACACACCTCTTTATCATTGTCTCTATGAGTTCTTCTATGTCTCACACTCTCTTAATTCTCTCTCTCTCTCTCTCTCTCTCTCTCTCTCTCACACACACACACACACACACACACACACGCACACAATCTTTATCTGTCTCTTTTTTTCTCTCATTCTCTGTCTCTCTCATTCGCCCCCTCTATTTTTATTTACCTACTAGACACTTTATTAGGTACACCTGTTCAACTGCTTGTTAATGTAATTTTGTAATCAGCCAATCACATAGCAGCAACTCTATGCATTCAGGTATGTAGGCATGGTTCCAGAAGTTCTGCTGCAGTTCAACCTGAGCAACAAAATAGAAAATAGTAGTGATTTATCTTACTTTGAATTCAAAGCGTGTTGATGGATACAGGTCCAAAATCACAAGCTATGCTACAGCAGCAGAAGTTTACACCGGGTGCCTCCCCTGTCAGCGAAGAACAGGAAACTAAGCCTACAATTCACACAGGCTCATCAGAATTGGAAATTAGAAGATTAGAAAATGTTGCCTGGTTTGATGAGTCTTAAAATGTATACTTTAGTTTGGGAGGGTCAGAATTTGGCGTCAACAACATGAAAGCATAGATTCATCATGCCTGTATCAACGGTTCAGGTAGTGTAATGATGTCTTCTCTCTCTCTCTCACTCACTTCACTCTCTCTACTGGTAGTGATGATGTCACTTGGCTCTGATGTTTGGTCATTGGCTGCTCGGTGTGTTGTCACAACATGTGTAACACATGAATGTTCTTTTGATGTAAAATTTTTGTCTGAAGTGGCTGATATAAGTGAAACAAAGTGACGCTTCTGCGCTGATCCTCCTCCGCGGCGGTCAGAGATCAGACAAACACTGATGAGAGGACATCCTCGCCCGCCCCGCGTCTGCTACATCAAAGTGCTCGCGACTCGTGCCGCTGAGTTGCCGCTGCCCGATCCAGTCTTTGAAGAGTCGGGGATGTTTATGGTTGGGAAAGAGAGCGAGAGATAGAGCAGGTGGCTTCAGCAAGTGCTTGTGTCTGTTAGAACACACACACACGTAGGGAAAGCAGATCCGCTGCGCCACAGGATGTTCAACATGATCCCGTAATGGCATCACACGCTCGTCTGCTCCTCCTGCTGTTAATGCTTCCTGAACTCGAAGCTGATTGGCTGTTGCGCACACAGGGGTCTTGTGGGGCCCACGATGGAGTTTGTGGCTGGTTGTAAAGCCATTGGGGAAGTAGTTTGTGGTGGATCGTGCTCTGATGGGGTGATTGAGGTGTTCCGATTGTAATCCAGCAGCCCTGGGAGCCATTAGCTGCGGTGACCTTACGCGTGACCTCTGATGAAGGCCGTTTGCCGATTCAGTGCGGTTTCAAGGCCCTAGAGCACATGTGTCAAACTCAAGGCCCGGGGGCCAGATGTGGCCCACCATGTCGTTTTATGTGGCCCGCAAGAGGTTAAAAGTTTTTTAAAAGAGTGTCAAAAAATAAATACAAAATAATTAATTAAGAGCGTGCGTTGACCAAAACTACATTTCCCACAATGCCTTTTGACTACGGTAGCCGCAGCAGTGTCTCCAGTTTTGTGTTATATTTCCTTACTCACTTGGACAGTTTGATCCTTCATTAAATGATCTATATGGGTTTTCATAAGCTGACAAAGTTTAAAAGGATTTATTTTAGAGCGACAAGCAAACATGGGTTTTCTACCCAACTGCAATCGTCCCTTGAATAAGTTATTCAATGAGTTATTTAGCATTAAGAAGTAGTTACATTTATTTTACATCACATTTGATTACATTCAGTTACATTTATGTTACATCCCATTGAGGACAGACATTATGCTGATGTGGCACTCGGTGAAAATGGGTTTGACACCCCGGCCCTAGAGGAACCAACATCTTGTTCTCTGATTTTGCAGGAGCCGCGCTGCTGGTCAGTGTTCAGGGAATTGCGGTCAACGTGGATCCTGTTCTGTTTTCCTGGCTGCTGTTCCAGCCTCAGCGCTCCACTAGCAGTCGGCGTAACCAACAGGTACAGCTCTGTCTCCATTTGGTCGATGGCTTGTAAATTCCCTTGTGGGTATTTTAGGTTTCTATGATGATGAAGAAGAGGAAGGAGGATGAAGCATCTGTCAGCAGCACGGCACTGACCAAACAGTTAAGCAATCAGGCGTCGGAGTACAGCAGCCCCGTGAAGAGCAAGACTGTGACGGGTACGGGGACACACACACACACATACACAGACCCTTGAAGTGGAGGTGCTCAGTGTGTTTGTGTGTGTGTGTAGAGTCGAGGCAGCTCTCAGTCCCTCTGAAGTTCTTCCCGTCACGTGAAGCATCAGCCTCTCACTCAAGTTCAGAGGAGCAGATGAAGAACATGATCACCTCGGCCTGGAGCATCGTCAAGCGTCTCACGCTGCAGGTAGCGTCGGGACACTAGAAAATATCATGATATGAATTTCACTCATATCGCCCAGCCCTACCTAAAAGGTTAATAAATAAAATGTATTATTATTATTATTACTTTCCGCCAGCTCCGTATGGGTACAATATGAGTTACGCTCCATTGGGGACAAAACTCAAAATATTATAATCTAAAGACTATCATTTTTAACAATAGATGATTGATGATGGATAGATTTTTAACGATATTATCGCTGCTTTCAGCTATATTTACTGTATATTATTGCCAGGTTTTTTTTTTTTTTACTGTACTATAGCTCCTATAGTTTGTAGATGTTTTACTGTTGTGGCATTCCAGATGATCTAGCAATGTAAGGATTTTGATTCTACAGGGACTTGTACATGTGACCATAAATGCTTTGACTTGATTGGAGGTTCCGTGTTCCTCGCAGGTGGAGCTGCAGTCCTGCTGCGTGTTTGTGCCATCCAACAGCCTCCCATCGCCCGGGACGCTGGTCTGCGGCGACATCCCCAGCACGATGCACAGCTGGTACCACGGGCAGGCCTGCATGCCAGAGACCCTGGTGCTGTGTCTGCCACAGGTCAGCGTGATGAGCGCCGGGCACCGCCGCATGGAGCCGCTGCAGGACGTCCCGTTCGCCCTGCCCAGAGCTGTGCTGGAGGATGGTAGCGGAAACGATCAGCCACGCCCTCCGCGAGCATCCCTCACCCGCCGTGTGTTTTAGGCGAGGCCTTCCCGTGGACGCTGTGTCTCAGCGGGCTGAGTGTCTACTCTCTGCTGGGGAGGCAGCGCTCCCTCGGTCTGCTGGAGCCGGTCAGCTGCACCTCCACCCTGGCCTTCAGCGCCCCCCGACCCCAGCCTGACTGCAAGCGGGCCTGTGTGGTGTGCCTGCATGCCGACCTGCAGCCGCTGCTGCTGAAGTGCTCCAACCCCCAGGTGCGGCCTTTGATTAGATTAGATTACATTAGATTAGATTAGATTCAACTTTATTGCCATTGTGCAAAGTACAGAAACAATGAAATGCAGTTAGCATCTAACCAAGGTATATTTACAAATAAGATATAAATAGATATAAGATAGAAATTTACAGGTTCAAAGAAGTAGACAGTGAAGTAAAGACAAATAGACAGGTGCATGGGAATAAACAGTGGTTGGGTTATATACAAATGAATAGGAAGCCGAGTGTGCAAAAATGAATATACAAAAATGTGCCATGAACTGTGCAACAAATTCTAACAGTGCAAGTAAAAAAAGTGGCAGTGCAAGGAAGTACACGCTGTTCAGCTGCTGTTTAATGCATAAAAAGCTGTTCCTGAGCCTGTTTGTGCGGCTCTCAGACAGCGGTAGTGTTTCCCTGATGGGAGAAGAGTAAAGAGTCTGTGGTTGTGGTGAGACGGATCTTTGATGATTCTCTTTGCCCTGTGAGGACCGTGGGTTTTGTGAATGTCCTCTAGGGAGGGAAGTTGAGATGCGATGACTCTCTGGGCGGTTTTCAGGTGCAGCGGTAAAAGTTCTTCAGCATCCTGACAGATAGACGAGACTTTGACCTCTGCGTGTGCGTCTCAGGTGCAGCTGATTTACTCTCTGGGGTGTCGATTGGCGCATGTCCTGACACTGCTGGACCAGACTCGCAGCCGGACGCCACACGCTGGGTTTGCGGACCCCGTGGCTCCGCCCCCTGGCCCTTCCTCGCCTGTCCAGAGCAGCTCCGGTACCGTCCCAGCTGACACCAGCACCTGCAGCCCCTCGGCTGACCCAACGGAGGTCAGAGCCTTCAATGGATTTTACTCTTCTAGTGTCCAGCAGAGGGTAATGCGGCTGTGTTTCAGGGTGGCTCCGCCCACACTGAAGACGCGGGGGGCTGCGAGTCGATGACCCTGGAGCAGAAGACCTGCAGCATCGGTGGTGCCGGAGGGAAACTCAGCGTGTGGATGCAGTGGATGCTTCCCAAAGTCACACTCAAGCTCTTCTCCTCCGATCACAAGCAGAACGGTACTGAGCCCCGCCCCCCTCACCACCCACTCTCCATCTGATTGGTTTGATCTGATCTGACACTGATGAACTACATGTTTGGTGTTTTCAGAATTTCTTTTCCCTTTTATTATATCGTTATTATTATAAAATGTTTACTATTTCGATATGGAGGTTCTCTTCTCTCTCACTGTCTCTCCCTGTTTCTTCTCTCTTTCTATATTTGTCTCTCTTTTCTCTCTTATACTTTCTGTCTGAATCTCACCTCACCCGTCTGTCTCTCTTTTTTTCACCCCCTCCCTCACACTCTTTCTTTTTCTCTCACTGTCTCTCTCTGTCTCATTTCTCTCTATCTTTCTCTGATCTATTCATCTCTCTCTCTTTCTTATGTATTTGTCTTTTTTTCTTTCTTTTTTTTTTCTTTTTTGATTCTCTCTCCTCTCTCTATTGCTTTCTTTTTTGCTCCCTTTTGCTTTTCTCTTCTTTGCCCCTCTCTCTCTTTCACTCATACGTCTCCAGCTCTCTTTATCACTCTCTATCACTCTTTTCCCTCTCTCTCTCTCTCTCTTTCTTTTTCTTCTATTTCACTTTTCTCACTCTAACACTTTCTTTTTCAGTCACTCTGTCTCTGTCGCTACCCATATTTTTTCTAACTTACCTCTTTTCTTTCACTGTCCCTTTCTCTCAATGTTTTTTTTCTCATAAGAGATAATAAGATCCGCCGTCTGTTCTGTGAGTGACAGTCGGATAGGAAGGGTAATTGAATGTGATCAGAGGCGCCGCCGCAGGTCAGGTGACACGGTCATGGACACGCCATCGTCCTGTTGTTAGTTTGTGTGATGTTTGTTGCTGAATAGTCTTGAAACAGGAAGTCGCTCTGTGCTGATGTGCCACAGGAAGTGCAGCTGCAGAACCGCAAGGATTGACAGAGGTGTGACATCAGGTTGACCCTTGACCTTACATGACCTGCCGCCCTCTCTGTCTTCTTTCCTCCCTGTCTCTCTCTCTCTCTCTCTCTCTCTCTCTCTCTCTCAGAGCTCTGTGTGGTGGCAGAGATGGAGGACTTGAGCGCCTCAGTGGACGTTCAGGACGTTTACACCAAGGTGAAGTGTAAAGTGGGCAGCTTCCACATAGATCACTACAGGAAGAGGTGAGCGCGGTTCTGTTGTCTGGGAGCAGAGAAGGGACGTCCCGTGGACTAAGTGTGTGTTTCAGCGTAGATTGTACTCAGTGTGTGTGTGTTGTAGGCCTGCAAATATCTGGCTCTATGATGGAGTCATTCTGCAGTGTAAGGAGGTGAGGCTCTCCAGCTTCCCGCCTGTTTCTAGCTTTCTTTCCTACACACACACGCACACGCAATTGTTTGTACCCAGGTGTAATTTACATCGCCCCCTCGCCTAAATTTGCAGAATTCTGATTAATTACCGTGTAATTAATTATCAAATGCATATGATTTTGATCAGCCTTTGCCGGTGTGTGTGTGTGTGTGTGTGTGTGTGTGTGTTTAGTCCTGTGGTGATTCTCTCCCTCCCTCTGCTCCCAGAATTCTCTTGACCATCTTTTAATCAAACGGCAAGTGATCGCTGACCTTTAACCTTTTTCTCTCTCCCCCTTTCTCATTCTTTCACTCCCTTTGGCTTTCTTGCTCTCTTGCTCTATCCGTCTGTCTCTCTCTCTCTCTGTCTCTCTCTCTCTTTTTGTCGGTCTGTCTGTCTCTCTCTCTCATGTCAGTGCTGAAGAGAGCCCATGTTCTGGGGTCGTCCTCTCTTGCACTGAAAAGCTGAACAAACACACAGTTTTGCTGCAGCCGCTCAAGCTGGATCCTCTTGGCCATTTCAGCTTCTTTCCATCTGTAAGATCCGCTGCTTCAGTTTACTGTGTGTGTATGTGTGTTAGTGCGGAGCTGGCGTTATTTAGCTTCAGATCGAGTGTGCACGCTCTTGACCTTTGACCCCTGCTGTCCAAACAGACCGCCAAGGCTCTGGACGTTTCTCACCAGCAGCACGGTTTCCTGACGCTCACTTACACTCAGGCCGTGACCCGGAACGTCCGGCATAAGCTGACGACGCGTCAGGAACGTCAGGAGCGCGTCCGCCTGAGCGAGGGAGAGGACGACGCCTCACCTCAGCACCTGCACGAGATACTGCTGACCGCTCAGCCCTTCGACCTCGTCCTCTCCTGCCCCCTGCTGCTCACTGTCGCGCAGGTCTTCACTGTCACCTCCTCGCTTCATTCGCGTCAGCCAATCAGGGAGCAGCTCTCTGCTGGCCAGCCAATGAGAGGCCACTTTCTGTCGTCCAGCAGCCTGCCGCTGGTTTACCTCAACACCAGCGTGATCCGTGTCTTCTGCCCCCTAGAGGAGACGCAGACGAGCGCACGTGAGCGTCAGCAGCACTGCTCACTCCCTGATGTCGACCATGAGGGTGATTTATGTGTCTGTCTAGATTCCCAGACGAAGCACAAGGAGAACACAGTGGTGCTGAAGATCGGATCAGTGTGTGTTACTCCTCAGGCTGACAACCCACTTCCGCGCTCCATCCTGCGCAAAGATATTTACCAGTAAGTGTGTGTGTGTTGTCTCTCGCCCTGTTAGACCCTCTCTCGCTCTGAGCATTGTATATACTGTAATTACCTTTGTATAAGCACCCATTTTTTCCCTTTTAGAAGCCCAAAATTGTTGATGGTGTTTATATATGCATATTTCAAACATGCCCGTAAATAAAAGCAACTCTTTAACCACTTTTCAAATCAAGTGCGATCACAAATAAATGGATATACGTCGTCTTTACGTGCACGTGAAACTGATTTTAACATATATAAATAACAATCTTATCAAAATAACAGAAAATGAAACTTTATCTATACAGCAACACGTTGCAGTGGCTTAATGACACTAGAACAAATTAAAATAAATTAAAATAAATACAATAACATCACTGGAGGCTGCGTGAAAACATGAATACACCCATATATGGACATAGTGGAATCATGGAACCTCGGAATTGAGATACACTCTACTATAGTAAGAAATAATATTTAAAGTTTCTATTTTTTGTATCTATTATTCAAGTAAAACAGTCAAATTAAGTTAGTTTGAAAGAAGTATTGTTAAGAGAAATATTCAGACAAAATTGTAGATTTTTTTCACCAAGAAAGTATGGAGGTGCTTTTTTGTTCATCTTTTAATGGAGTTTGTATTTTGTGCCTGAAAATCAGTGGGGTGCTTTTATACACGTAAATATGTTATATCAAAGTGGGTAGCCATCATTGACATGCATATAAAATATATTCTTCCGTATCCTCACCCCAACAAGTAAAACACCCCCCACCTACCTTACTCTAACCTTAAACAAACTCAATTGTTACTTTACGCCTAAAATCCCATCTAGACCACCAAACAGGCCTTCAAAGTTGTGATGCCCAGACCAAGGTTCTCACAAGTGACCTTAGTGACCTACTTTAGTATTAAAAACCTACCATTTGGGGACCAATCTTTACCTAATTGCCTGTACACACACACACACACACAAACATGGGGTCCTACCATTGACATACACGAAGAACAATACGTTGCCTCATCTCACCTCAACCACACACACACGCACAAACAAACAAACATGGGGTCCCACCATTGACATACATGAATACTTGAAATTCTTGATCTTTGTCTTTTTTGCTTCCGTCATCTTTCTCTGATGAACATAAAGGCACATAAAGTTTGTTTGTTCCTCCAGACGGGCATTAAATCTTGGTGTGTTGCGTGACCCGGGGTCCGAGGTGGAGGACCGTCAGTATCAGATCGACCTCCAGTGCATTAACATGGGCACGGCTCATTGGAACGAGCTGCGGCCAGAACGCGACCAAACCACCGGAGGTTCTGCTCCAGAAACAGAGCGAAACTCCCAGAATCCCGCGCTGGAGTGGAACATGGCCAGCAGGTGTGAGAAGTCACTGCAGAATGACCCGCTTGACGTGTGTGTGTGTGTGTGTGTGTGTGTGTGACTCTGTGTTTGTTTATACGTGATTCTGTGTGTGATATATAATTATTAAATATAAAAAAATATATAATTATAATTAAATATAAAAAAATATATAATTTTAATTAAATATAAAAAAAATAGCAAAATTTAAAAAATCAGGTTAGTGTGTGTGTGTGTGTGTGTGATAGTGGTTCTGTAGGTGATTTTGTGTCTGTGTGATTTTATATGTTATTCCTTATTGTGTGTTTCCTTTGCTTTGTGTTTGTGTGTAATTGTGTATGTGATTAGGTGTGTGTGTGTGCGTGTGCGTGCGCATGCTTTTGTGTTAGATTCTGTATGTAATTTTGTATGTGATTCTGTGTGTTTCTTTTGTTCTTTCTTTGTGTGTGTGCGTGTGTCTGAAGAGAACATACATATAAAGATATTTAGTTGTACAATCTTTAGGTGATAGAACATTTCTGTTTCTTGGACAGGATCCACAAGCAGGAGAAGCGAGTGATTCTCTCCCCCATCATCACTGATTTCTCCGTGCGCGTTACGGCGGCTCCAGCAGTGATCTACAGGAAGTCTGTGGGGACTTCTGAGGTCTCCATCCCACCAGCCCCTGTGTCCTCGCTCGGCCGCAGTGTAACTCACACACACTCTCTCTCTGTGCAGGAGGTGGTGGTGTGTGGACACAGTCTGGAGATGAACGTCACCTCCAGTCTGGACTTGTTTCTCAGTGTGTCTCAGGTTCAGCTTCTGCAGCAGCTCCTGCGGAACAACACCGGCCTGGTGGACGTCCCGGAATCTCCTGCACACGTGGGTCAACACACACTCGCCAATAATGAAGCAGACGTCGTGTGCGTTGTGTTCTGTGTGGTTCAGAGGCGAGGACTGGAATGTGAGCGAGTGTGTGTGTGTGTGTGTGTGTGAAGGTCGTGTGTGTTTTCTTTCTCCCGTCTCTGAACATCTGCACGTGGGGAGCGTTTTAAGCCTCTCAAGGTTGTTGGTGTCTGTCCTGCGGTGACCTCTGACCTTGCGTGCGCACTCACGTTCTCGTGTTACACTCACATCAAGCACACAATTATTTTTCCCGCTTTGTGTAAGCTTGTCGTAAAGAGAAATTTTCCTACGTTTTGATAGGAGACTTGTGTGAAAGATAAAAGTTGACCAACATTACAAATGGTCCTGAAAGGCTACATTGAAACTAACGGAGACGGTGAAAAATGAAGCCCAAACTTAAACTGTGATGACTCATAATTATGAAGAAGGTGAATCAAAAAGAAGTCTCAGGACTTTTAACCCTCCAGTGTTTGAGGGTGTTTTTGGGCTGTTTTGACATGCTCTGATATTTGTAATTTGTATTTCATCTTCTTACAACATACCACCGGCCAAAAAGTTACTTTATTTGTATTCAGCATAAGCTGTGCTACAATAATATGTGAGCAAAATGTATGTATGTTCTGTCATTTTTTATAAAAACAAATACTAACCATTGAAACCTGTTTTCTACAATGAACGGTGAAGAGACAGGAAGTTGGATTAAAGGGAACGGACGGTGAATCTCAATTAAAGTTGATAGCAAATATACAATGAATACCAAGAGGAATAAAAACAATATACCAAGTGGAATAATACCAAGTGGAGTAAACGTAAGAAATAAAAAGAAACTTTTTCCGATGCGAAGATGAATTCTATTTGTAATAAATAAATTATATTATTATTCATTATTATATTCTTTATGAAGGATTTCTAAAGTGAACCATGACAAATGACTTGAAATTGAATTTAACTGAATTTGTTTGTGAACCTTTATTGCTCCCACGGTGGGGAAATTGCGTCTTACAACAGCAGAGAAGAGAGAGCGAGAGAAAGGCAGAAAAGATAGAACATACATAAAAACACATCTATAAATAAATAGACATGCATAAAAATAATCAACAACCTAAATAACATGGTAAAAGACTTGAAAAATGGACTGAAAAAATGTTGAATTTGCTTAAAAGTCTTAAAGTTGAGAAGATGCACGGAAGATTTTGTTTCGGAAGAGATACACTTTTTCATTGTCAGATTACAGGGACTAAAATAAAAAATAAATGCCACATTGCTTTTCTACAAGAGTCACCACTAAGTTAGCCGCTCCACATCTGGAAATCTGGAAAAAAAAATTCACATTTTCATAAAAAAACTAGATCTGGATTTCTAGTGGGAAAACAACAAAATGTCTACTCACATTTCTATGAGAAGGGTTTTCTGGTGGGTTGCTTGAATGTTCCGTGGTATATTTTTGTGATTTAATTTTTTTTTCCTTTAAGGCACATTGTATCTCTGGTGATACGTTTAAAATAACATTAAAAAAAAGTAACTAGTAAAACTGATCTGTGTGTTTCAGCAGTCGGGGCCTCGTCCGCCCGCCGCCCCGCCAACAGAGTCGCAGGAGAGTCTCAGCTGCGGACAGGACAGTGGTTTCGGCAGCGACAGTGTCCAGCCAGAGCATCAGCACCGCCTCGCTCGACCTTCACACCAGCCCGTCATCACCAAGAACCTCAGCTTCATCCCCTTTGACGTCTTCCTCACCGCTGGCCGCATCTCTCTCATGACCTTCTCCACGCTGGAGAACTCGCTCGCCGTGCCTTCCGTGACCGTGGTTCCCCCAGAGCGGCTTCCGTCAGACCTGTGTGATGACGTGACGGAGATCCAGCAGGGCCTGACGTCACCGCGCCGGGCGTCTGGTCGCCAGCCTCTGGGGGCCACGGTGGTCCGACAGCCCGGACGCAGAGGAGACAAAGACTGCAGCCTCCAGCCGCTGATGTTCCTGCAGGTGACGCAGCCGTCCTTCCTGGTCAGCTGCCATCATCGCAAGCAGCGGCTGGAGCTGTCTCTGTTCGACCTGACCCTGAGAGGAGCCACCAGCAGCTACAGGAGCCTCGGTCAGTCACGCAACACCTGCCTGAAGGTGGGATGGATGATGGTTTAACTCTCAGCCTCTCTCAGACGTGGGGAAGTCTCTGCCCGAGGTGACGGACTACAGCGTCTTCTGGCTGGAGACGGTGGCTGGTGAGGTGGACGTCCGGACCGGGATTCCTCCTCCACTGCTGTCGGTCGTGATCAGAGACTTTCTGTTCACTCCTGGTGAGTCTGCTTTTTCATATGGTGATGTGAGTAACATCCAGTGGTGTAAAGTACTTGAGTAAATTGGCTTTGTTAATTTATTTAAGTATTTTGGCTTCTTTGTACTTGTACTAAGTACAAGTATCAAAACATAAAAATACAAGCACATACATGCTCTCTACTTGTCTACATTTGTGACTGAATATCTGTACTCTTTACTCCACTACATTTGAATGGAAACTTACCGTTACTCGCTACATTGTGGTTGTGTGCGACAAGTCAACATCTTTTTTTACCACAATTATTTTCGAGCGAGATTCTGACAATAAATCCGTCTGCGGGATTCTGAAGGGTACTCAATGATATTTATCACGTCACGTGAACATTTAGTAGTACTGTCCTCATTTACAGGCCGAAAAGAGCTAGAATAAGTTCCAAGAATCAGCTTTCGTTGAAGCTGAATTAAAATATTGAAAATATTAATTAAAATATAGAGGGGAATCACATCAAAGTCATTCCTGAATGTTTTTTTACTACTTCTGTTTGTGCTTTTTTGTGCATTTAACTGATACTGACTTTTTGTTGTTCTTAATCTATGTTGTTCTGCCATTTTGAAACAGTTAATTAACAGTTAAATAAATTCAACACGAGTTGGACACTTTACGAGTTTTACTCAAGTCTCCTTAGATTTGGTGACTTGTAACTTGTACTGGAGTATTTTGTACAGTATAGTATCCATACTTTTGCTCTTTACTTCTCTGGTAACAGCCTGTTGTGTTGTAGAGCTGTCCGTGGAGGTCTGCCGGCCCCTGAGGGTCAGTCCCACGCTGGAGAAGATTCAACAGGCCCAGGATTTCTGGAAGAAACTGTTTCCGGAAAGAGAGAGAGAGTCCCAGGCTCAAAGCGTTCCTCTCTCGCCCGACCTGCTGCTGCTGCGCACACCCTTCCAGAAGATCAGCCTCCACATGGTGCAGATGGTTGTGGTGATGCTTCTGGAGTCACACGCAGCTCAGCCCGGTCTGATACTGTCCCTGTCGGCCTTGACCTCCACCCTGAGCCTGAAGAAGTCCCAAAGAGCATCAGGTCAGTAGGCAACTCTCCTGCAGACCGGTCCCACTCTAAATGCTGCTCTTTTGTGTTACTGCAGAGCGACTGAAGGACGCGTGTGTGACACTGCAGTGTGATGATGTTCTGCTGCAGACCACCTTGAAGGAAAGAAGCGCTGTGTTTTTGGGCCCCTTTACCTTCAGTGTGGATCTAGATGCTCATTGGTGCAGGCACAGTGGAAGCCCTGCCCCTAACTCACAAGCTCCTCCCCGCGTCTTGATGGAGATAAAGGGGGGGCTGCTGCAGGTGATACAACTTCTACGGTTTTATAACATGTACATTTCACCGTTGCACATAAACCTTGGGTTTTTTGAGACGCAGTGGCTTCTTAGTAAAAAGATGGAAAAAGAAGAATTTGGAAATGCAATGGTTCCTTGACCTAAAATGCCATTAGTTTGTTTTATTGCTCAAAATTCCACCCGGTGGAATTCTGCATTTCGCCTTCTTAGCAGTCTTCTTGTGCAATGATGAGATAAAATTCCTGTATAAAAAAGCTACACACACTCTCAGGCTATAGTCATTGAACTTTTTTCCTTTATATTCTACATTTTATGTTTGTAGGATTGTCTAATTAACAGCGATAAAATTCAGTTTTTTTAGAACTATCCGTTTTTACTTTCCGAGATGGCCAGAACATGACACAATTGTTAGGTAGGAAAACCTAACAAAAATTCTCCCGGGTAGAAAATTTTTTACTGTAAAGTACAATTTTAAATAACAAAGTCTGTTTAAAAATATGCTATGATGTGAATTGTGAAAATACGAATATGTTGAATGAGCATGTAAAGATAAAACTGAGAAAAATGAGGTGCAAGGTGCCACTGTACAGACAAAAAGGAACACAGTCAAAAAATAAAAGCACATTAAAGACAATTGCTCTTCAACGCTAGTTTTGCTAACTGCACCAGGATTGTGTGATGCTGTCTCTCTCTCTTTCTTTTGTTCTCTCTCTCACAGGTGTTTTGGGGACAGCAGCAGTTTAACTGTTTGTCACAGGTTCTTGAGCATCTACTGAAGTTCTGCAGTCAGATGAACAGGCCGGAGAAGCTCCTCCCACCCGAACCTCCACCTTCGTGCACCGGCCAATCAGAGCACTCGTCGGACGACCTCCGCACGGGCCTGTTCCAGTATATCCAGGACTCCGGTAGGTAGTGCGGCCTGTGTGTGCCAGGGTCTGTGCTGATGCCCGTGTGTCTTTCAGCGGCACAGAAGCTGCCGGCGACTCACGAGGTCGTGTTCTGGAAGGAAACGGACGAGTCTCCTGGTGTGATGCTGTGGCGCTACCCGGAGCCTCGGGCCATAACGTTCCTCCGAATCACGCCCGTTCCCTTCAACACCACAGACGACCCGGACATTAGCATGACCGACCTCGGGGATGTTCTGCAGGTCAGCTGGGTTCGATGTCGAGCTCTTCCTCGTGTAAACCCGGTCTCACGCTCAGACTTTGTTTTACAACGTTTTAATCTGGAGGTTGAGAAAGAAATAATAAAACACAAAAATAACTTCCAACACGCCAGCTCTCCACCAGAACTGACTAGAAACATTTTTTTTTACTTTTTATTCCAATAAATAATAATAACGGCAGTTTCGTGGAGCAAAAATTTTGCAAAGTGGGACACATTTCACATGTAAGCCTCCGTGAATTGCCACCAACCTTGGAACACACGTCACTCAAATCTCGAGTCACCAGGATTGTTACAACTGCAAGCAAAGATTAAAAACGAGTTTCATAAATCTTTCGGCTCGAGTGGCCTAGGACAGCGAGGGAGTAATAAAAAAGGACATAATAAATTCAGACAAAATGTTTGTAAAAATTTTTAAATATTGGTAATAAATATATAAATGTAATAAAAATGTATAGTATATAAATAAATAAATGTCATAAAAAAGCATGTTACTGTGGTACTAAAGCAAAAGAAAAAAATCAGATTGTAAGTGGCAAGTCAAAAATTTCATATATTGGGGTGGGATTCTCTCAAAAACGTGACTTTGTAACATGACTTTGTAACATGACTTTGAAAGTTTTCATAACGTGGGTCTTTTGTAATTCGAGGTGCCATTGTCCATTAAAGTAATAAAATGATTTTGAAACATACCTGGAGGTTGAGATAGAAATAATAAAATATAAAAAAAACCCATCCAACTGCAAAAATAAAACGTCATATAAGACACTATTCAATTTTGCACAAATCACATTCTTACAATCAATCCACAACACTTCTCAAACTTAAATAAAATCATACAACAGTAGCAACTAAAACAACAATCAAATAATATTTAGCAGAAATAAATTTTATTTTAATAAATAATCCACTAAACATTAATCATCACAAGGTGACGTGTGACATCACCACTAGCCGTAGCTGACATCAGTGACATGCAGCTCCCTCTACCGGTGCATATAATGAAAACAAATCAATACCTCCAATTACAAAAAAACCGAAACAATACAATATTTTGGCAAAATTTTAACCCAAATATTTCATGGTGTGTCACTCACACAGGTGCCCTGCAGTCTAGAGTACTGGGACGAGCTGCGCCGCGCCTTTGTGGCCTATAAAGACTTCAGCCTATCAGAGAGCAGCGTGTGTGAACTGACCCTGCCCACTCTGAGTGCTGACCTGCAGCAGTCTGACCTAGTGACCTCTGACCTCTGGAGGGTGGTGCTGAGTAGCAGCAGTGATGGTGCAGACGAGAGGTGACTGTTTGCTGGTTGGTTAAAGCAGTGTGTTTGATTTCCTGTGCTGATTGTGTGTGTGTGTGTGTGTGTGTAGTTCGGACAGTGAGTCGGGGTCTCAGGTGCCGTGTGATCAGCTGGTGTGTCCCACAGCTCTGGCAGCTTGTACCCGTGTGGACTCCTGCTTTGCGCCGCGCTTTGTGCCGTCAGTGGGCATGTCTGTGCGACTGGCACATATGGAGCTGCACTTCTGCCACAACCTGGACCAGCTGGGCACAGGTGCACAACAACACATCATCTGACTCGTGATGAAACCAAAACATCAGTTTGTTTTTGATGGTTTGAAAATGTGTCGTTTTACTTCTGCTCCCTTTCTTCTCTATCTCTCTTTTCCCTTCCTCTCTTCCTTTTTCTGTCACCGTCTCCATCTCTCTCATTCCTCTCTTTTACTCTCCAATTTCCCTCCCACCATTCCTTTCTATCTATCACCCATTATATCTCCTTTCTCCCGCTTTCTCTCTCCCCCCTTCTTTCTCTCTCTCTCTATGTCTGGCTCACATCTCTCTCCTTCTCTCCTTTTATTTATTCCCTCCTATCTTACTCTTTCTCTCATTCTGTCTCTTTCTCTGTTGCTATCTTTTTCTCCGTACCGCTCCTCTCTCTCCTTTTCTCTTTCTCATTTTCTCTCTCTTTCCACCCTTCTCTCTAAATCCCTCTCCATTTCCCCTTCCTCTCTCCATCCCTCACTATCTACCCACCCTCTTTTTCACTTTTTCTTGCTTTCTCCCTTATCTCTTTCTCACTCTCTCTCTGTCTATCCTCCATCTCTATCACCTCACCCCCCTCTCTTTTCCTCTTTTTTGCTCGTTTTTCTCCCTCTCCATTACTATCTTTCTCTCACCCCCCCCCCACCCCCCCCCCACCTTTCCTCCAAACCTCTACACCCTAATTCACCCCTCCATGTCTTTCACAGAACCAAGCCGAAAGATACGACCTTTCACCCCCGACAGGAAGTTGCCGTGGGACCAGGAGTTTGGCGTGGTGCGTGTGTGTGAGCCGCACGTGTTCATGCGTCAGTGGAGTGATGCGCTCCAGCGCTGCTGTGACATCAGCTTCTCCTGCTCTCTGAGCTGCCGACTGCTGGAGTATCGCAACCTCACGCAAATGCCCATCCTGCAGCCCGTCGCTCTACGTGCCCGCGCCACACACACACTCGGCATCACCACACACCCTCCTAAACATACGCTGCGCTGTGACATCACGCAGGGGCCGCTGCAGGCCGCCATTGGCCAGTATGCCATTCACACGCTGGAAAGAGCCTTGCAGGCCTGGAGACAGGTGAGCCACCGTGGAAATTCAAAGACGTAGAATCTTCTCATCATCATCATAATCGTCCTCTTCTGGACGCATGAACTTGCCGTCTTCCAAACACCCGCTGTGATGTGTGTGTTTCAGAACGGTGTGTCGGACTCTGAGGAGGTGCTTTTCACCCATTACATCATCTGTAATGACACGCAGGAAGTGCTGCGGTTCGGACAGGTGGACACGGATGAGAACATCCTGCTGCAGAGTAACCAGAGTCACCAGTACAGTTGGAGGAGCCATCACTCGCCACAGGTACCAACCTACAGTCCCTGAGTCACCATCACATTGATAGGCAGATGTGTAACCGAAATTCCAGGGTACACTCACCCCCCTAAAATCACGTCTTGACCCTCAAACAGGCCTTCAGAGTGTGAGGACCAGACTATTAAAACATAGTACCATATTTATGCGAATATAAGAATGCAGTACGGAATTTAAAATGCAGTATATAAATAGCACATTCGTCTAAATAACAGAAATAAAGACTACATTATCAACGCAACGACACTTTGAAGTGGCTAAATAACACTGGAAAAAGGTAAAAAATAAATGAAATTACTTCCAATAATATGGGAAACTCTGTCCTCCATCATGAAATTCGGAATACGCTCATATATGAACAAAGCAAGTGGAATTATAGCACTTCCTGCTGGGGAATTACTCTAGTACATTTAAAAATTATATTTAACATTCCTTTTTTTAATCTAATATTCAATAAAAAAAAAAGTCCAAAGTTATGTTTGTTTAAAAAAGTATTGTTAACAGAAGTATTTAGGAAGAATATTAGCTTTCTGGAATGCCAGAACACCAAGAAAGTAATGAAGTGCTTATGTTTGCATTTTATTAGATTTTTAAGAATTCCTGAAAAATCAGGATGGTGTTTAAATTCATGTAAACACCATGTTTTGTGCTCTACTTTATTGCAAATGCAGAACACATACACACACAGACACACTAATATTATCACACACACACTATCATAACACAGTTTCTCAGCCTCTGTACACACAAACATTGGCTGTAGGAATCAGTTCTAACAAGTTCAAGTTTGATTTTATTTGTGAAGCGGCTTTTACAGTCACAGAATCTCCTTAAGCATCAGCACCGCATCACAAACTAAAACAACGACATTCATAATTGTCTCCTACCATAATCTTAATCTTAGTCAGCAAAGACAACAATTGAAAGAACAAAATAAATTGTCATGGTGAGGGAAAAAATGTCACAGGCAATTGTTCTAGTTTTTAAACAGTCCTATTTTGTGGACCTGGAGAACATCCAGAACAAGAGTGGCTAATGAGGACCTGGAACAAGTTTGTGCTTCTGTGTTCCAGCTGCTGCATGTGTGTCTGGAGGGCCGAGGAAACTGGCGCTGGGTGGAACCATTCAGCCTGGATGAGCTGGGTGTGTTACTGCGGCCCACCCAACACAAGGGCCAGACCACCTCCCTCATCATCAGGGTCACGCAGCTCAGTCCCGTCCAGAAACAAGTAAACACACACACACACACACACACACACACACCATCACTCTCGGTTGGCTCTCACAAACGCTCCTTCTCTCAGGTGGTCATCTACGGCCGGCAAGTCCTGTGCAGTTTCCTGAGTCGCCCTCTGCAGCTGCGACTGGTCCTGCGCCATGTGTCCACTGACGGGCAGTCCAGCATCTGTGAGCGTTTCGCCCGTCTCGATGCCGACAGCAAACTTCCTTCATTCGTCCTGGAAGACGCAGAGCTGGAGGAGGTGTACGTGCGGACCACTGAAGACGAGTCCTGGTCTCAGGACGTGGATCTGAATGCAGAGCGAGACAGTTGTGTGCTGCGGGTGAGTGGAGCATCATGGGAAGTTCTGACCGGACACTTGTAGCCCTGTATCATATTTGATACTTGAGTTCAAATAGAAATCATCTTCTGATTAAGTGGTATTTAATAATTTAAAACAAATTCACAAAGTTCAGTGTTACCTCTACTTATGAAATTAATATGTGACGAGAGTCGTTTTGTGAGGCGAAAACTTTGGTGCAATTAACATGTAAATGCTCAAATCGGTTCCAAGTCCCTGTAAGTTCGAAACTTTCATTAGTAGAGACATTCGTAAGTTGAGGTATGCAAAGATGAGGCAATCCAAAGCTATGCATATTTAAGCAGTCGTTAAGTGAGACCACAAAACTAAAAGATTTATTGAACAAGAAACTGGTGATTACTTAAAGTAGAACTTTGCCAGTTTTCAATGGTTAAAATAAAAAAGGCATGTTGTTAGTAAAATCGTTCAATAGGAACAGTTGTTTGATTCATGTAATGTCAAATAATTTCATATTTTAATTATGTTACTTTTGTGCGAGGAGATGCTTAAACCTCAGACGTGGAATGTGAGCTGCACTGGAGAAAGCTAGTGGAGGATAAAGAGATGACGCCATTTTTGTCTGATTCTGCAGATACCGTGTTCAGATGGGTCGGAGTTCAATGTTTGGTTTACACAGATACTGCTGGAACCCGGCACACACATGCAACAGAGAGTGGTGTGTTCACATAGCATACACACACACACACACACACACACACACACACACACACACACACGTGGAGTAAAGTGTCTGAAGTCACTGTGTTTGTGTAGCTTGTGTTCAGTCCGCTCTTTGTGATGTGGAGTCACCTGCCAGACGCGGTTCTGGTTCACGTGGAGAAACGGAGTCTGGGCCACAGGGACACGCAGCTCATTCCTGGTTGTGGCCACCAGGAGGCGCTGATGAATACAGAAGCAGATCTCACACATCACCTCACCTTCCAGGCCAGGTACACACACCTCCACTGAACACACACACACTCTTTTGTAAGGAAGGTACTGAACAAATCCATTAATCTTATTAACTGATGTAAATAATACGGTTGAAGCGTGGTGGAATTTTGTGGAAATTTGCTGAATCAAGACCATTCTAATCAAATGAGGTAGTCTACCGTATTTCTTGGGACTATATGGGGCATTTAAATTAAATTGTTTACGAAATGATGTTGCGCCTTGTAATCTGAAAAGTGTCATATAAAAAAAGATAAAAAAAAATATGATTGTTAATAGTACGGCTTATTGGTGAATTTTATTGTCCGGAAAATTTGGTATTTAAGGTTTTGACAAACATAACAGTTGGTCAAATGTACCTTTTATACCGTTATATGCCCTAGACTTCATCCTTCATAGTGTTTTGATCTCAAATATATCTTTCAAATTTACTATAGGCCCATCCTGGTCCTTGGTCCAGGTCCCTTGATGCCCCTCAGTTATATTTGAACTTTACAAACCGTTCTCTTGACATCTTATTTCTCTCAAACACATGTTGAAAGCCCTGTGCAACCTTGGACATTCAACATGTGGTTAAAATTTGACAAAACGCAAAAGTTTTCTGAAGGAATTTCTGATGGTCAACACTTGTTCTAAGACAAAAATCATCACACATCCTTAAATAGACCTTGTTGATCTGCTCTAGTTCTTCTGACGTGAGTGTGTGATTGTTTCAGCGAGGACAAAGACACGTCACAGTGTGCGATTCCCGTGTCCACTGCCGTCATCAAGCAGATCAGAAGCAGAGCGGCTGCAGAACCAGAAGTGGAGCAGAACCTCCTGCAGCATTTCTACTCTGAGAACAAGAACAGCGCAGAAGAGTGGCCTTACTACAGCCGGGCCAGCTACAGGTCACACACACACACACACACACACAAAATGCACACTGTTATCATGGATGGTTGTAGCTGTAGTTTTATTCTACGCACTTAACCTGTTCTGCTCTGTGGTGTGTGTGTTTGTGTGTGTGTGTGTGTGTGTGTGTGTGTGTGCAGGCATGAGTCTGCACCGGTGATGCAGTGGGACAGTCCCATGCAGGTGCGTCTGAGTGTGTGGCGCAGGGGTGTGAACACGCTGCTGGTGGAGCTGCTGCCCTGGGCTCTGCTGATGAACCGCTCGCGCTGGGACCTGTGGCTGTTCGAGGCCGAGAACATCGTGGTCCAGATCCCGCCCGGAAAAACCCTCGTCCCACCCAACTTCAAGGTCCCCCTCACTGTCTTTATTTTTCTATCTATCTGTCTGTCTATCTTTCTATTTTTCTCACTTTCTATTTGTCTGTCTGTCTGTCTGTCTGTCTGTCTGTCTAATTATGTATGTATCTTTTCTGTCTCTGTACGTTTATATCTGTCTGTCCAAAAATATATCTGTCTATCTGTCTGTCTGTCTGTCTTTCTATTTATCTCACTTTCTTTTTGTCTGTCTGTCTATCTTTCTATCTGTCTGTCTGTCTGTCTGTCTATGTGTCTATCTGTCTGTCTATTTATCGATCTAGGTGTCTGACTATATCTGTCTGTCTGTCTGTCTATCTATCTATCATCAATCCATCCATCTAGATGTCTGTCCAACTATCCATCCATTTATCCATATTTTCTCCCTTTCTCTGTCTCTCTCCATTTCTGTGTGCTGTTTCTGTGTCTGTGTTGATTGTGTGACGCACTGATGCAGATTTAGGTCGGACAAGGCCGAATATAATGTGTTTATACGGTTCAATCATGCACGTTTATTTGTATTATTCAGTGCAGTGTGTGTTTGTGTGTGTGATGCAGGAGGCCTTTCAGATCGGAGTTTATTGGCCAGAAACAAATACAGTGCACAAGTCTCCTGCAGTGCGATTGGTCCATGACGTGTCATCCCCCAGATGGGCGGAGGGAGGCGGAGTGGACGTGCTGCTCCTGGACGAGGACGGATACGTTCACACCGACATTACACTGGGAACACAGTCGGGAAAACTGAAGGTGTGTGTGTGTGTGTGTTACAGAGGTGTCGAGTGGTCCTAATTTTCTGTCTCTTCTCTAGCTCTGTCAGTTTTGCGTTTCGTCCTCTGTGAAACACGGGATTCAGATTCTACAGATTGAGGATAAAACTGTGCTTGTTAACAACACGACAACGGCCATCGCATGTAAAGCGGTCGTTACACAAAACGCCACCGTGTTACCAGACCAGGTATTGCACACACACTAATCAGCTAATGAATTTGTGATTTTCATTTATTTATTTATTTTATTATTATTTTCAAATTTAAATAGACTGATTTGTGCTTTGGAGAAATGCATGGGTTTTTTATGTTAAGTTTCAGATGTGCCATTTGTTAAATGCACAATGTGACGCAAATCAGTTTTATTTTATTTTAGAATTGTACAACCCTCTTCTTTACCCACAACAACATAATTCAACAGTAAAACTATTTTTTTAACAATCTTAGATTTTTTTTTATAGGATTATAAAAAGTTTTTAACTTAAGTTAACCTGTATTTTAGCTGTAGAAATGCTTCTTAAAAAGTATTTAAATTTTGTTCATCTTACACTTTTATTCCCTGTCAAAAACTTCCATTTGTAATAATTTGCCGAATTATTGCAAATTGCTGAGGAGCTGCGCTTAACATTTCTACTCGTTGGTTTGTCATAGACGCTTATTCTTTTGAAATAATGATATTAATAATGATAAATATTATATAGTAAGATAATGTAATTACATTATTATAATCATATGTTTTAAATAATTTTGTTTCTGTTACATTTGCAGAATTGCTAATAAAATTCTCCTTTTTTGAGTTTGCTTTTATTTTCAGCAGTTAAGGAATGGCCAAAAACTTCAGGGACTGACAAATAATGAATGGCACTTGTGATCAGAAGAAGCTAAGTGTGGCTCTGGTTCTGATTCTGTCACTCTTTCAGGTGTTTCAAGCTCCGGAGGCTTTGGCTTTCAGTCTGGGAGCCGCGGGTGACGCTGGAGCTCAGGTGGTCTGCCCGCTGCCGTGCTGGGACATCCTGCAGGAGGGTCCGACCACTGACTTGGACATCCCGAAGCGGTCACAGCAACTGTTGCTGAGCATCATGGGTCAGTGGAGTCTCCCGGCCTTGGTGCGGAGCGATCTTCCCAGACAGAGCGTGTCTGTGCCCGTGGAGCCCGATGACACGTGGCCGTTCAACAGCAGGTGAAAGAGGCACTCGAGCAAACCTCTCTTTCTGGGACTGAGCAGGCTGTGTTGGGTATTTCAGGCCGCTGGTTCTGACCTGCCAGGATCATTTGGGTGTGACGTATGTGACCGTGAGTGAAGACCCGTGTCCCCGGATGCTGATTCACAACCGCTGCCCTCACAGTCTCTTACTGCAGGAGAACATCCGAGGTGAACTAGGTCAATTCACTTCTTTCGTGTCCACGGCTTTGCTCATCTTGACCAGTGTGTGTGTGTGTGTCCAGAGGGTGTGCGAGTGTGTGTGTTCAGCAGGTTGTTGGCGGCTCAGTCGTCTGTTCATCACGAGCTGTTTCATCAGGCCTCCACTTTCCCTGAATGTAGACAGAAAGACACACTGCCCACGCTGCAGCTGTGCTTAGTCACGGACACGCCCACTGGTCATGAGGCCCCGCCCCCCGCACCAAGATTCACGGATGCTTTGGACATCAGCTGCTCTGGAACTCAGGTGCAGACATATAGAAGCAGTGTGTTTGTGAGCAATGTGTATCACCGAAAAGTAGGTTTTTATACTAAAGTGTGTACTCCAGGTCACGTATAGGAACATTTGAATGGGCCTGAGTAATAGCTCGAGTTAGTAACATATTGTTATTGTAATTGTAACATATTGAACATATTGTAATTGTGATTGTAAGTCAAGAACAAATATGTGTGTGTGTGTTTGTTTGTTTGTTTGTTTGTTTGTTTGTTTGTTTGTTTGTTTGTTTGAGTGTAAGACTAATCCACATTGACCTGGTGTGTTTTAGGTGGTGTTCCTGCCAGGATTTGGATATTTGTACATTGATATTCTTCACCAGAACGGGACAATCGTACTGACTCTTTCACCAGAGAGCAGGCCTGCAGACATCGCTTCTGACAGGTGGTACACACACACACAATAAGAACACACATGGTGTTGTTATTGATGTTCTTTGCTTTTGTGTTTTAATTAGCACTGTTCCGATCCATTTTCCTGGAACAGTCTGGACTGCCGGACAGTTATAAAATATTTAACACATTATTATATCTAACACATTAATATAAATGTATGAGCACTTAGCTCATTTCACTTCAATCAAATCAATAAATGCGAGGAAAGTGAAACGTTCATTAACTGTCATTAAAAAGTCTAAACTACCGTTTAGAATTTATTCTATTTAAACCCTGAAGGGTTTTTGTGTATAATAAAGCCAAGCGTCTGAAAACGTTTTCTATGCTCTATTTTAATTACTTTCCTCTAGTGGGATAAATAAAGTCTCATTCATTCGTTCATTCATTCATTAGGAAAACAAAGTAAAGTTTCATTAGTTTCTTTGAATGAACACAAAAATGCAAGTGTGACAAATCTCAGCGTGTAATTCTAGCATGTTTTGACCACAGGGGGGCGCTAATACACTAGTCAGTCTGAAAATAACACTCGTCTCTCAATTTTGCTTGCTTCAATTTTACCCATTTAATTGAGTATCTAGAGAAACTCACCTGTAGAGTCACTTTCAAGGTCACTCACTAGTGAACGTGCACATTCTCACATGTATCTGTTTATGTTTGACAGGACGTCCAGTCTGTCCTTACGAGTTCTGATGAATGAGGTCAGCATGGCTCTCTGTGATGACATCACCACTCCTTCCAACTCGCTGGAGGTGCTGCGTCTCACCGCATCCAAGCTGCTGATCCAGCTCCTCCCCGGCGACGCCATGGCTCCGCCCCTTCACCACATCACTCTGCTGTGCGGCGGCCTGCAGGTGGACAACCAGTTATACAGCCGCTCCAGCTTCCACTTCCCCGTCATCGTGTGCCAAGAGCCTCAAGGAGACGTGCCGGGCTGGACCGGAGAGTTTGGCTCCTTCCTCACGCCACAGCAGCTCCTGGAATTCAGCCACACGTGCTTCCTGTCTGTGAGCATCAGCGTGTCCGGCGGAGGAGAGCTGGACCACCTGGCCTTCCGCATCCGCCCTGCGCGTGTCTATCTGGAGGACACCTTCATCTACTACATCAACACGCTCTCACAAACATACCTCCCCGGATGCGGTTGGCGCCCGGCAGCGGCCCCTGAGGTTCCTGATGAGGTGATGGCGTCGGCGCGGGCACTGGTCCGGCCGGTGCGGATGCAGCAGCTGAGGGTGGAGCCGGTGCAGCTGCTCGTGAGCGTTCACGCCTCGCTCAAGCTCTACATCGCCTCCGACCACACGCCGCTGGCCTTCTCCGTGTTCCAGCGCGGCCCCGTCTTCACCACCCCGCGCCAGCTTGTGCACACGCTCACCATGCACTACGCCTCCGGGGCGCTGTTCAGAGCGGGTACGGCTCGATCTACAAGCTTCGATTGATTAGTGCGTCTGTGTTTGCATTTGGAAGCAAACAAATTCTTTGTTTGTTTTGTATTTTTCACCTGCATATTTTCCGCTCTAAACTTTTTTTTTCATCTTAGATTTTTTTGTTTGTTTCATTTTTGTTTTTGGTCTTTTGTCACTAGTTTCACTCACTCTGATTGGCTGGTGAGAGTGTGATTGGCAGCTCTTCTAGAACAGGAAGTGAAACATGAGTCCAGCAAGCGAGCGCTTGTTCAGAATACTCTGATGTCGTTTTTTAGTCAATAAATTGATAAGTAAAGTGTGCACAATCCCTTAAAACAAATCTTTTGGTGGCAAGACATCACACTACTTCACAATAATAGTAGACATTTTACTTATCAACATTAATTGTCTCCAAAATGAAGGTCTCGAAAGAATATTATTATTATTAGGCACAATTTTCACTTTTTTTTTTTCTTTTTTTTTTCTTTGCATCGTTCACTATTTTTTTAATTATTTTTGTTGTTGTTGTTATTAATATTATTAAATATTATTGTTCTTATTAAATATTATTAAAATGTTCAGTTTCAACATATCTCTTAGAATCACGTGTTAACTCGAATTTAACATGAAGTCTTGTATGCGCGCATATACAGACCACAATAATTGTCTTTATGGAGGTGAACATCTAGTACTCAAACTAACAATTGGACAGATGTTTGTACAGAGTTTTTAACAATTTTTTTTACATGTTTAAGCGCTTGTTAAACACGGCCACACTTCCTGGTCAAGAGCTGTCAATCACGTATCTCACCAGCCAATCAGAGTGAGTGAAACTAGTGCCAAAAGTCCAAAAAATAATGAAAAAATGAATTAAAAAAAAAAATCTGAAACACACATAGAAAAAAAAAGTTTCGAACAAAGATGTGAAGATTGCAAGCGAAAGATAAAAAGAATGTGAAGCATTGAAATATACCTTTGATCATTTTGACACTAATCTGATTCCACTTTGGCACAGGATGGGTGGTGGGCTCTCTGGAGATTCTGGGCAGTCCTGCCAGCCTGGTGAGGAGCATCGGGAACGGCGTGTCAGATTTCTTCCGACTTCCTTACGAGGGATTGACTCGCGGACCTGGAGCCTTCATCAGCGGAGTGTCCAGAGGAACCAACTCCTTCATCAAGCACATCTCCAAAGGTGAACACACTGGCTTTCTCTAACGGAAGGATCTGATGGACTCACCTGAAGCTTCTCCGCAGGTACGCTGACGTCCATCACTAATCTGGCCACCAGTCTGGCTCGCAACATGGACCGCCTGTCGCTGGACGACGAGCATTACATGCGACAGGAGGAGTGGAGGAGGCAGCTGCCGGAGAGCTTGAGTGATGGACTGAGACAAGGCCTGTCCAGACTCGGCATCAGCCTGCTGGGTAACACACACACACACACACACACTCACACACACTTAGGGGCAGAGGTGTAAAGTACTTGAGTTAACTTTAGGAACTTCTGTACATTTTGTGAATATACAATACGGATACATATGTATAATACATTTGATTCTAAAAAGAAAAGTACGACGAACACGTAAAGAAACTGAAAAAAAAATATTTAGACATTGAAAGACTGAGAATAGTGTTTGTACTTCTACTTTATCGATTGACACTTTCAGACGTCCACAAATGGAAGGTCAGAAGGTCATACACATGTGAAGACCCTAATATCATCAGAATTCGACCCGAGGCCATCATGGAATGGCTGAATAATGATTATGATTAAGTATGTTTGATTGTCATCCCGGAATTAGTGATTCTGTACTACTTTTACTTTGCATACTAACAAGTTAATAAATATTTATAATTTTTACAAAAATGCCTAAAGTTTACTCAAGTACTTTACACCTCTGCTCAGGGGTCCGTTCCTCATAAGACCTAAGAGACTTTACTGTCATTGTAGTGTACGCAATCAAATTTGTTTGGTAGCCCTCAAAGGCAAACAGCAATAAAACAGTAGCAGTACAAATAAACAAGTAAAAATGTAAAAGAAAAAAACTTGTAGACATGGAATGTACAGTATTTACAGTGTGCTAGCTGAATGCAAACGTCACTGATGGGTGTGTGTGTGTGTGTGTGTGTAGGAGCAGTCGCAGGAATCGTGGATCAGCCCATGCAAACGTTCACTCGGCCAGTGGAGTTGCCCACCTCGCCCAGCAGCGCCGCCCGCGGGGTCATCTCGGGGGTTGGGAAAGGCATTGTGGGAGTTTTCACTAAACCCATAGGAGGAGCCGCTGAGCTGGTGTCGCAGACGGGATTCGGTGATATGATTTCTTTTTGTGATCTGCATTGTTGTTGTTTTTTAAATGCATGAGTATACAAATTGTATAGATTTGTAATTTAAAACTCGTGTTTTAGATGTTTTATTGGGAAATATTCTTATATGTCCATCTATCCATGCATTCATTTTCCTCACTTTCGTTTGCCATCACCTCACTTTTCTTGTCTATAATATTTTGTTAGGATGACAAGAAATGGTTTGGCAGTGTTTTGGCAGAATTTACAAGTCCTACAATGAAATTCTATTTGGCAGTTTAACTCGTCACAAACCCAGAGCAGTGGGCAGCTTAAAGCTGTGAAAGAAAAAGTGAGATTGTCAATATGGCCACTAGGGGCAGTATTGGATTTGTGCTCTGCTTTTAAACATCCAGTGATGTTACACACACACACACACAGTGTAACAATTGACACACACAAACGCGGGGCAGCCTTGAGTTTAGCTGAGAAAAAAAGAAAAAGGAAAAAAAAACATTCGTTTTGAGAGGAAAAAAAACTAAAGTTAACAAGGGATGTTTTGGGAGTGTTCGGCTGTCACAATAAATAATGAAAAAAAAATGGAAATTAAATAAAGTTCTGTTGAGTTCCTAAATTGTCAGTGTGGACTGTGTCTCCCTCAGGTCTCCTGCACGGCTCCGGCCTCTGGCGGCTTCCCAAGCAACTGCACCTGCCGACAGACAGGAAGTCAGCCGACGCCCTCAACAGCCCCGTCAAATACGTCTGGTAAAGCTCGTCAGCTCTCGGTCCTGATGCGGCCTCTCCGAATGGCCTTGACGTGTGAGTGTGTGTCTCGCAGGAAGATGCTGCAGTCCCTGGGCCGGCCGGAGCTTGTGATGTCACTGGAGGTGTGTGTGGTCAGCGGCTCGGGACAGGAACACGCCGGATGCCTCCTGCTGAGTGAAGAGCTGCTGTTTGTGGTCAGCGTGTGTGAAGACGCGCAGCAACAGGCCTTTCCCATCACAGACGTCAGCTGCACGCAACACACACACACACCTGAGCGCATCACACTCACGCTGCAGCCGCACAGAGTCGTGCCCGACAGCAAGGTACACACACACACACACACACAAACACACTCTGTCTGTCTCTCTCTCTTTCTCTATCTAGGAATATGTCTGTCTGTCTGTCTGTCTAGCTGTCTGTCTGTCTATCTATCTAGCTGTCTGTCTGTCTATCTATCTATCTATCTATCTATCTATCTATCTATCTACATATATGTCTATCTGCCTTTCTATATGTCTTACTATCTTGCTGCTTGTCTATCTATCTATCTATCTATCTATCTATCTATCTATCTATCTATCTATCTATCTATCTATCTATCTATCTATCTATCTATCTATCTATCTATCTGTCTGTGTCTTTCTATCTATCTATCTATCTATCTATCTAATCATGTATATCTGCCTTTCTATCTGTCTATCTATCTATATATCGACTTTATTTATATATAATAAATATCAATGTCAGCTTGCGACTTTGTTACAGTTTCAAATGTTTTCTCTGCGTGTTTGACACCTTGTGTTTAAACGCTCTCTCTCTCTCTCTCGCGCAGACCACCGAGGGCGTGCGAGAGCGTCTCTCCGAGTTGCAGTACACTCGTCTTGTGGACTACGTGACGGTGGCGTCTCAGTATCTGTCTCCGTCAGTGTGCCTTCGCCATCAGTCGCTGGTCAGTAGCGCCGAGCCGCCGCCCGCCGTCAGCCGCACGTACCACTACGAAGCCGATCCTGCGTTCGCCCGCGTCTTTGTCTGCAGGTTCAACATGGTGAAGAACAAAGCGCTGCACAGCGGCTTTCACTGAAACCTCTGTTGTTTTTAAAGCCAAGAACTCTTTGCACTTTTGTAAGTGATGCCAAAAACACTAGTTTTCTCTCTTGATGAGAAAATCTGTATCAGAAAATATATTCTTTTATAATAAAAGTTCAAATTAAACTACAGAACTCATTTTTACATTCTGCTGCGTTTTAACGTGTGTGTGTGTGTGTGTGTGTGTGTGTGTGTGTGTGTGTGTGTGTTGGTTTAACCCTTAACGTACAGTTATATGTACTCTGCCTCCAAAACCCTTTTAATGTGTAGCTATTATCAACTGATTTTATTATTGGTGTCACCGATATTAGTAGAAATGACAAACTACAAATCCCATAATGCAGTACTGTAGCTGCCTCGCCCTGTAGAAATTATAATTATGAAATGTGCAACATTTACTTAAAAGCACTTTTTTTTATTACTTTTTTTATAAATATTTTTAACTTTTTGTATAATTTGTACAGAATATATTTTTATAGAGGGCAAATTATTCCTTCAAATTATTTTAAGTTATTTAAAGTTCAAGTTTATTTATAGATGAATAGATAAGAGCTATAAAAACTTTTATTTTATCTTTATTTATACATACATATAAGAAATTTACAATTTGCATTTCCATTTATCCGGTAATATTATTCCTTAGTTTCTATGTCTGGGTGGGGAAAAAAATGTTTATAAATGTTTGGCCCATGGCTTTACAATTTGGAAATTGTCTTTGTCTATATGTAAACAACATATTGTTTGTCTGTGATTGTTTCGCTTTGAAACAAATATTAAATCAACACGCAGACATTTGTGCAAACAAAAGACTAACAATTTCTGGGTTTCGGTTTGGCCAGTGTAAAGTCTGCGTGTTTGTTCTGATTGGTCAGTGTAGATAATCTGGATTAGTTTGTTTGACACACACACACACACACCTTGTCTTTCTGTCTGTCCACTGATATTCCCAGGTGAGAATATTCGACATCTTCATGGACAGACGTGATATTGAGTCTTCTGTTGCCTTGTCGCAGTGTTTTTGTGTTCACCCCTCTATTTACACACCATTATCCCATGCTAGACGTGGAATATTTTTTAAGCTTGAACAATGAAAGAAGAGAAGTTTACCCAGGGTGAGATAAGCGCTGAGGATGAAGCAGAATACGACGCTTTCGCTGGACAGAAACGCTTACTGTGACGTTTTCAAATTCATTTTCAATTTCATTTATTATGTGAATATGAATACAGCTACATTATTTTTAGAGAAAGTTAAAATGAGCTAAAACCATGAAACCTGAACATTCTAATGAAAATATACTAATAATGTATATCTTAAAGCTTTTTTTACCTTGGTTAATGAAGCCCAAACGTTTACAATGCATTAACAAAGGTTCATTTCAATACTGACAGTAAAATTATAATAGAATTTGTGTTTCCTGTAACAGTCCAAAAACAATGAAATGAGAATATCAATCATCCACATGTAAAAAAAAATATGATGGGATTTTAGGGTTAAAGTTACACTCGAGTTGGATAAAGGTGGCTTAAAGAGGGTGTGGTTATTTTGAGGATGGGGTTAGGGTGAGGGGGCGGGAACTCATCGTTTTGCATGTGTGGTCACAAATGTGTGGGTGTGTCCGGCCCTGTGGTCACTCGGGTTCTGGTCAAGGTGGGTCCCCGACTAGCCCACATAATGATCATGGGTATAGGGGGAAAAAAAAACATGGAGGCAGAAACCAGTTCAAACTAGTTTCCTAAAGAATTTTCATCCAGCTTTCATATTATGTCCAATTTACATATTATAATTTTAGTTATCACTAATTCTAACTAGCATGAAGCTGAGTCTTTTCTGGGCTGTTTACAGAACACTTTATAATGTGTGTATTGTGCTGCAATATATTTTTAAATAATTCCTGGGATACGTAAATAATTAGTACATAATCACTAATTCCGGCATGACAACCAAACATATCGTTCTCATTATTCAATTATTATTAATAATATTATTAATAATCATTATTCAGCCATTCCATGATGGCCTCGGTTTGAATTCCATTGATCTTAGGGTCGTCACATGTGTATGACCTTCTGACCTTCCATTTGTTGAAGTGTGACTCCAGACTGTGGCTACCTGCAACAGACACTCCCTTCAGCGTCCGTGTCCATCTGTTGACGTGTTGAGAGGTGGATCTCTGTCACGGTCAGAAGCACGGCCTTCTGAAAAACTAGTCACTGAGCTGGCCAGGTAAATATTAGCATAATGAAAGTGTAGCCGCAACTTTCCTCACCTCGCTCTGAGAGAGATACGCACCAGTCGCTGTGTGGAGCAAAAGAATTGTTTTTGGTTTAAAATGTCAAAAATGGGACATACTTTTTTTCTGCTCTTCTTCTCGTTACTCATTACCTCAGGTAATTGTATAAAATCAAATAATATACATTTTTTTATTTTATTAGAACTTGTTTTAATTATATGATTTTGTAATAACAGCAATAATAATGTATTAATATATTTGTTATAGAAATATATAATTGTTTTATACAGTATATAATGTATGTATTAATTTTACAAGTTCCCTTTTCGAGAACGTTCACTTCGACTCTCAGGGAACGAAGGTTTACATACGTAACCTGGATAGTTATTCTCTTATTATTCATATCAATAGTAATGGATATTGAAAGTGTTATGACATAACATAACACTATATATGACTTATATATCATATTTATCATATCACCTTATTTATCATATAATATAAAATTACATAACATATAGATATAATTTAATTGTTAATATTACTTTCTTACTTTATATTATAATACTAACATTCTTACTTTATTATTTGTAACTTGATTTACTTTACAGGTTTATAAAAAAAAAAAAAAAACTTATTTGTAACATATTTTAGATTACAAGTTTATAAAAAACTTTTGACATCAACACTAACAATACATTCTGTCTGTATGATTTAAATATGGCGTATGCCGGCATACTAATAGAGTGTACAGTATAATGTAAAATATTATATTTAGTAATACAACAGTAAAATGTACAAATCCGATTTTTCCTCCTCTCTGCGGTTGTTTCAGGATCACATCATGACTGAGTAAATGTTTAACATTGAGACTAGTTTTCAGAATTACGCTGACAGATTTTCACTCGTCTAGGTGTCTGTACACTCACGCTGGTGGCTTCACAAAACCCGGTGGCTGTCGGCAGCAATGTCACCATCAGCTTGAAGGGTCCCATTACGGTGACCATCGGGACCTGGTTGTTCGGGCCGAGTATTTTGTTCTTGTGGTTCCCGACGGGACAAACTATTGTAGGTAGTGGCTACACGGGCGGAATGAGCTTTAACAACAGAACCTATCAGCTCAGCTTGACCTCAGTAAGTCTCCAGAGCTCTGGCCTCTACGCTTTACAGTCCGTCACCCCCGTCAGAGACATCGGACAGATTTCATTACAGGTTCAGGGTGAGTGGATCACACACATCCATGGGCGGACAATTTGATTAGATTTGATTGTACTTTTTTGTTATGATAATAGTGTTTTACATAATTAATAAATACTGTAAATTATGTACTTTTTTGTTATGATAAAAAGTGTTTTACATGTTGGACAAGTTGAAAATTTCCCTCTGGAATTAATAAGGTTTTCATACAGTATTTACGAATACGAAATATGAGTTTTGATTGTTGGACGATTTAACATTTTCCCTCTGGAATTATTAAGGTTTTAATACGGTTGATAAGAATACGGAATATAAGAATATGAATAATAAATGTGTTGTGTAAACTTAATTTATAATTTAGAACTTATTTAGAAAATTTAGAAACATACAACACTTTTGTAAGTTCACAACAAGTTGCAACACTTTTGTATAATAGCAAATGTGCACATGACTGAATTCTAAAAAACATTAAATTTGAATAATCAGATATATTTTCAGAAATGCATATCATCGTCATCATTATTATTAGCTTAGAACTTATTATAGGTTTGAACAAGTAGTTTACGTAGTTTTCAGCTGCACTGTATATATAGTATATACATTCTTGAGCTGACTTTAATATGGTACATTACCCTCTTTTTGAGCAGTCTAAAATATTGTTTTACTTAATTGTTATATGTACATTGGATATTTCTATTTATTTATAGATTAAAAAATTACACATTACATGTGTCATATTACATAACTATACCAACATTTTGCCACATTTAAAGACAGAAAACCTCGTTTAAAAAATAAACTGTTTAAAATTTTAATCCTCGTTTAAAATAGCTGAATTTTCCATAAAAACCGTAATAATTTCTATTCAACAATCTATGTGTAAGCGTGACATGTTTCTGCTTACGGGAAGATGGACGTAACTTTGCTACATTTCTTGTTCTGTTTTCATTCTGATTGGGACTCTGTTTCCGGTCAGTTCCCGTCAGTAACGTCGCTTGCACCGTGAGCAAAACCAACCTGGTGGAGTTTAACGACAGCGTGACGTTCACGTGCTCGGCGCAGGGGACACCGGTGTGGTATTCCTGGAAGAACGGCAGCTCGGCTCTGACCAACGGCTCCGGAGTTCAGATCGGGAGCAACGGACAACTGACCATTAATAACGTGACGCGGTTTGACCAGGGACCGTTCACCTGCGTGGTGGCTAACAATGTTAGCAAGCTAGTCAGTCAGCAAATGATGCTCAATATAAGCTGTGAGTATGAGAAAGAGAAAAACACTTACGCTATTCTATTGTAAAATGTAGTACTGCACTTGTTACTTACAAATTAGTCATTTTTCGTAATTCCTGATTGTCTATCTATCTATATATCTATCTATCCATCCACCCACCCACCCATCCACCCATCCATCCATCCATCCATCCATCCATCCATCTGATTCCAATTTTACATATTAACCAATAATAATTTGAATAAAACAATTTTCCATTGACTATTATCTTATGTACATTATTTGTTTTATCAATATATTTTTTTTTTAAATGTTGTGTTTTTTTCTATATTATGTAAATGAATAAAATTGTATTTTATTTTTAAAATTGTATCTATTCATCAGATGGGCCCTACAATGCAACGATAAAGGTTTCGCCACAGAAGCGGGTGTACATCTCGGGCTCTGACATCACGCTGTCATGTGCGGCGGTCTCGAGGCCGGCCGCCTCCTTCGGCTGGACATACAACAACAATCCCCTGAATCACGTCACACCGACTCTTGTGCTAAGCAGAACCTCTCAGAGCCAATCAGGACAGTACACGTGCGTCGCTCAAAACGCCATCACCATGAGGTTCACCCCGGTCACTCAGACCATTGAAATCCTCAGTAAGAACTTTCTCGATGTGCCAGTCTTCCGGGTTTTTCTTTACTTTACTTTACTTTACAGTCATTTGGCAGACGCTTTTATCCAAAATGACTTACAAAAAAGAGGAGCAAGTGAAGCATTTTGTCTACAATAGGCTACAGTAGATGTCAACACAGGCTATATAAAGAAACTTACTATAGCAGGGGTGTGCAAACTTTTTGATTCACGGGCCACATTGGGCTCTAACATTTGACAAAGGGGGCAGACCGGGCTTTCTGGTCCAGGAGCTGTCAATCACATTCTCACCAGTCAATCAGAGTAAGCTCCGCCCCTATGTGAAGCTTGTGCCAGAAGTCCACACGAAAAAAATTAAACGGACAAAAAAAAATGAATTACCGGAAGCAAAGAAAAATGTTTCAAACCAAACTGTGAAGATTTTTGTTTGTTTCTTAGAAATTTACGTTTGATATTTTTGGCATCTGATTCCATAGACTGATAATGTAAAAAGAGCTCAGTTTTAGTGCTTTTTTAAACGTTGAAAAGGTTGCAGACTTTCTCACAGGAATAGGTAAATTGTTCCACCAGACAGCCGCCGAACGAGAGAAGGTTTTTGAAGGTTTCAAGCCGCGTTGCACAGGGACGACTAGCCGACGTTCGTTCTCAGATCGTAGACTACGTGAGGGAGAGTATTCCTGAATCAGGGAGTTGAGGTAGCATGGTGCCGCACCAGTGATGGTCTTGAAGATCAGTGATAAAGCTTTAAACTTGATCCTGGCAGCAATTGGCAGCCAGTGCAGAGAGACAAGCAGTGGAGTGACATGCACACTCCTTTTCAGTTGTTTGAAGAGATGATTGTTTGATTTTTCATCTGTATCGTCCACACCGCAGATCCCATATCATCAGCAGAGGTGATTCCCTCAGAGGAGTTCCCCATCGATGGCACGTCGTTCAGTCTGAACTGCAGCGTGACGGGTCCAGACGCCTCGGTTCAGTGGATGAAGAACGGCGTGTATCTGAGCGCCGGCGCATCAGCAGCCTTCACCATAGACAACGCCACGCTGACCTTCAACCAGCTCAACATCAGCGATGACGGCCAGTACCAGTGTGACGCCAGCAATCCTGTCAGCAATCTGACCAGTCCGGTCTTCCACCTCATGGTCAACTGTGAGTAACAGTCGTACTGTTTAAGAATAGAATAGAATAGAATAGAATAGAATAGAATGCCTTTATTGTCATTGCAAACCATGGTTACAATGAAATTAGGAACGCTACTCTGTTTGGTGCAACATAAGGAAAAACACACAAAATAAAAATGTAAGAAAATGTGCATTGTGTAAGATAAAATGTATCAATGTTTCGCTTTTCAGATGGTCCATTCAACACCGTTATCTCTGGTCCAACTATGGCGGCGGCAGGAAGTAGCGTGACGTTTGTCTGTCTGGCAAACTGTTACCCTCAGTGCCAGTTCAGCTGGTTTGTCAATAATTCAGCCGTGGCCCAGGGCTCCCAGTACCAGATTGGTGATCTTGCGCTGAACAGCAGTGGAGTCTACATGTGCTCGGCCTACAACAACATCACCGCCACTAGCAACAACGCATCATTAGACTTAACTGTGATTGGTGAGTTGAATGTTTCTCCGAGATTTAAAGAGTACGTACTTGAAAACCATATGTGAGTATAAGTACCTTACTGTAAAAATGACTTTATTACAAGTTACAAGACATAAATTCCAAGAAGACTTGAGTTAAAGTATACAATTTGAAAAAAATTTACTGTTACATCGTAGTGAAATTAGGCTTTGTACGTTTTGTAAATATATAATGTTTACATATGTATAATACAATTGATTCTAAAAAGAAAAGTACGGCCAACACGTAAAGAAACTGAAACAAGTTTTTTAGAAATTGAAACACAGAATAAACAGAATAGTATTTGTACTTGTATTAGTAATTGTACTTTAGTGATTGCGTGAATTTATTGGGACTGCGTGAATTTAAAAGTTGCGTAGATTTTTGATACTCAGTACAAGTATAAAGTAGCCAAAAATATTAAAAAGTAAAAAAATATTTACAATATTTACACAATATACAAAAGCTCCTAAAGTGTACTCAAGTACTTTACACCTCTAGAAATAAAATGTATCACCTCAATGTTCAAAAAATGGCAGAACAAAATCTGTTCACAATCACGTGATTTAGCTCAAAAATAGCATTCAGCACCCTGCAGATGGCGAGATCGCCTCTATAGAAATTAACCGTGGTTGAAATAGATGGCGACTTGTTCATTCAAACGTAGTAGAGTAAAGAGTACAGATACTCAATCACAAATGTTAAGTAGAGAGTAAAAGTTGCGCTTTTTTTTTTTACACTCAGAACAAGTACAAAGTAGCCAAAAATACTTAAGAAACCAAGTCCATTTAGTCAAATATTTTACACCACTGATGTTTCTATAATGTCAAGAGTGTGGAACGCTTCTGTGTGAAATAAAACGCGTCTTTCAGCTCCAATCAGCCAGGTGACCATAAACGCAGAGAACGAGCCCATCCTCAACATGTCGTTCACGCTGACCTGCAATGCCAGTGGAGACGTTACCGACATGCAGTGGATGTGGAACGGCACGGTGCTGAGCTCCGACAGCCACATCACACTGTCTTCTGACAACACCAGCTTGACCTTCAGCTCGCTCTCGCTCAGTGATGACGGAGACTACGAATGCACGGCGAGTAACGCGGTCAGTAACATGACCAGTCCGCCCTACGACCTGCTCACCTGTTGTAAGTAGCTTAGATCTGTTTGTAAAAATGATTTTTGATCTTTTGTATATCTTTTCCATAACACTTTTGGGGTTTTTTTTTGTATTAAATACAAAACTTTAAGGGAATTAGGGTAGCAAATTAGATTCTAAATGTGTTTTTATGGGACTTTTTTCTGACTCTGGGGTCAGAGGTCAATTGCCATCTAGACATTTCTCCTGGGTTTACGCTAATTCTCGAGTTTTCCGTACATTTTGTATATTTTTACTTGTACAGTTCTGTATATTTTTATACATTTCCATCTACTAAGTTGTTTTTTTGTCTTTTATTTTTACACAATACTGTGTATGTAACAATATATTGGGATAAATTATTTTACTTATCATACAGAGGGGAAATTTCAGAAATACTTTAATACATACTAAATACTTTACATACTTTACAAACTTTACTTTCACTTTACTACTGAAATAGTTTTGCCTTGTTGCCTGGTTGCCAATTAAATAATCATTTGACACATAACACATAACCATGACACACGTAATCAAAATATATTTGTCAAAATGCAAGTAATAAAGGATCAGCTGTGTAAACAAGCATCTGCTGAACTTGCAGACGGTCCAGTGAACACAGAGATCAGCGGTCCGAGCATGGCGGAGACGGGCAGCAGTGTGAACTTCAGCTGTTCTGCGGCCTGTCTTCCTGCGTGTCAGTACACGTGGTACTACAACGACTCTGAGGTGGACGAGGGCTCGCAGTACGAGACCGGAGCTCTTACACTGAACAGCAGTGGAGTCTACACATGCTCGGCCTACAACAACATCTCCGGCAACAGCGCCAACGTCTCCGTCGAGTTAACTGTGATTGGTACGGTGAAAATCTCTTTAATTAAGTTATGATTCATTATTGCAAATTATAAATAGGTTTCACTAAAATATTTGATGTCGTCAACTATTTAATTTACTAATTTTATTTTCTATCATTTTTTATCATAGTTTTACTATACCTTTCCTTTTTAATAGTTTAAACATGTTTATTGTTTAAATAAAGAACAAAATTAAAAAAATGTTTTGAAAATGATTACATTTGTCTATGTACAGTATTTAGATTTTAAAATATTAGTATTTTAATTCTTTATGTTATTTGAGGGCCCCTTGATGTTGGGTTTCCTTCGGGTCTCCGGTTTCCTCCCACAGTCCAAAACCATGTTTTTAGGAGGCAGGCCCATTGTGAACACGTGTGTGTGTGTCCAGCTCTGTGATTGGCTGACCACTAATCCAGGAGGTGTGTTCTGCTGTGAGACCCAAAGAAGTCCTACTCCTCGGGACCCAGAAATGGAATGATGGATGATATGTGACTGTTGTTTAATCTCCGTTTGACATTGAGATTCATTTTTTTCTGTGTGGTCCACAGAAGCCATCAGTGTGTTTGTGACCTCCAGTCCAGCTATTCCAATGGCTTCTGAAAACGTGGAACTCATCTGTAACGTGACTGGACCTTACAACAGCATCTACTGGATTCAAAACAACCAGACTTTTGAGCCACCGAACCCAGTTTTTGTCTCATCAAACAACGCCACCGTGACCTTCGAAGGTCTGGAGACGGCTGATGACGGGGAATACCAGTGTGTCGTCTTAAACTCAGTCCGAGAGCATTTCAGTCAACCATACAGACTTGTGGCCAATTGTGAGTTCAAATATTTTAAACCATATGTGTTAAACTCAGGCCCGGTGTACAGTTATACTGGGTCCTGGGCCCTTTAATGCAAAATATTGACGACATAAAGCTCTGGTGACACACACAAACTACATATCCCAGAATGCAGTGCTTCAGTGGCATTTCTTTAAGTTGTGTATAACTTGTAAGATTTACTTTAAAAAGACAATTTTTTCCATTTATTTTGTTCTTGATTTTTTTTTGCAACATGTAAACATGTAATTGGCAATGTCATTTTGATTTTGATCTAACCCTAACCCTAACCCTAACCCTAATTTTTTTTTATTTAAAATATTTTATAGTGGGCAATAGTTTTTTTTTTTATACGTTATGTATATATTTCTATTTTGTCAAAATTTATGCTAAAACGTTTTTATGATACATTTTCTTTTTATTATTTGTTTTTGTGAGTTTCATAAAGTCCTGTTAGTCCCCAGACTTGAAATGTAATTGCCGCCAATTCTGTTTGGACAATTGTAGCAAAAACTGACTTCTGATTTCAGAATGTGTCTTGCTGAAAGTGTCTTTAAATCAGAAACTAAACAATTTTTAACATAAACACATTTCGAACTCTTCCAGTTGGACCATCGACTGTGGACATCATTGTGGATCTGGGCGACCCGACGGAACTGACCTGCGTCGCAGTGTCCGAGCCAAAGTCCGTCTATCAGTGGATCCTCAACGACAACAGCATCGTGGGAAATCAAGCCTCCATAAACGCCACTATATCTTCAATCCTGATCAGCAATTACACCTGTGTGGCGCGAAACCCCCTGACCAACCACACAGCATCCCTCAGTCACGTGTTCAACGGTTAGTTCCTCGCTCAACGTAAAGCTGTGTGTAATGATGTCTAGTGTGATGCTGATCATCCTGATCTCTGCAGACGCTGCTGTTGCTCTTCCGTCTGGCGTGATGCTCACAACGCTCCTCGCGCTCCTGCTTCACGTGCTGGACCACTGAAGATGTTCCTCAGGACCAACCAAAGACTAACGAATATATTACGTATCTGATGAGGAGTAAGACACGTGAAAAACATGAATATATTTTTATAGTATAGTATACAAATATTTCGGAACTTGTTATCAGGTTCTTAAGTCGATGCGTCATTTCAACATATTTATTTTCTAATAACTACAGATGAAATATTTCAGCACAGCAATGATTTGGACAGTAATTTCATCAAATCACTCGTTCAACTTGAGTTGTGCATTGTGCCGTAATAATCTGCTTTGTGCTTCATGAATCATTAACACTTTTTATTTTTTTTTTGTTTTCAAACCATGAAACAATAGAATTATACAGATGTGTGACTCCACATGTTCAGCTTGTCTAAATAAATCCTACCTGCTTAAAAACATACATTTTTTTAGGTTTTTTGTTGTTAATATTGACTTTTTGCTTTTAACTGGGTTTCTATCCTTTTTATTGGCCAAAGACAGTTGAGGGTTAAATTGGCAGACTTTGGCCGCTGTTGGTTTTTGGTAGTTTTTTTTTCCGAGAGGTTCTTCTCCTGCAAGGTCCGTATCTCCTGGGGCTTCTTAAAACTGTAAAATCAAATGATTTAACTTTGGTCACTGAACCTTATGTTTAATATTCAACACACTAAATAAATCATAAACACATTGTTATGAATAATGTTAAATCAATATTATATTATTACTTTTATTATTATTTTTAACACTGAATGTTCTTTCAGTCACACAATAAAAGCAATATTTTCAGTTACAGAAAAATGAAAAATATGTTTAGTGTCTTGGTGGGAAGGGCAAAAATAGATGATGCAGAGAGCATGCAGACAGACTGATCTTATTATTATTAGTATGTTAATCCCAGTGGGAAATTCACAATATATGTGTGTGTTCTGTATATATACACGCATTTAATTTGTGTGTGTGTGTGTGTGTTAAACTAATTACATAGCGTGAAAATGCAATATTCATGAATAATATAAGTATATAGATGTGTAAAATTAATATTTTATAATTATTTTTAGTAAAAAAAATGCATACAGTTATAAAAAACTAATAAATTAAATCTATGAAAAAAAGAGAGAAGTACAGTAGTATTACATAACACAAGTGCGTCACTCTCACCTCTGATATCGCCTTGTTGTCTGGACACTGAGATCCTTCTCATCATAGACTTATCTGCTTCTTTATTGTAAGCTTGACATGAAAGAATATGAAAAGACATGAAATGCTGCACATTTACGTGTTGAGGTACCATTAAATGAGAGCATTTTTATTGATTTTACAATCCGGGCAATCATGATGAGGAAAGAAAAAGAAAGTCAGGGCAAAGGAACAGGTCTGCTCAGAATTCTAGGAATTTGTGTGTTTAAATCCAGCCATTCTGGGATTCAAACCTGTGACCTGTTGATCGCAAGTGCAGCTTTTAGGCCTGATTAATGAGGCTCAATATAGACATACAAGAGAAATGCAGTTTAAAAGATAAAGCAATGTGATAAAGGAAGCAGCCAGAAAGTTTAAGTGAAAGAGATGTTACCTTCACAGTGAAGCGTAGTCATAACCACCAAAACAAAGACTGTTAACAGAAGCAGGTTCATGTTTGTTTGTTATCAGCACGGAATATTGTTCAGGACTGTTCTTCTGGCAGGTTTCACTTCCTTTTTATAGTGAATTTCAGTCTTTAAAGTCCAAATTATGTCTCAACATGCTGCACTTCACCACAATATTTACGGATATTCTCATTCACTCGGAACTGCCAAGATTCTTTTGCGTTTGGCCCAGGCAAGAAAACCAATTTTGAGATCTCTTTTCTTAATCCAACACAAACAAACTGTTTTTCCAGAGATGACGAGAACATTGCAGGGCTTCATCATCATTTCACGGGACAAGCTTTAGCATGTGGGCTTTCGGCCACGCTTGTTTGAGGAACAAGTTCTCCAAAGAGTGAAATGCAGTCAAGCATCTTCTCGCAATTAATCTTGAAGTCACTGTGGCGGAACATGCTATGCTGGCGTTTAAATCTGGACTATTGATGTTTTGGTTCATAGAAATAATTTGGCAGAATGGCATGTGTGATTAAAACTGGGGGTCGGGAGGGGGGTGTTGATTCAAATAAATAATAACACAAATAATAACACGAAATATTATTACAATTACGTAGTGACTCGTGAAAGATTTCACTCGGCAAATCTAAAGGATAAATCTTCAGCAACATATCAATAATAAATCTTAAGTAAATAGAATCGTTAGGCTGTATTAACGATTTTTAAACGTTATTTGGTACATTTTAATTAAAAAAACAAAAAGAAAAACTTTTTTTAATTTTGCAACACGCTAATCTGACAGTCCTTTTTGTTTTAGAATATTATTGTTAATGTTAATAAGGATATTTTACATTTTATTAAAATAAATCTAAAATGCATTTTGTAGACGTCTGATTCCGCCTGTTTAACTCGCGTGTTTTGCACGAAGCTGATCTGACAGCCGTTTTGTTATAAAACCGGTAATTGTTAATTTTATTACTTATATTTATCACATTTTATCAAATCGTATATTAAAATAAAACGACACCGTCTGCAGACGGCCGAGCTGCTTCCGCGTGTTGAACGCGCGTGTTTTGCAACACGCTGATCTTGAGATACACTTGAACAGTAATTCCACCCTTATCTTCCAGAATCATTCCGCCTCAGCCGTCAAACGTCATCTGAATACGATACTCTTTTGTGCACACAACACGTCCGAGCCGGGTCCCGCTTTTCAGGCGCTTATCAAACTGAAGGTGCCTCGAATGTCGAGCCGCGTGTTTGATCAGCCACCAAACGTCAACGTCGGTCGACTTTTATTCCTCCCAGCACTTTCTGTACAATCTTGGGCGGTCGTCATATTAACACTCACTTTAACCCCAAGCACTTTTAATAGATTCCGATGTTATTTACCCGCCTTTCGTTTGAAATCGGATAAGTGCATGTCAGCTGTCATCAATCATATGAGCGGAAAAAATAATTAGCCATTCAAGAAAAATGTTACCCTAAAAAAATCATCATGTTCCAGCCTTTTTCACCACAGGATTATCTCTTTAAAGCAGCACCTTACACATTGAGATAAGGCCGTTCTTGGAATCTTCTGGAAGAAGTCCACAAAAAGCAGAAGTGACACACAATCAACAGACTTATACAATGTATGATTGAAACGGTTGGATAGTGTTTTATTGCAGTCGTTCCACATACATAAATTGACAAACCATTTACAATCGAAACTAATTGTCTGTCAACATATTAACAGTTCATCTGGTAAAGAAAAACACAAAAGGATAAAAAAACAACAAGGCGTTTCTTAGCACATTTCTTGGATCTGATGCTAAACAGACAGATGAACTTCACAAAAAAGTACATTTGAATATCTCAAGCACAGATGTGGTAGGAAAAAAAAGCATTACAACATGAATTTTGGAGGCTCGTGGTGGAGATGTGAACCGAGGAACCCCGCTTTTTCTCGTTCCACGTCATGGATTTCAGAACATCTGATGGTGGGAAATCTGATCAACCTTGCGTGTTTCTGTGACAGCACATGTAATGCTTCCAACCATTATGATGTATGAGATTCCAAAAGAAAAAAAAAAAAGGAGCAAACATTCACAGTAACTGATGTGTCTATATGACATCACGATACAACACGTAGCTTTGGAATCAATCTGCATTGAGAAATCAAACATGATTGTGAGGTTGAAAAAGCCCAGGAAAATCATCTTTTACATCAAAATGCATTTCTGCAGCAACACAGACAGAGGTTATGAATGATGGAGGCTGTGGCTTTAGAGGATGTTTTGGGCTCTGAGAGCGAGGCGTTCTGGAAGAGGGCGCTTACGCTGCTGGTGTGGTGTTCAGGAAGCCGGTTTGTCTAACAGAGACTTGATGGTCTCGTGTAAAGGCTCACAGACGCTCTGGTAGGCGTGTGACGTGAGGTGCAGGTAATCGTACATGTCCTGATGTGAGATGGACCCGTCCGTGCTGATGAACCCCGGGTCCACGTCGAGGAAAGACACGTGGGAAAGCGACGCTACCCGAGCGCCCACCAGAGAATTCACGCTGGCATTGCGCTGGCGGAGAGGGTTCGGACTCTTTCCTCTCGGCAGCAGCCCCTAGTGGCGAGGCGGAGAACAACAATCTGAAGCTATTGTTGCACTCACCACATGGGACTAGTTGTGCTTTATAGTTATAATTATAATTATTACGTATTAAATAGCAGTAAGAGAGAGTAATGACTGACCAACACCAGAGTGTGAGCGTGAGGCAGCTTCTGATGAATGACGTCGATGATGGCCATGACGCCTTCACAGATCTGTTCCGGGGAGTGGCCATGATTATTTGTACCCACCCACAAGACCACCACCTGAAGACACACAGGCACACACTTATTGCAAAAAAAAACAAAACAAATAGAGCATGTTTAAAGAAGATGAACTGACTCATCTCACTTCACTTGTAATTTGTAATTACATGTAACCAAGTAAAATATACTTTATTACGTTTTGTGTTTTTCATGTCTTAATAAACTGTACATGAAAAGACATAAGACAATATGAAGTTGAAGTTCACACTTTTTTTTCCGCTTTTTGAAAATGAAGACACACATAAGTAGGTTGAAAACAAACCTGTAACCCGCTAATCCCACTACAGATTACAGACTTGCTCAATACTTTTGCTATTAAAACCATTTGCATCACTTCAGCGTTTGTGGCAACGTAATGGATTCAATCAAAGTAAATGAAATTACTTTAAAAAAAAAAAAAAAAAAAGAGATTTCCATATCAACTTTCTAAACTCTTCACCTTAGGACTGATATAGTCCAGTTCTCCATTGCTCAGTCTCCAGAGGACGTGTTGTGTAGCATCTCCACCAATCCCAAAGTTCAGGGCATGGAGCGGAGAAAACAGTTTTCGCCAAATCTGTCAACCACAAGAAAAAAACCCAACATATTATTATGGTGAAAATACGTAATATTAAATTCAATAACTAAACCCTATATGCATCTTCTTATATAAAATGTATTCACAAGAGGCCGTGTTCTACCTCATGCTCATGTAGAAGCTGGATAAGCGAGTCCCCAACAAACAAAACATCCGGCTCCTTTCCCTTACTGTCTGAAACAAATCGATTGTGCTGCAAAAAAAAAGTTTGACATACACATAAAATACATTTAAATATAGGTATTCCTGCAGAACTAATTTAAAAAAGTGAGTTTGTCAATAATGCCACTAGGAAGGCATTGACTTTATGTGCTGCCTTTAACCATCCAGTGAAGTGACACACAAGTGAAAAACGTACAGAGCTAAATGTAATCACCACAAATATACGGAGACTTCTTTTAGTTTTGCATTTCCATCAGTTTCATACAAATGTATGTTTACAAGTCGCTCTCCATTGTGCTGCTTATTTAAGTGAGTATGATTTTGCTCATCAGACTTTTTTTTAAATAAGATGGATCTGTGGAAACGTATTGCGCAAATATGACTCTGAAGGGATCATGATGGAAATCCAACTGTGAAAAGCAGAACATAAATATGGTGTAAAATGACATAATAAGCACCATTGACATCCATCGACCGTCTCCCTGCACGTCCTCGCAGAAGGAAGCGGAGGCTGCAGGGTTCCAATCACTGCAACTCATCTCCTTCTATCACAAACACACAAGACATTGCAATTTACATTCACAACGAGTGTAAACAGACAAATCGACCCCCCCCCCATTCGATAAATAGCTACGTCTGGAAGAAGTTCATAGATTTGATAGACTGCTAATTATCATTATATCAAATGCCAAAAAACAATAAACTAGTGCAAAATAATAACCTTGGATCTAATACTGTAGTTAGTTATTCCGAAGGTCTCAAAAACGTAAGATTCTGACGGCTCACGTGGCTATTGTAGCGCCTAGCGGGTACTTTCATTTAAAACAGTATGCGAATTTATTTCCAAATATCTCGTAAATTAAGCATTTATTGCACCACAGATAAAACTAGTAAACGGACGTCTTATATAATCACAATATCAACAATGTTGTTACCAAAAATGAAACCAAAGCTGTAATCTGTGTTGTCAGCAGCCAGCAACAGCCGAATCCCGGAAGTTGAAACGACTGAACCAGGCATTACCGATAGATCGCCGAGCGACCGGCGTGTCAAACTCAGATATTAAAACGTCACTTGTTGGTACTTTACGCGAATGTTCATTAAACATTTAAAATATATATGAATAGAGAATAATTAAGACATTTAGCTCACCAAATTTCTGATCGTAATTAACAACATCTATTGTCGAGGAACAGAATATTGTAATGAAAAAATTAGTCAACAGCGACAGGGTGGTCGACACTATGCCAAATTAATTCTATTGTTTTGAAACGTACATTCGAGGTAGGTTGTTTATTGTTGCTAATGTTGATCTCTATGCTGTCTAAAGTATTTTAGTAATTTAACCAGTATCATCTAAAATATCGTTTTTGTTCTGAAAATGATTTTTGTGTTCTTGAAGGCCCTGAAAGCCCCATGAGCAAGCAAACAACCAAGATATCTGAACACAGTTCAGCCTGCAAGTATGGCAGCGGTAAAATTTCATCTTGTATGGCCACCAAACTTCATCCGATGTGTGGCAGTATGACACAGACAAACAAGCAGAGCTCTCCATCAATAAAAGTAAAGCGTTTCAAGACCAGAAAGGAGAGGAACCAGCTTCGTGGTCAAGAGAAGAACAAGTTCAATTCTCGTTGCAACAACACAGAATGTACCGTGAAGCGTCATTCCAGACACATCTCATCGCCGTTTTCTAAAAAGCGCCGCCTTATTGCCAAGCCAATCGTTCCCCAGAAGCCGAGCATTATAACTACAGGACGCCTTACCTCCATCCAAGGGCTTTTCAGCCATGAGCTGAGATCCTTAGATATCGACAGGCTGGTGAGCGATGAAATAAAAAGTAAGAAGCGTGGAGCAAAACAAAATCTGACTCCGTTGCAAGCCACATCTGCTTTACCTGAAACTTGTGCTCACGATGAAAACCATGACCCAGAAAGTTGTTGTGACACTGCTCCAAAAAGTCCTAGCAGAGAATTGACAGCTAAAAACAATTCTTCCCAGCCAAACAGAAGATGCAAAGCACCAGAAACATCCACCAAAGACAGAAAGCATGACCATGATAATGCTAGACAAGAAGCAACCAGCAAAGCGCGGCCAAAAAGTCCAGTTAGTATAGATACATCAACTTTGAAAAATAAACTGGGACTTGATAACATTTTAGATGAATCCAAAAATTGCTTTGATGCAGGAAACGAAAAACAACGTTTCACAAAAAGCCAAAGATCAGAAGCTACGTCTGCACTGTCTGGACCACAGAACGTGAATGTGATGGAAATTGATGTATGTTCTCCTTCAACAAAACAGACTTCTTCATTGCAACTAGTCTCGGGCATTAGTTTGTTAAAAGAACACAATGAGCAGGGCAAACAGAAGCCTGAGCTTACAGAAGCGATGAGAAATCTGACGACACACTTCTATCAGACAGCAGATCTGAGTTTCCCCCGTGTTCAGCCTCCTCTGCTGGACAAGACTAGAGAAACGTTACAGCAGGTAATGCAGAAAAGACATGGCTTCCTGTTAGAGCATAACCTGCACAGACTTTACTTACACGTGTATGGACATCGGAACACCAGACATTTCAACTCGGAACTGAAATGTGACGACGGTCTGGTCGCACCTTTCAACCCTGTGAGGACAAATGAAGATTCTACACACAGGAGACGGGACATTAAAAGATGGATAGGTAAATCACAGATCATATAGTTACTCATAATGCAGTTATGTGTGCAATTACAGATTCATAACCACATCTGGCCAGTTATAGTAGGCCCCCGAGACCCTTTAAGATGTTAATATTAATTCCATAATTAATTAATGGATACAATAATTAAGTAGCACATAACATTAACTTTTTTTAATGCCTGTTGATATGAAGTGCTAATGACACACAGACTACAGATCCCATAATGCAGTGCTGCAGCTGCTTTGTCTTGAAGAAACTATAATTGTATAATATGTAACATTTACATAAAATTATTTTTGTTCACGACATGTTGACAATTTTAACATACTTTTGACACAAGATATTCTTTATGAAGGACATATGCACATATTACATAATATTTTGATTTTTTTTTTAATATTTTCAATTTAAAAAAAAACGAACATTTTTACTTACAGTTGAGGTTTTATTTTTTTACGGATTATTATCCCTGTATGTCTATCCATGTTTATGTTCAAAAAGTATTTCTTTTTAGTGTGTTTTATGAATCTTTATCCTGGTCAGCCCCCGACTTTAAGTGTGCTTTGGGTTTTGGCCTCCGTCCACTGAGTTTAACACCACTGTGTGATGTAATTGATGACAGTGGACACTTTTTCAGACATACCGTATATTACCTGCTATATATTCATATTTTGTACAATAAAAATATTTTGTCCTTATGTCTTAATTTCCGTGATGGCAGAAAATGCATGGCGACAAGATCAAAGAAAATTCAATCTGGACTCAGAAAAAGGAGATTTATTCAAAATACGTCGATCAGAGTCGATCAGCGCAGTTTCCCCTCCACTATGTCTGAATGAACTACAGCCATCACACACTTCACAGGTAATTGCAATCCAATATTTCAACAGCCACACATGTTATTACAGTCTTTTTTTGTTGTCTTTCAAAATGCACAAACAGACTAGATTTTTTTTCTGTGCAGCTTCCTCATTGGATGTTTCAGCATCCCAGCATGCAGCTGTTAAACCTGGACCAGGGATTTCCCCATCTTCCAGAAGGATTGCACCGGCTAGATACTGCTAATCTCTTTTTCCAGCCTCCTCAAAGGATTAATGAAGGTATGGCAAACAGAGGTTTTGAATTTTGTGACCTCTCTCAAAGTTGGAGACCAACCATGGATCTTGGTTTTAACTCTGGTCTCACATCCCTAAAAAGGAAACATGTTCAACCTGAGTTGTCTGTTCAAAAATCTATGTTTTTCTCCAATCTCCAAGCTCAGAGTGACTATGAGAAATGGAGATCCAATTCAATCTCATCGTCTGATGGCTTTCATTTTGAGCCATATTCTCAACGCTGACAGTTTGATCGCTTGGGCATGAAATTGTAAATTCATCAGTAATATACGACCATTACTTCATGGAGAGCATGTCATCTATCAATTTAAGAAAAACCCAGTTCAACCAGTTGCAATTTAATTTCAGTCCTAGGAACAGTCTAGAAATGTTCTCCTGTTATTTTTTATAAAGGAAAGCTGAAACGGCATTAGAACATTTAAGATATATCCAGAATCTCCTTTCATTACCATTACCATTACTTGTCATTGCTGCGGTTAATTTCTTTGTATGCCCGAAAACTGATAGGTGATATTATTTAATAAATTAAATTCTTTATGTCATATACACCTTGGTGACATGGTTTGGTGTGTTTGTGTCTATATTGTATGTAGAAATATGAATGAAGGTAATAAATAATATACGTATTTAAAATATACACAAAAAGTTTATCAGTCTATCTTATCCTATCATAAAAACAACATACAAATCCAAGTAAATTGTGAAAATAAATCAGTTACATCATTTATTTTCCTGTTACATGAAATATTTATTATTTAAAAGGTAGCAATTTAGAATAGTCAATTGTACAACAAATATGAAAACTGGCTTTCTATAACGTAAAAAAAAATACACCACAACTCTAAAACGTTATTAAAAATAAACTGTTTCTAAAATTCATTCACGAAATAGTATTAAAAAAGTAACATTTTGTAACGTCTTGACTAATTGCGTTACGCGTACACACGCAAGATATGTCTAAAGTGATTAGGGCACTAGAAAATAGCCCTCGTCGTTTTTTGGAGTTTCGTTCAAAAAATATTCTCTTTGCCCTGTGCCCAAACCCAAGTCCTCACGCTTGTTCTCCACCATATTTTGCTCCTCCTGGCCTCCGATGTTGCTGCTCTTCAGGGCTCGTTTTAGCTGACTCCAAAACAGTTCGTTCGCGCTGCTTGGATCGGAGCAGTTGGGCCCGTGCCACTGTAGATATGTCTTTTTGAGCATAACCTTCCTCATGCGATGATACGCGGACAGTTGCCTGTCAGAAATCGGCTCCAGGAAGATGAGCAAAAGCACATCCTGCATCTCTTGAAAGAGCCGATAGCTGGCCAACTGGATCTCCAAGGAGCACCATTCACTGTTAAGGAAGTTTTGACTGACCACGCAGATGGTTTTGCGGCTGCTATATACGGCGGACACAATGTTGTCGACAATAGCCCGGCCTGGCTCAAAGTCTCGGTGGTGGAGGCAAATGCGAAAGGAAGAGGCTTCCAGAGTTGGCAGGAGCTCTTCCATAACCCAGGTCTCATCGGCAGAGTTATAAGAAATAAACGCATCGTACTTGTAATTCTCCTCCTGATCACGTAGGCGGTGCAACTGTTCTCCGAACCAGGATCGAAAGACGTAATATCCATATTTAAATTTCCAGTAAAGTCGGACATAAAGAAACGGTATGAAGATCATTAGGAGCGTAAACGTATATGTGAAGGAAAACAAGTACAGGCCTAAATCTAAAAAACACACTTTGGTGTCGAAATTGTAGAAGTATGATTCTGGCTGTTCTTGGCACGTGATGTTATAAAAATATGGAAACTGGATGCTGTTATTCTTGTTAATCCAGCTCTGCAGATCGCTGTTCTGACAGCCACAACTAAGAGGACAACTGCGCAGATCCATGTACGCTAGGTTAGGGAGGTTGCGCAAAACATTTATGTCTAGCGATGTCATGGCGTTGCGATTCAGATGTATTTCCTCCAACCCTGTGAGGTTCCCAAAGACCCCTTTGGAAAAGGACTTGATGCCCATGTTCTCCACATACAATCTTTTCAGCTTTTTAAGGTTTTTGAAAATGCCCGGATTGAGCTGTGTAATTCCCACGCAGGAATTATCCAAAGTCAGAAACTCCAGGTTCTTGAGGTCATCGAAAGCCTCTGCGCCAAACGCCGTGATGTGGTTGTTGGTGAGGTAAAGACTTTTCAACGAAGTCAGTCCCTGAAAAAACTTCCCAGGCAGCATGTTGATACCTCTGGGCTCCTGCGAGTCAAGCTTCAGGTCCAGGAGTCTCGACATGTTATCAAACGGAGAGTTCTTGCATTCGGTGAAATACAGAATTCGGTTGGCTTGTAAGTCCAGGACTTTTAACGTAGGAAAAAGTTTGCTGAAACCAATGCTGTGGATTTCTTTTAGTCGATTTCTATCTAGGTACAGATTGCTCAGGCTCTGCAACCCGTTGAATGCTTTAGGTTTCAGTTGTGAGATCTTGTTTCCACCCAGATCTAAAATGGTCAAACTTGATAGATTTTGAAAGACGTCCTCGAAAACCACGGCTATTTGATTGTTGCGCAGATTGAGGGTCTTCAGGCTGGTGAGGTCTTTGAAGCTGTCGCAATACACATCGGTCAAGAGGTTGTTGTCTAGACGGAGTGTGGTGAGATCTTTGAGTCCATCTAAAGCGTGATGGTCCAAATAGGCAATTATGTTAATATTCAGCTCCAGTTTGATTAGTTTGGGCGTGTGACAGAAGGCACAACCACTGACTTGTAAAATGCGATTGTATCGATAGCTGAGGTTTTGCAGACTGGGGAACGTTTCGCATTTGTTGCAGGATCTGAGGCTGCTCAGATGGTTGTGCTCCACCTTAAGGCTTCGCAGATGTTTTTGACCTTGCAGGAACGCTAAACAACCTATGAATTTCATCTCATTCCGTGAAAGGTCAATGAGGCCGGTGACATTGGGACAGTTGCTGAAATTGTAGGCTCTGCTTAGATTGTTGCTCTGGAGGATCAGCTTAAATAAGTCTTTCTTTTCTTGTCGCAGACGAGAGCACAATAAATTCTGTGATAAGTTGTCGTTGAGTTTCAGACCAGAGTAGTCGATAACCGATGGACGTACTCTGCTTTTGTTGAGAAGCTTGCTGACAGACACGTTGGTAAAAGACAAGTGCAGATTTGTTAAGCCCGCAAGATTCAGGCCTTGAAAAGAATTGGATGACAGATTGGTGTTGTAGGAAAAATCCAACACTTTAACGTGCACAAGGAAGGATTTGTCACAACCAAGACTGTGCAGTTGATTGGAGCTTAGGTAGAGAGTGGTAAGGGACTGCGGAAGACTGGATGAGTGATGGAGATCAGATAGATCATTGAAAGAAAGCTCTAATTGTGTTAAGTTGGGAAGATGTGTTATGCTTTCAACCAGAAGAGAGAAGTTGTTAAGGCCGTTCCCTTTCAGATCAAGAGTTTTTAAATTTCTCAGTTGGGAAAACAGAAGCACGTCGATGTTCTGCAGTTTGTTGTAACTCAACAAGAGCATTTCCAGACTGTGCAGGTTGTGGAAGACTTTGCCGTAGAGAGAAGAGATGCTATTGCTGGACAGGTTTAACATATGAAGCTTCTGGAGGTTTCCGAAGGCGTCTTGGTCAATCCTGGAATGATTGTTGTAATCCAATACGAGAGACGTCAAGTTCGGCAGACGGTGGAAACTTTGATTTCCAATGTCTGGGAGGTTGCAGCGGGAAATTGTGAGGTTTGTTGCCGTGGTAAATATGTCCCTTACGATTTTGCCAATCTCAAGTTCTTGACTTTTGAAACACTGGAAGGTCTTGTGATGCGAATATTGGACCTCAATGCAATTTCTGAAGCTATAGCTGAGAGCATTCTGAAGCAGGCTCATAATTGTGACCTTTAGGATCAGGTGACGCCATGAAGAGTCCGCCATGACTGTACTGAATATATTTTTTAAATTAAAAATAATTACAATAATTGGCCAATGAGATTCCCATTGGTTGGCTTCGGGCAGCTGGTAAAAATAACAAAACTTCAAATCTCTTCACTTCCACAACCAACATTACATGTCTGTTAAAATGTCTGGAGATGCTCAGTGCAAATGGAATCGCCTGAAGATGGAGTCACGTTGACTGGATTTCCTTCCTGCTGTGAAACGTTTCTACGGAAAAAAGAAAATCCAGTGGACATTTGCACTTTGCAGTAAAGTGATTTATGCTGGATTTTATGTTAAATGTACAAAAACATCAAAGATACACCAAAGTGTTCTTCTCTAGCAAGGTCAATGTCATGTTGGTGATGCAATCGATGTATTAAGATTAAGAATAAGGATTTTTAAAATGACATTTTAGTGATTACAAAGTCAAACATTTTTTACAAGAGAAGTAGTGTATTTAATAACTTCCATTTGAAAGTGTGGTTTTCTTGTTTTGTAATTATGGCGTTTTATTTTTGTCCTTGTGTTTTGTATTTGTTTTAAATATGATTGTATTTAAAAAATGAAACCACTTCTTTTCAAAATCACTTTTTTTCTGCATTTTATTAGCTCATTTTAGAATAATTTTTATATGCCACAGTTTTTTATGTATGCATGCTTTTTTCCCATCTTGATTTTTCCCATCTTTCCCGTTTTTCCCCCAATTCTTGATGAAATTATACATTACTTAATAATACTTTCAGTATTTCTGAAGTTATGAAATTTTATCCACTTACCTTAATGCTGCTATTAGTCTCTTGAGAGAGTTTGCGAAAGCATTTTAACTTGCGAAGCCTCGCGTGCCTTTAAAACGATACATTCAGCTCAGAGGAATAGAAAGAGGAACCAACATGGTAAACGTTGAAGAAAATGATCTTGTGTGTTAAAAATGTCATTGTGGCAAACACCTTATTACTAAATGCTCATTTATTTATTTATTTGCAAAGTTTCAATAGATTATACGTATGGCAAGACATGAAAAAAAATGAAATAATGTATTTTTTACAAAACAGATTTTGTTGAACATGAATTTATGTTTGGTTGAAGCAAATTACTCGGGTGTTTTATTGCAGTGCTTTATGTTTTGACAAAAATTGAAATGCATCATTTAAAATGTATTAATAATATACATTTATAAATGTATTAATAATATACATTTTATTGTATTTGTATTTTTTTTTTTTTGTGCATCAGCCTCTGGTTTTCTGTTCTCGTGCCAGCTGGCAAAGTCCACATAAAGAACAGCAGCTCATGATTACCCAGTCATCACAGACGGAACCCTGGAAACACAGAAAAATAAAACTGCAGTGCCCATTGCATTTCAATCATTTACAATTCACTTTGAAAAGTTAATAAAAGCAAATCGAATGAAAACACAAAGCTCTACGTTGATGTGGTATCTGTCGCGGATGCTGGTTCTCAGCGCAATCATGGCTCCGGGTAAGAAGGGCAAACAGCAGCTGTCCCCGTTGTCTTGTGCCACTTTACATCCCAGGACGCACGGAAGAAACGCGCCACACAGACCTGGAACACACACGCATAGTCCATACCATAAACATATCGTATTTATGCAAATAAAATAAGCACCCCCACGATTTTTCAGACACAAAAAAACCAACCAAAACAAAAATGTCTGGCTAAATACTTATTAAAAATACTTCTTACTTCTTTTAACAAACCAAACTTGTGACTCGTATTTCACTTTGATGCCGTTTAACTTGAAAAATAAATAAAACAAAAGTAACCTTAGACATTGCGCCAGTTGTATATATTCTGCATATTTATAGTGACTTCGCGTTGGTCTGGAACTAAGAAAAGCGCAATATAAATAAACTTGAACTTGTGATGATTCCAACTTGCAACTTGAATTTTGTATTTCTTCCAGTGTTATTTAGCCACTGCCGAGAGTTGCTGCGTGGCTAATGTCTCTTTAGTTCTGTTATCCAGTTAATATGTGCTTAATATGTCTGTCTCCGGAATGGATGGATAGTTTTGTCTTCAAAATATCTTCAATATTTTGCGCTGATATTGTCAAACTTATTTTGTACATTGCTCACACACGCATGACGCACTCACAGATGCCGCAGTCGTCACAACAGTCACAGACATCAGAACTCCAGTTTGGAGAGACGGAGTAGCTGCTCGCTGCCGTTTGTGGCTGAGACGTCATTACTTCTGTGTGATACGACATCACTACAACACACACAATAAACATTTGAATAAATTATCTGATGAAGCTACAACTGAACATGATGGTGACAACTAAAACGCAGGTTTTCCCATTCAAACAGTTTCAGATTATCAGACATGTCCACAATGTATCCAAAGTATTTTTTTCTGTTTGTAACAAAAGTAGTGAGGAGCAGAGAATCACTGTGCAGATTAAAAAATGTAATTACATTTTAACTTAATTTCAGTGAGCCGATCAAGATCCTATCCAAGGCACGCCCGCATTAATTAAGCATTAGAAATTTCCTATAATGATTTAGTAAGATAAAATAAAGTGAACAATTGTATTAGATTACAGATAAATACAGAGAACTAGTAAACAAAAATTCAAAAATTGTGATGCTTTTTCTCACCTGTGTGTTTGGCGTTCCCTGCTAAGTCTGGACGATGTGATGGAAAATCCTTGAGGAATTCAGCTCTCCACGTTTATACACGCGATGATGTCACAAGACATCAAGACAGAGCCACATATTAAACAAGGTGAAGTGTTTGACTTCAGGGTGAGTCTTCTGCTCTTGCTGGGATTCCCACACCCTTCCACAGGGACGCTCAATGTTATCTTCTTCTTGTAAAACACTTATAAGTGCGCTTTGTGTTTGTCCACCGGCAAGAATGCAGTGATTGTTCTTGAAAAATCACCACCACACCTTTATAGAAATGAATTCTTTTCTGATTCTTCATTAAAAATAAACAAAGCAAAAAAAAAAAAAAAACACACTTAATGTCAGGGGCCTAACAGGATAAGCATTTATAAAACACACCAAAATTAAACATTTATTGAACAAGAATTTGAAAAATATACAGTCATATTATTCCAGAATGAATAAACTTTAAATAACTTGAAAATTTTGTCCTCAATAAAAATATATCCTGTTAAAATGATACAGGTTAGAAATATGAACATGCTGCAAAAACCATGAAAAAAAAGGAATGAAATTTGTGCTTTTGAGTAAATGTTGCAAAACACACTGTGATAATTTGTACAAGGCAAGTCAGCTGCAGCACTGCATTCTGGGATATGTAGTTTGTGTCATGTGCCATGGTCTAATCAAAACAACAAGAACATACATTAATAATGTAAAATAAAATACATTAATAGCATTGATATATTTTTAATATCATTAAATTACAGTTGATTATTTAATTATTGTTTACAATTTTGTTTAGTTGAATCACATAAGATGGATCTTAATTAGAATTATTGTAGGCTTTTTATTTTATTTTTCTTTTCATCTCAATAAAGAATCTGAATTATTTCTGAGCTTCCGAGGTGTGTTCAAATACATTACATCCTATAAAAAGTAAAATGTTAATACGGAATGTGTTTTTCACAAAGTCTATAAACATTAATTCAGCAGAATAAAATGACCCTTATGTGTGTTTATAAATGGATGGATAGATGGGAGGATGTAGAGGTTTGGTTATCAATATTCATATTCATCTAAGTTATCATCATAACATTAAATGATGTATTTTAGCCTTTCTGTGTCTTAAAACTTATAACTTAGATTAAATAACCAAATTACAGCTATGGTTCAATAACGTTGACGCTCCTTTAGTCAATCATTTTGAGACACACACACACACACACACACACACACACACACACACACACACACACACACACACACTAAATGTCATTACCTGAATGTTTGCACACTGCAATTTTTTGTTGCAGTTTCACACTTCCCATTGTGACCACAAGCAGACGTCCAAGAACCACATGATTTCACAAAGTCTGTTTTAAATTGCTCAACAGTTTTGCTAAAGAGAAAATATGAAACAAATAAATACATTTTGAGAAAGAAAACTGAGATTTGTAATACATTTATAATCACATGATTAACTAGAAAATCATTTAATTTTGGTTTATTCCCCTAAGTAATTAACGGAGAGCAGGGTAAAATACTACGGCAGGGCAAAACGATAGTAATTTTAAAGAAAAAACATGGCACACAAATGCGATGACAGACAGGTTCACTACCAGCTCTTTGTATTCACCTTCTCAAGTGAATAGACCTGCCATGATGAACATATTCAAAATAAACTTTGACTTTGATTTGTTATGACAAGTCAATTGGTAATTTGACTAGAAGTCATATTTCACATTTCATTTTCTTTTTTTTTAATCTTTGAAGAAAAATGAAACATGTTCCGCTTTGCCCCATTAGTTGAGCAAAATGGTTTAAAAATATTTGTTTTGATGTTAAAATTACAGTATTGTTTTGTTATTTTGACATTGTTCTTTTTCTGAACATTCTAAATATCTATTTTTTACTTTACTTACAATTTACACATTTTTTTCAATATGGTGAAAGCAGGCCAGCTTTTTAAAAGCTGCCTCATTTTGTCTCGCTCTTACTCACTTTTCTCCTAAAAATGTCAACCTACAAAAAATGGAGAACTAATAATTCCCTTATTTACATTGAACAAAAGCGTCCCAAACAGGTTTATTACAAAATCGTTTTATTTTGAGAACTAGGTGCATCAACAATGTTTAGTGTTCAGCTCTGGTCTCACAGCCACCATCAAGTTCCTGTAGAGTGACACTGAGGACATTAAAAAAACTGGTAGTTTAAGTTCTCTTTTCAAAGATGAAAGAGGAATAAGACTCGGCTGTTTTGTTGTCTGACTATAGAGACTGTCACAAAGAAATATAACAACATTTTTCTAGTTATAAACTTCCTATATAACTGCAGCTATACAGTATATAAAATATTAATACTTTCTCCAAATACGTAAAAATATTAAAAGATAGAATTATATACAATGATTAATATATAAGGATTAATTATATATTTATATAAGGAATTAATATAATTTCATATAATTGTTTTTTCTATATTTTCCAATGAGCTTATAATACGGTTGCACCACATCCAAGCATTCCATCTGCCAGTCCTTCTGCAGCTTAAGTCTATTTAGATTCCGACTATATTCAGACACAAAGTCAATAAGCAACTATTTGGATTTGGCTTGGAGTTCAGCATGAGAACATTTTTAACCATCCAACTAATGTCTCTGAAGATGAATACGTATACAGTAATGAATTTAATATATAGAAGATCTTTTATATTAAAAAGGTGAGATATTATTAGGCCTTGTAGAAATTATACATTTGTGTGTCATCTGCATGACAGTGAAAGCTATACATGATTTTCCAATGTCAGAGTGAGAATAGGATTGAGCCGAGGACTGAGCCTTGTAGGACTCCGTGTTTGACCTCATATATCTCGTCTATTTGGGTGACGAGACACCATAGACATGGACAAATTGGATGCGGTTGGTTCGGCAACTAAGGATACTATTTTAGTCGGTGTAAAGTTGAGTAAATAAAGACTTGTTTTGTGGCTACAGGAGTTTCTATCAGTGAGACTCTTTAAACTGCATGTTAAGATATTTCTTAAACAAATACAGAGATTGTGCGATGTACTGTTAGATACAATTAAAAGTCAACCATTTTTTTTTTAATTCTAACGTTACTAACCCCATTGAACTCTACCTTCTTTAACAGCGGGTGGCTACCTATTGATCTACACATCTCAGAGTATTGTTGCTCAAAAGTGCAAACAATCGTTGTAACTTCCTCTTTTCTCTACATCTTACAAAGCAGTCTAGTTTTCCTCAAAAACCACATCATCATCTTTACTTGTTCTTTTACTTCCACATGTAACTTCCTGCTTGTAGCTTTTTGAAAGTCACAGTTCAGAGAGATGAGGCAGACAGATCTTGTGCAAGAGCTCCCTCTGCTGGCGTACTGCTTCCTAACAACTTTTCATCAGTGTGTAATGTACAATTATTTTATGGAAATTTTAATGGAAACTCAACACTAAATATACACTAGTTTAAATACTGCCATATCATTTAGTATAATTTTTGTTCAATTTGCAATATATTTTCTTAGTTTTTTAACCCTCCAAGGTCGAGTCACTCTTTATTCAAGATAAAACACACACAAAAATAGGTACTGCTTGAAAGTTTGAAGTACCTATTTTTTAGGTTACACTCTTAATAAAAACAGGACATTGTGTTTTTTGTAAAAATAACAAATAATAATAAAACTAAAACTTGAAGCATGTTTTGCCTTCTTTTTGTCAGCTGAAAACAAAATAAGTTAATACTTTACCCTCTAACATGAAACATATGTCTTAGAATGTACGTAAATAAATTACATAAAGCTTAGAATGTCTGTTTTTAAATATAAGTGTAAGTAAATACAGTATTATCTTTATCTAATCCCTATGAATCTACAGTGGCGGCTTGTTGAACAGAGATTTGAATCTGACGAACAAGTTACGTATTTGCAGTTGAAACGTCTAAATAAGGTTGAGTCTCGGTTTTAACAAGTCGATTCAAGAACATTCAAAACACAGCTAGATCAATGAGACAAGCAAGTGTCTGTCATTAAACACTTTCACCTGCTGCTATTTAGGCACAAAGTAATCTTTCTGAGCTTCTGATCATAATGAGCCACACCTGGGTGACGCTCTCTGGGTCTATTCATTGCATTTTCACCAAACCGAAAGGGAAAAAACTGCAACTGTGATGAGGGACTAATAAAGGTTCAATAATGGCGTAAAAAAAAATTAACTCGATTAAGCGCTTAAAATTAATCAGGTGCGTTAAATAGTTAACTTTGACCTAATATATATATATATATATATATATATATATATATATATATATATATATATATATAAATATATATATATTATATATTTTTATATATATATATATATATGTATATATATTTGTATGCATTTTGTAGGAGAGAGAGAGAGAGTGAGAGAGAGAGAGAGAGAGAGAGAGAGAGAGAGGGTGTGTGTGTGTGTGTGTGTGTGTGTGTGTGTGTGTGCGTGTGTGTGTGTGTGTGTGGTGTGTGTGTGTGTGTGTGTGTGTGTGTGAGAGAGAGAGAGAGAGAGAGAGAGAGAGAGAGAGAGAGAGAGAAAGCCAAGACCAGAAAAGTTCTTCCTGGATTCTTACAGATGTTAACGACTCTACGACTGCAAACATAGAGGTATGATATCAATATTTACTTACAATTTGAAGCAAATTTACTTTTTTTGTAAGTTTAAAAATACAAACATACCTTATTTTCAACTTGCTAGTTAATTAAACACTACTTACGAATGAACTAATTTAACGCATTAACTTGTATTTTCATGCACCTATACATGACAAGATTAAAATACATTCTTTATTTTCTTCACATTTTATTTTTGAACATATGTTCTCTATTTGACATTTCAATGTTTTTTCAGTGCATCATTTTTAAACTATTATTGATTAAGACTTATTTGGAAGACAGTGTGCTGAATCTTTTCATAAATAACACACACACACACACACACACACACACATAGTTCATACATATATAGTACATATATTGTTATATACAGCACATACATGCTATACATTTTTCCCTTTTTTTTTTAAACTTGATTGAAATCCAGACTTGAGCAACTCTTAGTCTTGCAGTACTTTCAGTTCTCTCTCTTTGTACTACAATGTTTCACTATAGATCGCACATCCCTGTTTTAAAAATCTATTTATAAACAATAATTCTCTGTTTAAAAGCAATGCTCAAGCAGTTGCTTTCTTCAGGTTGTTTTTTGTGGATCTCTTTAGAATCTTCAGACAGTTTTCTGTTGAAGGATGTTTGGACTCACTTTCCAATAAATGATTCTTTTCAATCTGTTTGTTTTGATTTTTTTTTTTTTTTTTTTTTTAACATACGAATGCAGTTTTATTTCCTCTTGGACAAAACCTACAGTTCCTGACAACAAACCCACCCGTGTGAAAAACAATGGCTCATTCTTTTGTCAATTTCTTCCTTTTTGCAGAAAGAACATTTACAACGAGTGAGAGACGAGGGAGATTTAAAAAAAAAAAAAAGGCACTTCAGATTTCTCAAGGTCATCATGAAGAACACCACAACATCCACAGAGTTCTATGATGTGAGTCATATTGGTGGAATACGAAATTAAGAATACATTAATTGCATAAAATAAGAATACATTTTTAATTTACTGTATTTATGCGAATATAAGCACCCTTTTTTTCCAATTTTAGACGCTCAAAAATTTTGATGACGACTTCATGTGCTTATTTTAAACGTGTAGAAAAATATAAGCTCTCATTTTTCAGCAGTAATTAAAAATAAATGGAAATACGTCATGTTAATGTAGTGGTGCGCTTCTGTGTTGTGACTTCTGTTTTATAATGTAAAATATGTAATATAAATAAATGTAAATAACGGTGTCACGGCGAGCTGGGTGAAGGACGTTCGCAAAAGGTTAATAGTTTTTAATTACAAAATCAAGGTCAGGCAGGCAAGGGTCGGTAGACGGAGAAAACGCGACCGTGGGAAAACCGGAAGTATGACAGCATCGAAATAAAAGTTTAATAATAACCATATAAGCTTTTTTGGCTCAATATCATAAATAAAGAAACTTTAGTCTTGAAGCAAGATTTGGCTGTGGCTTTTTATTTATAACACAATGATAACAAAAGTGTTAGTAAATAGTTCTTTTGTGCCTGACAAATCAGGGAGTGCTTATACCCGTGTAAATACGGTATGTACTGGAGTGTAACCGTAACGCAATGTCTTTCTCTCTCAGTACACGGAGTACGACTACGAAAACATCACAGACGTAAACGACCCCAGTGAGTCGCACGCTGCCCCGTGCGACCTTAGGGAAACCTGGACTTTACTTCGCCACTTTGCCCCCGCGTCCTACATCTTGGTCTTTGTCCTGGCGCTAGTGGGCAACGTTTTAGTGTTGAGCGTGATCCGCCGCTATCGCCAGTCTCGCCACAGCCCCTGCTCCTTCTCGCTGACGGACACCTTCCTGCTCCATTTGGCCGTCTCGGACCTCCTGCTGGCCATCACCTTGCCGTTTTTCGCCACCGCGTGGATCAAGGAATGGGTGTTCGGAGTGATCGCATGTAAAATAGCGGGCGCCATGTTCTCTCTGAACATCTACTGCGGTGTGCTCTTTCTGGCGTGCATTAGCTTCGACCGCTATCTGGCTATAGTCCATGCCATCAACCTCAGCTGGCGCCGCAAGACCTGCCATGCTCAGCTGGCCTGTGCCCTCATATGGATGGCGTGTCTGGGCCTGGCGATGGTGGACGTGTACTACAGGGACGTGGTGTTGCTATACGGCAGTGAGCAGCGCGTGTGCCAAGTGGTGTTTTCTCAGAATAGTGCCCAGCAGTGGCAGGTGGGCATGCTGCTGGTCAGCCTGCTCCTGGGATTCGCGCTTCCTCTTTTGATCATGCTCTACTGTTACGCACGTATTTTCAGGGCGCTGTGCCACAGCACCTCACGTAGGCAGAAGCGTCGCTCGCTGAGGCTCATCGTCTCGCTGGTGATTGTGTTTCTGCTCAGCTGGGCTCCGTATAACGCCCTTCGCGTCACTGACACCTTGCAGATGCTGGGGCTTGTTGCCAAAACCTGCACCCTGAACAAAGTGTTGGACGTGGGCATTCGGGTAACTGAGAGTTTTGGGCTGGCACACTGCGCCCTGAATCCGCTGCTGTACGGGTTGGTTGGAATAAAGTTCCGCCGTGAGCTGGCACACATGTGCAAGGCTTTGTTGGGACCCTCGGGCCGCCTTGGATCTGCGGGTCGTGCGTATGGTCGGGCATCGAGCCACAAATCTCTCAGTTCGGGGGATAGTGAGAATACCTCTTATTTCTCTGTCATGGCGTAAAATTGAACAATTTTGTATTAGAACGCAGGGCATCTATGTAAAAATGCATTTAAATCTTGCCAAATGTTTTCAATCAACTAAGGACGTTATTAGCCAATCGGTCAGTTTTGATACATCAGCATTTTTATTTCAAAAAAGGGGTTTGGCAAGAAATGTACTTCTGCTTTGTGAAATTGAAATGTTAAATTACATTTTGCACTGATTTTAGCATACTGCGCTATTTTGTTTTATCATCACACACACACACACACACACACACACACACACACACACACGGGAGTCCGACATTCTGTGAAGCGACAGACACAGGTGCACGCAATCACTAGCGGTGTCTTCTGGGCAATGTAGTCTTGTGCGTGTTTCTGTATCAGATGTTTGTAATTACTTACTAAGGGATTTCCTTACTTATTAAATATTTGTCATAAATCTTTGGTCTTTGTCTTTGTCATAGTCATAGTGATAATCATAGCCATTTACTTAGCACCAACTATCCAGACGGTCACATGAATACAAAGCAACAATCCTCTTACATATCTCACACGTGCACTTTGAGACAGTTAAAACTGTGAAAGGTTAAAACTGATTACAAATACTCAGAACATGAACTTAAATTGGCGCTTTGTTTTCGCAATTCCATGCACTGTAACGAACTGAATAGTGGGTGAAAAAACCCACAGTGAGCAACAGGTGGCGGTAGATCCCTCTGACTGAATGAAGAAAATCATATACTGTACTGTATTATTAAAAGAAATATTGAAATCACATTATTGCAAAATGTAAATGCATTCAAAGCAGAATTGAACTGTAAACTGTAATCTACACACTACACCAAAAATACAGAGTTAAAATGCAAGAATAATTATTGAATAAAATAAAATATAGAATAAAATTGTTAGACAAAACACAAGCATGTGTGATCATCTCGCTAAGGCTGCTTTCATTTAACTTGCAGGAAATATCTAATCAAAGCAATGAACATCAGCTCTAGTGATGGAATCACAGGAAAGGTACAGAATAAACCCCACACCTTCATGCTGGTGTCCCTGAAACAAACGAGCGACTGAGTTGCTAAATACTGTTGTAGTGTAAGGCAGGTGTTGGTACATAATCATTCTGTAAAAGAGCGTTGGTTTGAGCAGCGACACCAGCCCTCAGACGCCTCTCTTCATCTCCAGCTGGTTCTCTGGAGGATGGTGATGCTTCCCCCACACTGGTGCGGTCACAACCTGCCAACGCTGTCAAGCAAAACAAGAAGAGTGTTTTTGACCAAAAAAGAAATTATTAGTTATTTGAACTCAAACTGATTAGCTTGTGATGTAGCTGTTCTTGGTCGACCAGCTTCACGTTTACTTGTTTAACCCTCCGGTTATGTTCGTTTCAGAGGAACATCAATAATGGCCGCGGGTCAATTTGACCCGGTGGCCTTTTATTATGCATAAGTGTCATAAATCAGAAACTGTGTGTGTGTGTGTGTGTGTGTGTGTGTGTGTGTGTATGTAAGTGTGAGACAGTGTATGTCTCATACACTGAGACATACACTGTATGTCTCGAGACAGTGTATGTCTCGGTGTATTGTCTCATTGTTGCAAAAAAACAAATAGCATTTGATCTTTTTGACTCTTTTTAACTTCATTTTGTCTTTGAATGCTCAAATTGACCCGAACATCTTTGTAACATAAGCATGTAGCGGGTGTTACAAATGTCAACTGAAACATTTTTCGTTTATATGTAGATTACACTAAGACAAGCAGTTTCCAAGTGAATTATTTGTAACATTTATTTGTACATGTTTATTTGTAAACTTTTAACACGGGTCGATTTGACCCGAACAGTATCTAACATTAACATGTAGCGTGGTATTACACATATGTGAACTGAATCAATATATTTTTATATGATAGTGCACCAAATAAGCCAAGCAGGAGAAGATTCAAAGCGAAAAAATACTTTTAAGTATTTTTAACATATTTTTTGAACTTTGAAAACTGGTCAATTTGACCCGATATTATATATCGGAGGGTTACATATTAGGAGGGTTAGCAAGCAAGATCAGCTTCACATGTACACACACACACACACACACACACCTCAGTGAAGGAGCCCTGGGCGTGTAGTAGTTTGTAGAGGGCGGTCAGAGGAATGCAGAGCATGGAGGAGAGAGCGATTAGCCAGCCCAGCATCTCACCCCACCACGGGTACACGTACACCACGTTGTAATCCAGCGGCTTGTAGTTGATCAGGTGGAAGAGGAAAACAGCCTGCGAGACACAGACGCGTCACTACACCGTCTCACGCAGACCAGAATCCAGACCAACCCACCATACACACTGCTGGAGTGATGTAGGACCAGCACCACTTCATATACAGACAAGGCCTGTACCCGATCATCACAGCCACGTCATCCAGGAAACGGTCAGAACCTTGGTTTAGGAGCACATGAGATTCTGGATTAAGAAAAAACTCCAAGCAAAAACCCCAGACTTCTGCACGGACAAGCAAATCGAGATAAGAGACGGGTTGTTTTGTACCGTAGACCCAGGCGATGGCCACACATTGCCAGAAGGCTTGCCACAGCAGAGTGATGCCGCTGGCCGAGTAGTAGTCAAACAACCTGAAGACGTATATCCCGCCCTAGAGAGGAGAGAACGCCATTACACACGTCACCTCTCTCTCCTTTCACTGGAGACGTTATGATATTTTCCATTATCTTTGAGTTTACCTGTGTCATCATAGAGAGACCAAGGAGGAAACCGACGACACAGCAGATTGCGGAGAGAAGTTCACGAGGCAGAGACGCCAGGAGAGAAGTGCGGGGTGTAATGTCCGTGATGGCCGTCACAAACCCTTCCACATTAACAAACTACGGCACAAAGAGAGCAGACGATAAGAGACAGAATCTTTGCAACAATGTTGTAAGAAGCACAATACTCTACTTCAGGGGTGGGCAAACTTTGGCCTGTAAATGTTTTAATCCGGCACACCGAACTTGTAAAAATGTAATGAAAATCAGATGTATTTTTTTGTATGTAAATCCGCTTAATCTCTTATTAAGGTTTTTTTTTTTTTATGTAACACATTTTAAAAAGCGGAACCATAAACACAACATTTATGTAAAAGAATTGGACTCTGTACTGTTAAAGAATGCACTTTTTTAACATTTATTTTTACACTGTCAGTCTAGGCAGTGTAAAAAAATATAACGTACACTTTTAAGAAACGAACGCAAAATGCTTCACATGTTTGTTTTCTTTGCTTGCAATCTTCAAGTTGTGGGTTGAAACTTTTTCTTTCTTCAGATTTTTTCGTTTGGACTTCTGGCACTCGCTTCACGGCTGGCCCTTACTCTAATTGGCTGGTGAGAATGTGATTGACAGCTGGTTGAACAGCCAGGTCCGGCCCCTTTGTCAAATGTTAGAACACAATGTGGCCCGCAAATCAGAGAGTTTTCCCACCCCTGGTCTTCTTGGTATGTATCGGTTTATCAGAATGTTAAAACTGTTGCGAGGCGGCACTGGATGCTCTGTCTTTGCTACAAGTTGCTCTGTAAATGGTGTATTGTTCTATTGAAACATCACCTGACTGTCCAGTCCGAGCACCAGGAGCATCAGGAAGAACAGCACGGACCACAGAGGAGCTATGGCATGAGGCATGAGCGCCACTGCCCTCGGGTAAGCAATGAACGCCAAGCCGGGACCTGTAAAAATGCAAAAGCTATTAATCTTTCTATAAACACACACATGTACCACCCAGACCTAACTACTGATACAGTCCTCCATCCAACTGTAGATCTGTGTATGTCACAATCACCACTTGAGCATCTTTGTGTTTTATGAAAGTCAAAAGAAAAGCCACCCTGCTGTAATATGATCACTATCCACACGACAGAGGTCTAAAGTACTTGAGTAAATGGACTTTGTTACTTTACTTAAGTATGTTTTCGGCTTCTCTGTACTTGTACTGAGTATAAAAAATATAAGCAACTTTTACTCTCAACTCCACTACATTTCTGATGGAGTATCTGTACTTTTTACTCCACTACATTTGAATGGACACTTGCCGTTACTCGTTGCATTGATTTATACCGCGGTTAATTTTTCAAGGAGACGAGGCAATGATCCAGCAAAAATGAGCATGTTTAGAAATTCATTGTCAAAATTGTTAATTTTGATTTAATGTGAGATTTTGTCAAGTTAAACTGTACAGATCTTCCCTGACATTACAATGATATTGTAAGCATATATAATTAAACCTTGTGAATAAAAAGTTTGCTTTTAACATTTTTTGGTGTTTTTTTTGTGCCCACATTCAGTGTGGGTAAAATACTTAAGTTTTTTTTTTAATTGGATTCTTTGCTACTTTTACATAAGTCTTTTTTGAAATTGGTGACTTGTTACTTGTCATGGAGTAATTTTTACAGTAAGTATCCGTACTTTTACTCAAGAATGGTTGTCTGGTACTCTTAAGAGTCCGTCTTACCTCCTTCTGCCACGTTACTGATGTCGACACCTTGTTCAGCCGCCATGAATCCCAGAACAGAGAAGACGACAAATCCAGCAAAGAAGCTTGTGCTGCTGTTTATGGCGGCCACAACAAAGGCATCCCTACGGCAAAGCACAGCGCGAGAGAGTGTCAATGTAGGATTAGCATGTATAAATGCCTTTTTATCACAGGGTTACAATGAAAGTAGTATTGCTACTCTGTTAGGTGCAAAAAGAAAGTTAGAGTTAGCAAAAAGAGAAAGAGTAAAATTATACACACTGAATAACCAATAAAAATAACTACAATATATTAAACAATGGTCCAAAATATACAATCACACAATAAGAGTTAAACTGTATACTCAACGCTTTCAAACTCTGGAAAGAGTTGATTATCTGCACTATTATGCAGAAGAGGCAATTTTTTAAAACTGTTTTGGTCACTTTATACTTTTGGGACAACTTGATCTCTTTACTTACAGTTTTTGTATCTTTATTATATTGTATTGCACTGTGTCTTTTATTTTTTTTTATCATTTTATTGTATTGTATTGCATTTTTCCTTTTACTTTTTACTGCTGCTCATGTTTGCTCCTACTCATCGCCTGCCCATGAAAAAGCATTCCACTACACGTGGTACCATATTTGCATATGTATGTGACAAACAAACGTGAATTTTGGTATTTTGTTTTACTTTTGAACATAGTTCTGGACATCTAATTTCACCAGGCAGGACGCACACACTCTGGATCGGTGTCCAACCATTTGCAGAGCGGGACACACTTTTTTCCAATACCAATTCTCCTGAAACACAGACCCGGAGGCAAGGGGACGTGGAGGACACGTGATCTCCGCAAAGAAAGACTCTGGAACTGAAACCTCTAGTCAGGAGCCGCCGCCCACTGCTCCGCCCTCACCGTACAACTGGTGTTTTATTTGAGTAAACAACCTACACATTTTCACACTCACCTGTAACAGTTGCTGTTGAAGTGGTTGTAGCTTCCGAGGGCTGTCAGGGCCGACTGACCAATGGAGTAGGAGAAGAAGACCTGAGTGCCAGCATCGATCCACACCTGCCGACGCACAACAGACGTGAGTATTGACAAGCGTTTTTGTCTGGGACCCTGGTGAAGCGAGAGCCGCACCTGTGCCTGTGCCAGTTTGCTCCAGTCTGGTTTCAGGTAGTAAATGATGCCATCAACCGCACCCGGCAGTAAAAGCCCACGGACAAACAGGACCACCAGAACCACGTACGGGAACAGCGCCGTGAAATACACAACCTGCACACAGTCACGAACAGTATATTACAGGACCAAAGTTACAGCGTAGAGCAGGTCGACAATCAGTAGAGATCACCTCACATTCCTTTATCTGCAGCGTACATCTAAAACACATGTGTCAAACTAATGGCCCGGGGGCCAGATGTGGCCCGCCATGTCATTTTTTGTGGCCTGCGAGAGCTCAGAAGTTTTGAGTGTCTAGAAATAAATACCAAAAAATAAATGAAGAGCGTGCGCTGACCAAAAATCACATTTCTCACAATGCCTTTTGACTACGGTAGCTGCGGCAGTGTTTCCACAGTTTAGTTACTTTTCTTTATTTTTTCTTTTTTTTCTTCACTTGGACAATTTGATCCTTCATTAATGGAGTTATGTGTGTTTCTGAGAAATTTTTAAAGATTTATGTTAGAGCAACAAGTAAACAGGTTTTCTACGCAACAGCAATTGTCACTTTATTAAGTTCTGATACATAATGAATTGTTTCACATTAAGGACTAGATTTATTTTACATTACATTTGATTACATTTAGCTACATTTATAAGTTACATCCGGCCCTTTGAGGACAGACATTATGCAGTTGTGGCCCTCGGTGAAAATGAGTTTGACACCCCTGATCTACAAGCTTACATCTCTATTGAGCCTTGACATAATAATGCTTAACGCATACACACTTCAGGAGCAACACACACACACGTTCGTACCTTGCCAGCAGATTTCACACCCTTCCAGATGCAGAAGTAGACCAGGACCCACGCGGCAAGGAGACACAAGACCATGTAGCCGTTGATGGAGCCCACCTCATCCAGACCACGGGAAATCTGCAGCACGTTGTTTCTGAGCAGGGAAGGAGCGTTAAACAGGGAAATGATTCACAATGGAGTAAATAAACAGACTTCAATATGATAAACAAAACCGTTTGTGTTTAATAGTTTGTATTTGTCACGATGGATCTGAACACAGACGCAGAGGAGTCACAAATGCACGTACACCACTATCTGCTCAGGGTTCCGTTGTTTGCTCACGGAACAAAAAAAGGTAATGAATAAAAATGCCATGCTAGCAATTTCACAATTAGGGATGACACGACCTGTCAGAACCACAAATATCCAGCTGTAAACATTTTTGTTGTTCTATCGAGATGAAGTAAACACTTATTCTGAACTTTTGGGTGCAACAAAACCATCATACTCCCAGAATTCGATGACAGACGAGCTGAATCCCGTGGGCTCCGAGCACTCTGAGCTGTTGGAACACGTCTGGCTGAAGTTGGTGGAGCAGTTGAGTGTGTTCCACTCTTGTCCACAAGCGGCCCACGGCAGGGGAGACGTGAAGGAGTGAACCAGGTAATACAGAGCCCACGCCAGAACCACGATGTAGTAGATGTTGACAAAGAAAACAATCACCGTCGATGCCAGACCCAGACCTGCACATGAAGACACCGAGGTCACACTGATGACCCGTGTGGAACCGCCATTGAACCATAAGATACCGGACCTTGGAAAATCGGAGCGATGTTCCATGAGGCGATGCCACCCTGCTTCATGAACTGACCCAGAGCGGTCTCCATGAAGAACAGTGGAATGCCTCCAACCACCACCATCAGGATGTAGGGGATGAGGAACACTCCTGCAGCGAGAACAAAGAACATCTCAAAACGCTTATCAACCCGAGTCGTGAACATTGTACTTCTCTAATCTGCCCATCCGTTTGTTATCTGCTGTTCTTGACCTTCACTGGCATTTTATTCCAAAAGAATGTGAGTTTCTTACCTCCTCCATTTTTGTAGCAGAGGTACGGAAACCTCCAGACGTTTCCAAGGCCGACGGCGAGTCCCACACAGGACATCAGAAAGTCCATATGTCTGGTCCATGTTTCTCGGACAGTGGACTCTGGGTCGGACTTTGCTTGTTTCGGGTCTTTGTTCGGTATGTCTGTGCAAACACTTTGCTCATCTTTCTCTGGAAGAGACTCTCCCGTCTCTGACGCCGCAGGTCCTGGTATTCCAGCGTCTTCTTCTCCGTGTCCCTCTGGATAATGATAGGCCTCAGCATCATCTAAGAGAGAACACACTTTACCTGTTATTGATCTGACATGTGTCAATAATGTGACGTCAGATCCCCACACGCCCCCGACACAATTCATGTAAGTTAACACAGCTGCCAATTGGTTTGACACATGTAAAAATAAATAAATATATACACTAAAGTATCTAAAGTTCACATGTTTTAAGTTAACGTATCTGTTCATATGAAAGCATGATGTTGTAATTTTTTTTAATTGTAATGACAATTTGTGTTTCAATGACAAATGTTCATTGTTATAGTTATATGAAAAAAAAAATCTTGCATTAATTTTCATTGAATTAGGGATTTTAGTTTGTGGTCACTGTGCAGATGGGTTTCTGTCAGAGATTAGACAGAACGAAAGGCCTTGGTCAACAGAGAGTCAAAGTGTCTAGACCGAAAGCAGGTAACTAGGTAAACATATAAAAAAAAAACATTCAATTTACATATACGCCTAGAATTGTCATAGAGATACCAATACAATACAGCCTTTCTGTAGGCTGATGCAATATTCAATATTAAATGGAAATAAACCTTATTAAACATCAAATTGTGTGATCTCACTACTTATGGAAAAGATAGAGCAGTAAGACAAAGAATCATTAATGAAAGCACACAATTTCCTCTACGGGAAAAACTTTTTTACATGTATCTTATCAGAATATTGAATTGAAGTAGTAAACAAAACCAGAGGCTAAACGGCATTTAACACACAAAAATCGCATTTCATTAGTACATTTTTAGAATGTTTCAGCATGTAAAGTTTACTGTATTCTATTCAGAAAATTGCATCTTATCTTAAAGTCACAAGAATGAATTTTACTAGTTTGCGTAGTTGTCTGACTGTATGGCTGACTGTTCAGCACGGATTTATACTAATACAGTCTTATAGTACACTACACATCAAAGTCATTCTCACCCAGGTGAAGATCATCCGGAGATATCCCGCAGGCTGGCCAGCGCAGCGCCCTCCGTGCCATGTTGCCCGACTCTTGGAAGTCTTGAAATCAGTCTCGCGTTTGAAAGCAGGCTGGATGAAATGGGGACTTCTCAGAAGTAGCTGAAAAGCTCTTGAGGAGCAGTGTGAATAACGCAACTGAAGATGAGCAGAAGTTTGCTCGGAATAATGCTGCGGAGATGCTGCTCGCGACTCTCCAGGTAACCGCCCCCCTTATCGCGCTCAGCGCTCCTATTGGTTGAGTTGCGCTGCGCTCCACTGTGATTGGCTGGAATCAAATAACCGCAAAATAAAACGTGCGCTTATTAAACCTTCAACATGATTGTAAATGATAAGAAAAATACAAAGAAGCCGAAAGATCCAATTCCGTTAATTAAAAAACCCCTTTAGAAACTTTTTACAAGTCACATATAAGCACAATCAAATATATACAGTCACAAATATACACATATACAAGTCATAAATACATTTATTTATTCTATTCCAACAAGTTGGAAATAAATGTAATCGTTTAAATGATAAAGGAATTAAATGCACTCACCTTTTCCTTCTCTCAAGCTCTCAGTCTTTTTTCTTTTTGACGTAAATGGGTGGGCGTCTCCTTTTTATGGAAGCCCGTTTCCGCCACTAAAAAAAAAAAAAAAAAACGTGTTTTTTTTTTTTTTAGGGGAAAGAAAAGCTAAGTCGAAATAATGACTTAGTATCTCAAAATAACGACTTAGCATCTCAAAATAATGACTTAGTATCTCAAAATAATGACTTAGTATCTCAAAATAACGACTTAGTATCTCAAAATAATGACTTAGTTTCTCAATATAATGACTTAGTATCTCAATATAATGACTTAGTATCTCGAAATATTGACTTAGTATCTCGAAATAATGACTTAGTATCTCAAAATAATTAACGACTTAGTATCTCAAAATAATGACTTAGTATCTCAAAATATTGACTTAGTATCTCGGAATAATGACTTAGTATCTCAAAATAACGACTTAGTACAGAGGTTGGGGGTCCTGACGGAGAGTCACGTGACCGTGACAACAACCGCTGGATGTGTGCTGTGTTTCAGGATCGCACGTTTGTTATGTCAGATTTAAAAGTTGAAAACGAACCACACAGTGTCTAAAGTGTGAAGACATTTTACATACGTGTAACATTAATAAGCAGCGTTATCAAAATGTGTTGAGACTTGTTGTACTTCATATTTGTTTTACATATGTAACCCTTAATTCTGGTCCTTCTTCCGTCTCTTCGGCGTGGGCTTCTCAAATAAATGGATCACACGATGGATTCAGAACGACTTATTTATTTCCACACAACGCGCAGCATTCACAGTCCGCTTTTCCGGGAGACTCGCACCTGACTGTCCCTATTTTCAACTTCTCTTTTATCCTCAAGTTCGCCTTAAAGGGGCAGGGACTTTTTCCCCACAATTCTCTTAAACTAATATTTCAAGTTAAATAATATAATGCCAATCACAAATTAAACAGTAAAATAAATCAACAATAACTTAACATAGATTCATGCTAAATTAAATAAAATTTATATGAACTTAAACAAACAGGGTTACACATAAAATTCATACATTACCACAAACACTTAATTATTTACAAATATGTGGTGTTTATCGCTCTCGGGTGGGTTCTATTTCTAATTGTGACTCCATATACCTCTTTAAGCAAAGCCAAAATTTCATAATTTGTTAGTCCTTGTCTGAAATATTGCTCTATTTGTTTAAAATCCATAATTCAGCGCTTCTCCCCTCTGCTGCATCTTAGAGCTCTCTAAGACTGTCCAAGACTAACTCATTATTTTGAGATACTAAGTCGTTTTTTTGAGATACTAAGTCAATATTTTGAGATACTAAGTCGTTTTTTTTGAGATACTAAGTCGTTATTTTGAGATACTAAGTCAATATTTTGAGATACTAAGTCAATATTTTGAGATACTAAGTCGTTTTTTTGAGATACTAAGTCAATATTTTGAGATACTAAGTCGTTTTTTTGAGATACTAAGTCGTTATTTTGAGATACTAAGTCATTATTTTGAGATACTAAGTCAATATTTTGAGATACTAAGTCGTTATTTTGAGATACTAAGTCATTATTTTGAGATACTAAGTCAATATTTTGAGATACTAAGTCGTTATTTTGAGATACTAAGTCATTATTTTGAGATACTAAGTCAATATTTGAGATACTAAGTCGTTATTTGATACTAAGTCGATCTAAGTCGTTATTTTGAGATACTAAGTCGTTATTTTGAGATACTAAGTCATTATTTCGACTTAGCTTTTCTTTCCCCTTAAAAAAAAAAAAAAAAAAAAAAAAGACGTTTTTTTTTTTTTAAGTGGCGGAAACGGGCTTCCATACCTTTCTGTGTCTTCAGTTTGTGAAGAGTTTCCTGTTTGATTAGTCTTGTCTGGCATCTGAATGAACGCAATTGCACCCTTGTAATTTCCTAACTAGCAGTAGCCATGAAGCTTCGACAGATAACAAACAACATGAAGTCTTGTTTTACTCCAGGTGTTATAGGTTTAATTTGGGAAGGCAGTTCGCCTGACCATACGGCCAGAGAAATTCCCACGACAGTTTTTAATGAAAGTCTAAGGTTTTTTTTTTTTTTTAATTAATGGCTACTTTTACTCAAGTGTTTTTAAAGGAGATTAGATTAAAGGAGATTAAATACTGTTCTTGGAATATGATTTACCTTCCCAATGCATTTTCGCACATCATTTTAGGTATTGCACATATATCAAGTTTTATTCACATTTTGCTATAACATTTATTGCACATAATTGGTGTTTTGATGATATTGAACTCACACGTTACAGGGCTTTGATAAAACAGTTGAATAAATAGCAATTTGTGGACAAACTTCACTCATGATATCGCAAATCCTTCGTAAACACTAGATTTTTCAACATTGGTGGATATTCTGAAGATATTTGCGGAACAACTCATTAAGAATAAGTTCAGATAAACTCTTTTCCCCACACACTCGTTACGTCTATTACGCTGATCATCCAGCAGGAGCGCACGGGGTGGCGGACCAGGACCGACGGAACAGCATTACTCAGAAATTAGCGATTGAGAAAAACTCTAATCTTGAAAAACACGTGCATAAAATCTGATGAACGCAAGCAGTTCCACGTGTCAGGAAACCTAGCATTTCTATCCCAATTGTTAAAAACTAAACATGTATATACATAAGAAATTTTATTCGTCCCACAGTGGGGACATTTTTCCTTAGCTACACTAAGAAACACAAGCAGACTCAAAATAAGTATACACAGCTTTAAACACACAGTCATACAGCATCAAAATACAGTTAAATAAGTTAATAGAAAGTTATAAAGTATTTAAAAAATATGACGAAATTATACACACGTGGAAAACACTGGGATATTGCACAGAATAAAGTGAAGTTCTCGCGTTTCACACTCAGGCACAGTTCACTGGGAGCATCTCTAGTTGTAAAATCTTACAGCAGCAAGTAAAAACAACCTACGGTGTCGCTTCTTCAGACACTTATGTTTCAGTCTGTCCCTTGAGGAGCTGCTTAGTGATGACACCGGCTCATACAGCGGGTGGGCGTCGCTCTCCATCATACACCGGCTCATTCAATCTTCAACCTCTCCCTGAGCCAGAGCATCGTACCCACATGCTATAAAACGACAACAATCGTACCACTGGCGAAGAAGAGTCTGAACGACTACAGGCCCGTAGCACTCACTCCAATCATAATGGCAGTACCGTTCCACCTCAGACGCCATCGCTGCTGCCCTACACATCTCCCTGTCTCACCTAGAGCAGAAGAACTGGCACGTCAGAATACTCTTCATCGACTACAGTTCTGCCTTTAACACTGTCATCCCACGCAACCTCACACACAAATTGGCTTCACTCGGTCTGTCCGCTTCACTCTGTAACTGGATTTTGGACTTTTTGACAGGCAGACCTCAGTCTGTACGGATGGGGAACAGGAAGTCAAGAGTCACGGTACACCAGTACTCCACAGGGGTGTGTCCTAAGCCCCATTCTTTACACACTCTTTACACCTCACACAAGGACAACACCATCCTGAAGTCTGCGGATGACACTGCAGTGATCAGAAAGATCACTGGGGAAGAAGAAGCAGCCTACCGGAGAGAGGTGGCCAGTCTGGTGACGTGGTGTGAAGACAACAACCTCACCCTCAACACAGAGAAGACGAAGCAGATGATAGTGGACATGAGGAAGGAGAGGAGACCTCAACAGCCACTGTTCATTGGAGAGCGTGAGGTAGAGAGGGTGAGCAGCTTTAAATACCTCGGGGTCCACATCAGTGAGGACCTCACCTGGACATTAAACACCACACAGCTGGTCAAGAAAGCTCAACAGCAGTTGTACTTTCTGAGGAGGCTGAGGAAGTGTGGCATGTCCGCAAAGATCCTCAGCAACTTCTACAGCTGCACCATCGAGAGCATCCTGGCCAGCTGCCAGTCACTAATTGTTATGCTCATGCGCATAGCGCGAGAAAGGTTTTTCTCATGGGTAGAAAAATACCTTAGAACACCGGCGTGACTGGAGAAATGGAGACTGTCCAAGCGCGACTGTAATAGCCCAACGAAACACTACAAGAGAGAGAAAAAAACTCCTGAACGACAGGAATCAAACAGCACACAGACACACAGACACACACACACACACACACACACACACAAATAAAACTTTAAACAAAACGCAATTGTAGCTCCAGCCACAAAATCTCATCTACACCCCCAAACAAGTTTTCGAAGATGTGAAGACCAGTCAAAAGTTCTTCTAAAAGCCCTCAAGGACACACCTTTACTATGAAAACCTATTTTTTAGGGACCCACTTTCACATAAATGCCCACACACACACACATACACACAAATATATATATATATATATATATATATATATATATATATATATATATATTTACACAAATATATTCATATTTTTACAAGAAGAGAAAACATATTTTCAAAAAGACTTTATAGTAGATTTTGTAAATCATAATTTTAAGGCTTTCATAATGTGCACTATTCTGTTTTAATTAAGATTTACAACCTCAAATGATTGCTGTTTAACATTGAATGAAAATGTGCACTTGTTCAAATGCAGCCAGGAGTTAAACCTGCCACCCAGACGTTGCAGGTTCTTGATTCTCAACTTGAATGAAAATTTAATATCTTCTGTAAGTCATTTACCGTGTTTAAAGCCAGTGGAGAGCTCTCCTCGTTTTAGATGTATTACTATTTAATTCTATCCTGCAATGGTCATGATGTAAGCAGCTAAATCGGTTTCCTCTGCTGAGTGCTTTTTCAGTCCTGTATCTGTGATTGAGCCACAGTTGGAAATCCAGGAACCAGGCAAACATACATTTGTTGGGCAAAAACTATAGGCTGGAGTCACAAACGGAAAGACCAGTGACACGGGAAACGTTAATTTCACTTAGTTAGAAACCGTTAAGCTCAATGTTATGAGATTCACGGTTGTCTTTACAGTCCTGACAGTAAATATTTGTTGCTCAGACAGCCTTGGCTGGAAGTTAAACGCACAATGATCAGTAATGTAAGACTCACACTCAAAATCATTTGACATGCTATATTTTGCGAGGCTTTTGGGGGACATGTCTTGGAACGTCTGTTAAAGATGCCCTGATAGCCAGCATCGACCTTACAGCGCCCCCTGCCCCCATCCCCCAGTGTGGATTTAGTGTATTTTCAATTGCTGGGGCACCTGGAAACGCTTGGATTGGTGGCCCACCAATTGCAAACCAATTGGATTTCATCTGAATAATCTGAGAGATAAATTTGCATGAATAGAAGTTGTATTAAATTTATTATCAAAATACTAAAGTTTGCATGAATCATTATTTCAGTTGGAACAAAACATGGCATATATATAAACCATATATAACCTTATAAACATATAATTTAACAGCTTCGTTATGATACTTGGCTTTTCAGTGTAGTCATAAAAAAATCGAATATTTGAAGAACAATTCGAAGTATTATTCTTTCTGTAATTCTTTATAGAAAACACAAGATGGTGCTGTTGACGTTTTTTTGTCCCCTTGAAGCGTGTATTAACAGAAAATGCGAGAAATCCATATTTTATGTAGATGCAATTACTTGGTCAAACTTTGTCAAATATTTGACAACTTCTGATTATTTATAATCCTAATCAATTAAAAATAAAAGAAAACTTGCATGATTGAATTTGCAAACTTGTGTACGGTAAATAAATCGGGAAAAAATAAATAAATAAACACACTCCACAAATTCCCAACATAATTACACGGATCAAAGTTTCAGAAATGTCTGTACTTAGTGTATCACACAATACCGCCACATTGGGGAAGCGCCAAATAGGAGTACGGTTTCCTCCACAAAAACAAATAATCTCTATGGACACACAACGTGTCTTTTAAAAATGTGTTTTTCGCTTCAAAAAGAAGCGCTCGAGACCGAGGGAGCGCGTGAGGGAGCCCTACTATCACGTGACCGGTCAAGACGATGGAAACCCGTTCGGCAACCACAGACTCCGCCCCTTTATTTGTGTTTCAGCCCCAGTGCCGCTCGGATAGAAACTTGCCCGCAACAGGTTGCGTAAAACGAAAGGGAAATGCAGGCTCGATAGAAAAGACGAATTAAAGCGAGACAAAGAGAAGAAGAAGGATGGGCGAAAATGTAAGTTTGCGCTTCTTTTCGGGTTATTAAAACGGTCAAACAATGCATCATGTAGTTTGATAGGCTTGTCTCGTTCCTCAGCTGTTGTCTTTCGCGCGCGCCACATGTTTTGCGCTCGGTCGAGTTTTAAGATTTAACTACGACAGGGATGTTTTATATTTCTGACTATTGCGCGCGCTATTGTTTAACTGACACTTGAGTTGCTCAAAGCCATTGCATACCGACTGTGTTGGATTTAACATAAGCGCCGACACTACCCGTCTTTGTTATTTGTTTTTATTTTTACTCTACCCGTCTTTTTTGTATAAAACATCTGACGTCATTTTCGTCAAGCTCGGGAAATGTGCGTTCTCTGTCTGTTGCCACACCATGTGAAACCCCAAGCACGTGACATGCGCAGTCAACAGCTGGAGTCAGTTCTGTTCACAACATTCTGCTTTCCATTGCAGTCGGACATGGATCTTCAACTTGAAGGGATTTTTCAGAAGAACAAAAGCTTCGACTATGATGACTATACCTATCTTGAGGTGGGATGTCCTGTCAGCGCCGTCTCTGTCCTCATGCCCACTCTCTACTCGCTGGCGTTTGTTTGCGGCTTGCTGGGACATGGGCTGGTTATGGCAGTAATGTGGCGAAAAAAACATCACTTGAGTTCTATGGACATCTTTGTTCTTCACCTGGGGATTGCTGATGTCCTTTTGATGCTCACCTTGCCTTTTTGGGCCGTGGAGGCGGTGAAAGGATGGATCTTCCGTGCAGGTTTTTGTAAAGTGGCTGGGGTTCTGTTCAAGGTGAGTTTGTGTTGTGGAATTCGTCTGGAATTCATGTGTGAATTGATACTATTGGCAATTGTCTTGATATAACAGATATGGTCATATATAAGCATATATCAGATGAAGATATGATAATGCAAGTAGGTTTAAAACAGATGTTGTCTTTAGATTAGAATATGTAGAGGTTCTAGAAGTAACACCTAATTTATTTGTACAGAGCCAGTGGATTTAAAATTCTAAAAAAATAAATAAAAGTCACTTAACTATATACATGTTATTGAACCATAAACAGTACAGACTGATACAAGAACTTACAATAAGATCAATATATCAACTTAAAAACAGTGATTAGGAGCTGATAGAGAGAAATTATAACTCAGATACAGTGGATACATTCAATAAGTGCTTTGTCTCGTTTAACCCTGACTGTATGTATTACTTCTTTCTTTCAGATGAATTTTCACTCTGGCATCTTTATTCTGGCCTTCATCAGTATTTGCCGCTACAGGTGTTTATCATCTAACTCTCAAGTGGATTACTGTAAAGATCTCAAACTGGTTCATTCTTGCTGCCTGCTGGTGTGGCTGGTCAGTCTGCTTCTTTCTGTTCCTGACTGGATGTTTCTGACGGTCGAGGGTGAGGATCCATTGGAATGCTTTCACTCCTACACGTGTAGTTCCTCCCGTCTTGCTGCCCGCTTGACACAAACGGTTTTGGGCTTTATTTTGCCGGTCCTGGTGCTGTTGTTCTGTTCGTCCAGTGTCTTGTTTCGGCTCAGGCACAGTTCTGAGAGCCAGCAAGACAGAAGAACGCTGCTCACCGCAGCCCTGGTGCTGGTCTTCCTCTTTTGCTGGACACCTTACAACATCACCTTCATAGTGGACACTGTTCGGCCACAGGATGTCTCCAGGTTGTCAAGTATGGACCAGGAGGAGTGTGAGCCGAGAAGATGGACAGTTAGCCAGACGACTGCCGCCATCGGCCTCCTCCATTGTGTCATCAATCCTGTGATTTATCTTTCTCTATCCAAAGAGCTCAAGCGACGTGCTCTGAGTTTGTTAAAGTTCCGCTGTGAAAAAGACAGGACTGTAGTTTCGCTTTGGGATTCTGTGGACAATAATCCAGCAACTGTTCAAGGGGAACAGGATGTTCCACTGCAAAAAATCAATGGCGTTAAACAAACAAGCCCCCCAGAAGATCAGGCATGAAGCAGTCAATGAGGAACATCCACCATAGTGTAAGAATTATTTATTGGTTGCAATGGGTTTTTCTATCCATTCATATACTTTCAAACACTTAATTTATTTCGGGGTCTCTGGAACACACACTGGATAGGTGGCCAACCTTTTGGCAGAGACCCGGAGGAAATCCATGCAAGCATCAGTGCGTCATCATGTATGGCGTGAAATGGATCCATGATGACCTCTTATATGGCCCACAAGCCTAAAACAATCTTCTTATAGCCCGACTTTTCCCATCAAGGGTCACCACAGCGGATCATCCTATAAACAATTTGGAAGGTTTCACGCTATGGAATCAGATTAGTTCCAAAATTATCAAACCTTAAATTGAAACGGGCAAAAATGCTTCTCATTTACGTTTAGGTTTTTAATTTTTCGACTGCAATCTTCACGCTTTCCTTGGTCGCAGTAACTTTTTTTCCACTTCAAATTTTTTACGCTGTTTAATTTATTTGTGTCTGGAATTTTGGCAACAGTATCGCGTAGGGGCAGTCCTTACTCTGATTTGGCTCGTGAGTCTTGGAAAAAAAAAGTTTCGAGCGAAAATGTGAAGATTGCAAGAGAAAAATTAAAAACCAAGCTTGTGTCTTTGAAATTGACGTTTGATCATTTTGATGCAACCTTCCAATGTAGAATTTAAGACTCTTTTGGTTTTCTAGTTGAAATCATTCTGAAAATGAGTAATCCGTTAAATAAACCGTTTGTGATAATGAAGGAGGTTAGATTAAGCAGTTTGCACAGTTATTTTTGCAGGTTTATTCTGTAGGCTAGTTGTAGTAGTCGGTGGCTTTCATAAAGCGTAAAGTGTTTTTATAGTATTAACGTTTTTAATCATTGTGTCAAATTTACCAACATTGCAAGTATCTAGGAAGTTGTTGTTACATTTGTTAGCTTTCATGTTTGTTTGATAAATAATAAAACAAACTGTAGCAGTGTTTGTCTGTTCAACATGAATCGCAGAAAAAAAAAACGAGCCGATTTTTCCAAATTTCAAGGTGGTCAGAAGATATTTTCTCTTATTTCTTGGCTTGAATTTCAAATGTTAGTAGGAGTGTTTTTAGGCTGCAGGCAATGGAATGACTAGACATATTTTTGTGGTTCAGTTACACAGAACTGTATCTGCCACTTTGGTGTTGCAGGCTGCCCACTGCTCCGGGTTTGTGTGTGTTTTGAATGTGTAACTTCATTGGATGGTGAAGCGCAGTGCACATTTTCAACTTTCTCCCAAGTGTCCATGTTGACAAACTTACTCAGTTTATCACGTCATCATTTTAAACAGCTGAACCATTTTTCTCAGGAACAAAGAACGTTCACATTATTCATCCCATCCAGCCACGACCAAAATGCCTTCAAAGAGATAGGACATTTTTTTTTATCTAAGGATCCTTATCCTTATAGATGCCTCTTACAGAATCTTTCTCTTGTGATATTTCAAGATTTTACTGTGAAATATTTTGCCATTGCCTCACTTCCTCATGACTTTGTGAAGCGAGTCTGGTGACGCCGTTGTCATTTGATAGTAGTCCATTTTTCTTTGTCATGATTACACAAAGGAAACATTACTATTGAGGATATGGAAATGTGTTTGCTTTAAATCCAATGTATATTTGAAATTGATTGGTTTGGATTCATACCTTCTGTGTACAATAGAAGATAGTTGTACTAAACGTCTCGTCACATGTCAGGACACGTCTTCGAGACTGGTTTGTCAGCTTTAATTAGTCTGCAGCAAGTGTGGTGTACATTTCTATCTTTGCATATCCTGTGATATGCCACGTTTGCTTGCGATGTGGCTGTAAAACAAAATGAATCCATGAGCGCCCACATTCTTTGATGATCTTAAATGATGATGTTAAGTGTTTTTTTTCCATTTGATTAAACAAAAAAACATTTTGCAAAATCACACAAGAACCATCGTATAAAAAGTTTAAAATGCGTCCGGTGTAAAATATACGAATCTAAATGCTAATTGTGTAGCAGTTTATCTCTTTGAGTCGATATTCACAGACGAATTCAGATAAACACCTGAATAGTGGCACCTAGCGGTTGTGTGAGGCTTTACAGCAGAGGTGTCAAACAAGGGCCACATCAGCATAATGGCTGTCGTCAAAGGGCCGGAGGTAACTTATAAATCTAACTAAATGTAATGTAAAATAAAAGTCACTAATAATCATTAACGTTAAATGTAATATTTAACCGATTGTCTATTTTAACTAATAAGTGACAAAATGCCGTTGCGTAAAAAAATCTATGTTTGGTTGTTGTTCTTACATAAATTTTGTCAGCTTATGAAACATAATTCCATTAATGAAGGATCAAACTGTCCAAGTGATGAAAGAAAAATAACAAAACTGCGGCTACCGTAGTCAAAAGGCATTGTGTGAAATGCAGTTTTTGGTTTTTTATCTTATTTATTTTTAGACACTCAAAACTTTTAAGCTCTCGCGGGCCACATAAAATGACATGGTGGGCCACATCTGGCCCCCGGGCCTTGAGTTTGACACAAGTGCTTTACAGAATTATCATGGCATCTTGGTAAAAACAAGCTTTGAAAAACAATGCTTTATTGTTGCATTTATTTATGTATACAAAGCAAAGTTATGCAGTGCATAATTATCATACTTTTGTTACTTCCCTGCAGATTTAAACCCAGAAGCTTTACTGATTGAGCATTGCATTATTTTGCATGTAAAATAAGCTTTTATCAATAGAAAAATACATTTGCTAACCATAAAAACCATACAATCTAAAAGGGTAAACACTCGCAACACACAAAGACAGTTTTAACAATAGCAAAGTCAGTAAGTGAAAATGCAGACATTCATAATAGAAAAGTGACACAACTAGAACACAACTAGTCTAAATATTTACAAACAAATGTAAACATCACTTACACAACAATTGTTCCTTGAGTTATTTTTCACCATTTTACAAACCCACCATGTACATGATGCTGAAATGAAATGATTAAAAAAATATACATATGATTCATATTTTTATGACTTTTGTCAAAACATAATGTAAAATACATTTAATTAAAATGTCTTAATATTTTAAGATCAGTTTGAGTGAATGCGATGCACCGTGGACGCATCAGAAAGACATATTTGAGGTGTCCATCGACTCGGTCAGGACGGAGCTCTTGCGTGAGACCACCCCTGCCGGACCCTTGATCCTAAAGCCGAGGCTTCTCAGGATGTCCAGCAGGTGCTGTCGGAATTTCACCCCGACGAATGCGTAGAGCACTGGGTTGATGCAGCAGTGCAGGTATCCCAGCGTGGTGGTCATGGTGAGGGCCACGTCCAGGGCAGTGGTGCTGGCACACGATGCCCAGCTGTGAGTGATGTTGCTGTGGATGGTGTCAGCCATCAGAGTGATGTTGTAGGGCGTCCAGCTGATGAAAAAGGCCAGAACCAGGGCCACGATGACCCGCATGGCCCTCCTCTTCTGAACGCCCTGCGAGCCGCGCTTCAGCCGCAGCAGGATGCGGGAGTAACAGAACGCCATCACCACCGCGGGCAGAGCAAAGCCAATCAGGTGATAGAGCAGACGAGAAGCCAGGCGCCAGGATTCTGTAGGGTAGTCGTGAACACATTCTGTTTTATCGCCCCGCCGGGAGTCAGATATTGCCTCTAGATACATCAGATCAGGAACGGAGAGCAGGAGGGAGACGAGCCAGACCGTCACGCAGCAGCCGTGGATCATGGCGGGATTTTTGCGGGAATACATTTGGACCGCGTGAACGATGGAGAAGTAGCGGTCCAGACTAATGCAGGACAGCATGAAGATGCTACAGTAGAAGTTGATCTGGAAGAGATGAGTGGTGTAAGTTCCCCTTGCAATGCCCTTTTAGGCCACTAGAGCAGAGGCGTAAGAAAGCCATACTTGATTAAAAAAGTGCTTGCCAATATGGCCACTAGGAAGGGACCATATCAAATCTTCACACACACAGTACAGTGGGCGGGGCATTGCAGGGGGCATTGTGGGGGTCCATGTGTAGCTCAAGTGTACAACCAACTCAGTTGAGAATCAAACCTGCAACGTCTGGGTGGCAGGTTCAACTCCTGGCTGCATTTGAATCAGTGTAGTTATCAGCAAGCATGTGGTGTAAAGTACTTGAGTAAATGGCCGTTATTTACAAATATTTTGCCTATTTTGTACTTGTACTGAGTATCAAACATATAAGAAACTTTTACTCTCTACTTGACTACATTTGTGATTGAGTATCTGTACTCTTTACTACATTTGAATGGACAGTCAATGTTACTCTTTACATTGTGATTGTGCCATCTCCACAATGAAGATGGCAACATTGAGAAAAAGTCTTTTTCTTTCTTTTAGCAATTGAACTTTAGAGTTTGACAGAGACTTTTGTTTTGTTTTTTAATCAATTTTGCTCAGCCATTTTGAAACATTGAGGTGTTAAAAGTAATTTCTATATTATAGGAAATAAAGCATCATAAAGATTTTCTTGTTTTTCCCCATTTCTTGGTATTTTTTAGCCTAAATTCAGTATGAGTAAAATACTCAAGTTCTTTTAAAATAGTGTCTTCTTGGAATTGGTGACTTGAATCAGAGTAATTTTTACAGTGAGGTACTTTACTCAAGTATGGTTTTCAGGACTGAAAGTAAGTACTGTTGAGTAAATCTGTTACAGTATACAGCCACTTTGGGTGTTTGTCCTTACCCTAAACAGAGCTCCGGTCAGCTTGCAGGCGCCGGTACCATAAACCCAGCCGTTCGCCGCTTCCGCAGCCCAGACGGGAAGCGTGAGGAGCAGCAGACAGTCTGCGATGCTGAGGTGGAAAATAAAGATGTCCGTGACGCTCCAGCTCACCCGTTTCTTCCCCAGCACCACCAGCACCAGCACGTTCCCCACCAGGCCGACGATCAGCGCCAGCGAGTAAACCACCGGGATGAAGATGGAGTCGAAGCTCATGCTGACCTCCTGATCGCACACGGCCCCGGCGCAGCAGTCGTCGTCATACTCATACGTGTAGTTCTCCTCTAAGGTGACGTTTTCAAGGTCTGTAGAGATGTTCTCCCAAGAAACCATTCTGCAAAGTGGAGTCTGCAAAGAAAAAAATCGCTTTCTCCTCAGAAATGGTTTCGAGTTGCTGCATCAAAGTGATTCGTTGTCACGTGATTGATCAAATCTGTTTTTAATTTAACATGAATCATCCACAACTGCCTCGTGCAGAGCTTAAGTCCCTTTTAGGCGTTTCTGTAATACTTTTAATGTGGACACACTGGGGGGTGGGGACTATTAAACAATACACGGCCAACACAGAAAAGTATAGAAAAGCAAAGATTTGATGACTAAATGAACAAGAAAACAAAAGGATGCAATACACCGTAGCATCAACGCAAACAACGTTTGTCACGTGGACAGTTACTTTCGGCAGTAACCATTAGTAACCAGAAGGAGGCGACAAGAACGTCCGTGTTCACATATATTTTTCACCCACGTTTTATGCCGTGAATTGGAAATAAAAACAAATACCTTCAGTGCATTTTTATTATTTAAAGACAAAAAGAACATTACGCAGATTAGAAAGATGTAAAAGTGCAAATGAAAAATGCTGGATTTTAGCATCACAAAACTAAAATCACTTTTTATTAATTTTATTTTGTTTATCAGTTAATTTTTCACTCTGACAACAAGTTCTTTACTTTTCCAGCAATTGGGAAAAAAAATTATTAGTGTTTTGACTCATTCGACAAATGCATGGAAGCCCGTTATATCTTCTTTTTTTTTCTTCCATACAAATGTGACCTTGCTTGGAGAATAGTTTAAGTGACTTGAGTTTTTCCAATTTGGCCTCTGGGGGGCAGTATCAAAATTGTGCCCTGCATTCAACTATTTAGCAGTGTGGCAGCTTGTAGAGTAGACAAACAAGGGAATAATGTCGACTTTCGGGCCACATCGGGACACGGCCATTTTGGCCCAATGAAGTGGAATCGACTGATGACCTGCTGGACTGGTGATTCAAGATTAGTGGTCTTCTTCTGGCTCCAATAAAGTCTGATTCTTGGCTTTATTCTTAGTCTGCGTTGTTTGGACTTGCTTTGGGCTATTCCACTCGTGGGTTGTAGAAACCGTTTACAGACTGTCGGCTTGGTCCCATAAATTTCATTCACTACGACACATCACACATCATCTAATTTCTTTCAAGCACGGAATCGTGGTTACACAAGAAACCACGTAATAAACTTGTATACAGTTGCATGGAAAATGTCATTGTGTGAAGTTTGCTCTGTTTTGAGTCAGGACAGTCATTTGTATTACTCAACATATAGTGCTGATTTAAAACTGTCTCTAGCTTTTTGTATGGCCATTACTGGAAATACACCGTTTCACTGAAGACAAGAATCTTAGTGATAATACCAACAAACTGACAGAAAGTTTCCTCAGAGATTTGATGAAAATTGGTCAATTATAACGTGTTAGCATTTCATGCATTATACATTAAGAGCATGTAGTCATATATAAAATTGTTACATTTTAAGCAATTTAGCACATGCTAGTACTAGGAGGAGGAATTGCTAAGCTTGTACATTTGTTTATACATTTATTCGTTCTGTATTGTTGTTTTTAAACATAAGTGAAAATAAATGGCCAGTAATAAATGGTACAGCACACAGTGCATTTTATTGCATTTTAAATATGGCAGAAATAATTGAGCAACGTACCTGTGTAGAATTCTAAGCAGTGTTGCGGAGTGAAAGCGGTTTAGTAATTTTTAAGACGGTCGCGGTAGAAAGAGCGTAATACTCGCAGACGAGGCGGAGTTAAGGAAGGAAACGTGATAATAATCAGCTCGCCCTTTCAACCTTTCATTCACATTTATAAATCTTTATTTTCTGAGGGTTTTTTTGGGATTATTCTCAGTTACAAAGCAAAACATCTTTTAAACATCGCTAAAACAACTGCTCACAGTAATAATGCCACTCTTTATGGTTGATTTTCTTGTATGCATTTTTTCTTTCTCGTTTTTTTTTTATACCTTTTTATATAATGTATTATTCTGCATGGGACAAGTAAGATTTTATAAAAATTGTTTGAGATAATATATAAAAATAAACATTAGTGAGAAATTTGAGACAAATTGAATATATTACATGACCTTTAAAGCAGGGGTTCTCAACCTTTTTGACCTCGGGGCCCAAATTGTCCAAATCAAAGTGTCCCGCGGCCCATTAAAACACACATTATTTCAGCCAATCCAAATCATGATTTGTTGAATTTACTAACTATATGAAATACACAAAAATTCGTTCACACTTAATTCTAAGCTAGTAGGAAAAAGTAACAACATTTATTGTCTATTACAAGACAAATGTTAAGATTTTTTGGCTTTATTTTCGTTTCGATTTTACATTTTCTTCACTTGCTATCTTCACTTTTTAGTAGAAAGCTTTATTTTCTTTCGTTTCAGATTTTTCCTTAATTTTCTGAAAAAATGTAAAAATTGCATGCGAAAAACGAAGATGTCAAGCTGTTTAAGCTAACGTTTGATATTTTTTCCATTAATATAAACGAATTGAAGTCGTAACTTTTATCTTCATTTGTTCGTTTTAAGAACGTCCTCCACCTTCAGTCAAAAGTCTGCCGCTACTGACTGCTGCTTATTGGAGCGTGTTAACACCTCAGCGCCATCTAGTGGTGGGGAGCTCATTGTTGTTCCACGGACTTCGCGGCCCGCGATCGCGGGAAAAAAATATTCTCGCGGCCCTCTGGTTGAGAATCACTGCTTTAAAGGATTTACACTTTTCCAAGAGTTTCTTTGAGGCATGTTCACGTAGAGCTCACACAATGATTCTATTGCATTGACATTTTACTTTTACATTTTACTCAATACATCCTTTTTTCGAAAAAATATTTTCAATTTTGTGTAATGTGGAGGTGGAGCTAATTCCAGCCACTCTTGACCTGAAGGCGGAACACACCAGGGTGGTTAACCAATCACAGAGCAGCATTCACTCACACCTCATTTTAGATAAACAATATAAAATGCACATACATTTGGTTCAGAGAGGAATATCATCATTTATCATTGTGTCATTGTGTTTAAAGCGTCTTTTTCATCATTTATGGTGTTGATAGTGGCTTCAAGCTTTTTTTCTAAAGATGAATGCTGCAAACTAAGAGCAAAGCAGTTCTTGCAGCTCTTGTAACGGGATGTTTATTTCACACCTTGACTCTACGTCCTGTTCTTTTCCACCCGTAGTTTCACATGCACTACTTTTTATACGCTCTCAAACTTCTTGTTTTTGTCACGGGCTGCACAGGTTTGCGAAGAACATCCAGATTTTTCTGCTCTGTCTCAAACTGAAAACGGTTAAAAGAGAACAAAGAAATCAGAGTGCAAGAAATAGGAACATTTGTGTTTCTGTTGTTCTCTGTCCCTGACTCACATGTATTTGTGTGACTAAAACACCACTAAAAGCTTTGTCGCCTAATTTTATCAAACTTACTGTGAATTCAAAAAGGTGTCAGCAAATTAGGTAGTGGTGCTAATCATTTTGGAGATGCAAATTTAATATTGTGTATCACAGCCATAAGCTTGGAGAACTCCATCATTGCGGTTTGGCAAGGATTCCAACAATGTTTTGATGATAGAAGACGTCTTGCATTCCTCCAAGAGTTCATCCATATTCATTGGTTTCGTGTTCCATCTTGATCTTACTCGCCTTGAGGAACTTTGATTTGGATATGGAAGTAGGCGATGAAGCAGAATTTGTCCTATATGTGGATGATAGTAGGTAGTTAAGACTTGACGCAATATTCATTGGTTTCGTCTTCCAACTTGGTGTACTTCGCTTTGAGGAAATTTTATGTGGAGATGGAAGTATGGGCATCAACCTTCTGCCTGTTTGGCCTGTTTTATGGTTGGGAATGGAAGACTTCTTAGTTTTTTAGGCTATTGATGTAAGCCTTCCATCCTGCAGATCTCTTGCCCACAATACTTCATGTAACCCCAGACCATGATTTTTACGCCACCAAAACCGCTCTTACTTTTCTGGGTGAAAACAGTAGGTCTTCTGCAATGTTTGTGGCGACTGTGGTGTTATTCAACAGAAGGTTAATCTGAAAAAACACCTTTCCATCGTCCATCCTTTTAGCTGGCTTAAATGTAGTATGGTTGATCATACTATCATCAGATGCAGTAAACGGCAGTTGAACTTCCAACCTGAAGTAAAGTTTGTCTCACGTGTAATGGTGTCTTTTTCATCTTCGATGATGATGAACACCTGCAGCCGTCTGATTTGCAGATGCAGGAAGATATCTTTTAAAAGATCTTTCACTTCAAGAAACTTGCCTCATCACACACAGGAGATTCTCCATTGCTTGTGTGTTTGAAAAGAGAGAGAAGCCACTAAATGTGCTGCAGTGTCCAACCCTTCCAGCACCGTCCAGAGTTCTCAGAAGTTAGAATCTTACTGAAGAAGATCAGCACAAGCTTCTGACCAGTTTACACCGCGCAGGACACGACATCCGTCTATTCGTCTTCACCAATGACTTTGTAATGTTAGCATTCCAGAGGAGACTGGCACCAGTGAGTGAGGTTCTCCCTAGGTTTTTTCCTCTCTCCCCGCCAGAGAGCTTTTGCTTTCCTAGCCACTGGCGCAATCTAGCTTGCTCTTCTGGTCATAGTCCATAGTCTGAACAACGATGGACAATGAACATTTTTTCTCTTTTAACTGACTCTTTTCGCCTAATTTTTGAACACAGATAAATAATGGATATTTTTTCTTTTTTAAAGATCATTTCCCCCCTTAATTCGCATAGCAACTTTGCGTTGGTCTCGAACTAAGAAAAGGGCTATATAAATAAACTTGAACTTCACTGAAAGCTTCCTCACAGTCTGATTTGAAGGACCAGACTGATCTGAAGTCTATTTGACGCAAGACGTCAGAAGGCAATTGACGTTTCTAAAAAAAAACTACTAATTTGCACAACTATCCCCTTTATGCTTCAAACACTCCATCAGAGAGTTTTGTTTTCCTAGCCACTGTTGCGTATGTTGCTGTTCAAAGTTAGGGCCAAAGTACTGTCAAACTATGGATACGTGACTTTAATTTCACACAATTTGGGACAGTACGCCTGGGAATATTCTTGTCTTTTCATGTTGCTTTCTGATTATATTTTACACCCTAATTTGGTTTTCTGCTGTTTATATACTACGTAACTTTCTTATACGTACTTCTTCCTATTGACATCACTCTTAACTTCTACTATATTTATTAGGTTTTTGTCGAAAGTTAGCACAAAAAAAAAATCACTGAGTGACATGTGATGTGCGATTGTGTATTGGATTAATAAGATTTGATACAAATTATAATACATTAAAATAAACATTAATGAAGAATAGGAGACACAATTAATAGATTACATGGCCTTTAAAGGAAAGTTTTACTGCATTGAAATCCATATCAATTAAAGTGAGGTGAGTTTGCCAATATGGCCACTAGGGGCAGTGTCGAGATTTTTTACCGTTTTTACCGTCAGTGAAGTGTAGTGACACAGACAAACCAGGAGCAGTGGGCAGCCTTAAGTCGTGGTGTTGGGGGGCATGTGTGGATCTGTTACTCAGTAATAGAACCCAACGCAACCGATTCTGCACCCGACCGCTGGACCACAACAGTGTAATAAAAAAATAAATGTAAGAAATATTTAGATGATTTAATATCAAGAAATAATTACCACTTTGTATTTTAGGAAACAATCTGAAGATTGTTTTCTGGGTTGTAGTGAATCATAGATTTTCAGAACACAGGTGTGTGACCAGGCCTCGGTTCATTTGAGGAACTGAAAAAGCAAAGATTTTAGCTTGATATGACACTGCAACGCTTTAATTATAGTGCAATAATGCCTTTCTTCCCATTAATCCTGACAGTCGCTCATTAAAAAGTAATTTTCTAAAAAGTAGAAAATCTACATTCATTAAAAACAAAGGAGCAAGACTATAGTGTTGACCGGCGAGATGTAAAGGCTGAGTAATAAATACGTGCTCTATTAAAAGAGGAAGAACGTGAGAGATAGAACATACCACAGATCTACCACACTTACCATAATCTGCTTCATAGTACAGAGCTGCAGAAAGCTCAAGTAGAGAAACCATGACCAGTACCAAACATTTATTATGATGATTTGAAGATAATTTTACATGTTACAGAAGTCACGTGTGTGTGTGTAAAATATGTAGAAGCACTGTATCGCTTCAGAACAAAAAAAAACCATGACTTAAAAACAAAACCGCACACACTAACACTCACTTCCTCTACCTCTCGCTCTTTTAGACCCCATGTAAAAAAATGAAAAAACAATACAAAATAGTTACAAGATACTGTATAATTTATAATTAATTATATTAATTATTATTTATATATAATATAAAATATTATTAATTATATTAATTTATAACTATATAACCACACATATATTATTTTTGTAATTATATAACCACAACTTATATATAACCACCCATAAAAATAATTTGTTAAAAAATATTATTACAAATAAAACACACACACACACACACACACACACACACACACACACACACGGCAGATCTGACTGCAATAAAAATGCACTTACTTTGTTCTTACAGAAATTGTTTCTTACATGTACATAATACGTGTTTCATGGGCTCTGCTGCCACCTGGTGGAAATAAATAAACACTGCCACGCACACCGCAATATCAGAAGCGTTAACGTGCTGCAGCTCAAGAAACTGTAAAATTGCCAGGCGATTATTTTTACCTTAATTCACAACATGACAAAAAATAGATAGCCGAATACAGATACCAAACAATACAGGTGGAAGAGAAAAACCAGTGATGCCCAACCGGTGGCCCGTGGGCCAATTCCGGCTGTAAGAGACCTGGTCCTTGGCTCCCTCAAGTGGCAGTATGGGAGGCCAAGGACGCAATCAAGACCAGCGGACAACAATTAAGATTGCACACCTGCAGGCACTTGTGCCTTAGTATTTAAGGGCTGCAAGGGACAGTCACTCTTGTCTGTTATTGAAGTCACGACCAGTCTGAAGTTTTGCCTTGTGTTTTGTTGAATTGAAGCTCTGGTTCTATGTTTCTGTTATCGGCTCTCATGCCATGTTTTGTTTCTTGTTTGGTTTAAGTTATTTATTAAAACCTGCTTATTTTTGCAACCATCGTCGTCCTGTCTGCAACTCAAGCAAAGATCCGTGACACCGGCCCACTCTTATATTCCTTAATCCACTCACTGATTTGCGGAATTTAGTACATTTGGAAGAAGAGGTTATGACTGTAAACGCTAATGTTCGAATAGTTGTCTGTTCGAGACAACTTTCGGACATCTCTGAAGGACAAAATTAAAGAACAATCATTCCGAAGAACTGAAAATGACTGCAAAGTTTGTGAGCAAACATTTTTCCTTGAAAAACCACTCTAACCATTGCACTAATGAATAAAGTGTAGAGAGTCTGACTTTTGAGTTCTTTTTACGCGTTTCAGCTACTAGAGTTATTTCAAAAGTCTATATTTGACTTTTGTACATGTTGTGGCCTGCGAAGATTTACCGCACAATTAATATTAGGCTTATATTCAGAAGGTTTGGCCTCACTGACATAAACCAATCATGATTGAATGATTGGCAAGAAGAGGGCGGGGCAAATAAACCATTAGTCCAAAAAGAAAGATGGGAAATGAAGTCTTTTCTATAATATTCATGCATTATCTTTATTGTTGTGAAAAGTATTTTAATGTTTTCGCATTAGAATTTGGGACAAAGTTCAAGCTTGTTTTTTTATTAGATTAAACAGAACAAAAGGCAGAAAACGCAATCAGTGATAAAAACATTGTGCGAACTAATGTGCTTAAACTAGAACAAAACATGTAATGAAAACAGAAATATTTACATGAGCTAAAACAATCTTATTAAAATGTCATGATGTTTTGTTTATAAATATAAAGCATCTAACAATTAGTTACATCTTGACGTACTTACAAAACAAATAACGACATTACCACACATATTACAATTTGTTGACAAATTATGTTTCAGGTTGATCAGTTCCATCATTTTGACTTATTTGAAATGGAAAATCTTCAAGTTTTGTAGAATCCCTTCTTTTGCTGGGAACTGGAAAAAAAGATTTTAGAGTTTGAAATTATGAATATATATACAGTACATACACATTTTATCATTGGAACACTACTAAATACTTCCAAAAGATCTGTGTCCTCCGATTACTTGATTTTCATACGGTTTTACCGCATCCAGAGAAGTATTTTTGTATTGAAGAAGTAAACCAATCGCATTTCAGCCATTATCTGTTACCATGCAGGTGCAAGTCTAATCAGCCCCGCCCCGCCCCGCCTTCTGGTTAGGCTTTGCAGGCTCTCTCACTGCAGAACACATTGCTAAGATGTTTATTCCTCAACCAATCAGATTTTGAGCTGCGTTTGAAGACTTGACGATTTGTCACCAAATTTTCAGAGCCATAGTTTTGACATGGCGGTCCGATAAAAGTACTGCTATTCGACTTTTATTAGTTTTTATTAGTTTTTTTAGTTCCTTTATAAGCCTAAAATGAAATCTAAACCACTCACTTTTCACAGCAGCAGAATTTGATTTTGTGTCGTCTGTACATCATCATCTGTCGAGAAGAGAACATTCTGTTGCATAATGACGCCTGAACTAAATATTAGAGTAAAGAGTATGAGATCAGACCTGCTTGCGTCTGCGGATCACCATGACGATGATGACAACAAGGAGAACGATCACGGCTGACCCACAACCGATGCCGACAGTCCACCACAGCCCAACATTCACTGGAGGTTTTCCTGTCCAGCCCAAGCAAAGCGTTGGTTACTTTATACTTTACTCGTTAATACACAAGTTCTATATTCCGGTTTGCTAAAAAACGATCCGTTTTCTGACCGATATTAATTTGGAGGTACGCCGATGTCAGCATTTCCTCATTTTTCCAGAGTTCACATGTCCACTTCCCGTTGTCGTGTACGGTCGGGCGATCGATGGTCTTCACGCCCGTTGGCTTTGCTTCAGATGAAGAGCATGACGGACATTTCCATTTCAGCTGGACGTCGACGGGCAAAGGCCTTCCTAGACTGCAGGTCAGATTCACACCTTCTTGTACACGGTTTGATGATGAGGAGACTGGCAAAGGAAGAAATGGCTTGGATTAGTCTATAAATATTTAACTGTATTAAAAAATGTCATCCGCTGACAATACACGCTATATATACATGTTGTCTATTTGCTTTATTTATGGAATTTTCCCGCTAAATAACTAATTCTGATTCGTTGAAAAGAAGTAGAAATATTAAAAGGACACATCTGGCCAATGAGTGACGTGAATGTTGTCACATGACTAAATTTTGGTTCGGATGAGAGCAAAAAGTGTGGTGTGAAAGGGGACTAAAATGCCAGAGAAATGCAACAATGTATCATTATAGTCCTACAGGTGTGAAAGCACCCAGTATGTAGATACATTACGTATTGCACCAATAACCAAACATTTACAGCTAGAATAGTTATTTACCACCTACCGTGCAACACCTCCACCTTCACAAGGCTGCTGAGAGTTTTACTGGTGAACGTCAAGCTGCAGGTGTAGGTTCCTCTGATCTTCAGTGAAGGCGCTCTCTCCATAGAGAGATCCTGATCCTTCAGCAGCTTCCCCTGGACATCAGCATCGGCTCCGGTAGAGACGTTCCAGCTGACCGCAGGACCAAGCGCGAGACTGAGCAGAGTCACGGCCTTCTGGTATGGTTGGTCGGTGAAAGGTGTGAAGCTCCAGCTTCCTCCCTGAAGGCCGTGTTCAAGCAAGACTGACCACGGGGTTTTAGAGGTCAGTGAACACGGAATCGTCACCAGAGACGACGACTCAGACACATAAATTGGATCTTGAGGATTTGGGGAGAGATCTGAAGAGCAAAAATCAAATAAAGTGTCATATTAATAGATAATTCTGTTAAATAAATTATAAATAAAATAAATGTATTAAATACCACATAACAGTTTTATTATATGTATATGTACAGGATGTTATATACGAATATACGATTTATGTATAATGATAGACAAATACAGTATATATAAATGACATGTATAAATAAACATATATTTAAATAATGTACTATGAATTGTGTAAATATACTATACTATACACACATATATAGATACACATACATACACACATAGTATATATACATACCGTGAAAATATATATATGCCATTTTCCATGGTTTTTAATTTTGTATATCTCATTATCATACGTGTGCGTGTGTGCATTTACACACATATGTATAGTACCTAAATTGCATTTGATAATATCACATTAAAATAAACTAAAGTAGCAGCTTCTATTAAGTACATTCGTTTTGCATTAGACATTGCTAATTTAATATGGATACAGTTACAGTAAATAACGACAACTATTTTAGCCTATAAAAGGGATATTTTGACTGATTACGGACAAACAGGCGTCTGAGGAAAAGTGTTCTAACCTATGACAGAAACAGTGGTTTTTGCTTCGGCTTTTCGCTGGCTGTACTTCACCTCACATGTCCATTCGCCGCTGTGACATCTACTTACAGATTTAATCTCCAATTTTCCAGCATCAGCATTCAAATTTAAATCACTACAGTGCGAATTGACAGGCGGAATCCATTTCACAGTTACGGCTGAAACCGAGCTCGTCTCCACATCACATTTCAGAGTCACCGAGTTCCCAACCATAACGGCCGAGTCGCTGGGGACCGTTACTGCAAAAGAGAGGAAAATACAGTTTAAACATAAAAATATTACATATTGTAAACAAAATACTGTAATTAACTAATTAATTAACAAATGAGTTGATTTGACATCACAGGTAAAAGCCGTGCTGAGATTTTTAGCAAAAAGTGTGTTAAATATGAAATGAAACATTATAAAAATGCTTTTATTTGTTCCACAGCAGGGAAATTGCGTCTCACAACAGCAAAATGAATTTATAGAAGATTAGATTCAAGTTTATTGTCTGTACACATGTACAGGTACAAGGCAACGAAATGGAGAATAGAGACAAGAATAGAGAATATAAACATCTATATAAAAGTAAATACGTTTTAATCAATATAAACTAGTTGTTATAATAATAGATTTAAGGTAGATCGAAACTAGTTATTTAAATCAGACATAAGATACCAATAAAAATTATTTTTCTAAGGCAATTCCTTTTTATTTAAATACTGTTTTACTACTTTATCACTGCCATATCTCACCCCGGTGAAGAATGTATTCCTCTTTGTACTTTGTGTTTAATATGTGCATTTCACAGACCCATTTTCCAAAATCGCTCTCTTTCACTGGCGAGAGTTGTAGAGAGAAGTTCGATGTACGAGATGCGTGTTCTTTATTAATCTTCTCTGCAAATGCAAATGCATTGAAATTATTTATTACATTTTTACAACATAAATCAGAGGACACAATACTCACCATTGTTATTCGACTGTGGGTTTCTACTGATTTCCAATTTTGTGGTCTGTGATTTCCAGTTGACGTACAGGTTCGTTTCAACCAACTTTGTGACTCTTGGTAGAATTACAGTCCCTCCAACTTGTGCATAAATGACGGTTGGAACTGAAACTGAACAAAATGATTTAGTAAAGTTGCTTGTTTACAGCCCCGTGTGACTCACTGACCTTCTGCTTTGACCACTTGGAAGGCCAGAAACGCCACAATCCAGAACATCATCATTCTGTCCATGTTGAGCAGAGAAGATCTGAAACATACCGTCGTAGATGAAGGTGTCAGAAAAAAACATAGCTGTAAAGGGTACCTGAATAAAAGTACAGATACCTTACTGTAAAAATTACTCCACCACAAGTTACAAGTCATCAATTCTAAAAAGATTTGGATAATAGTCAAGAAGTATACAATTTTAAAAGAACTCAAGTATTTTACTCTTACTGAATTTAGACTCAAAACCACCAAGGAATATTAAAAACAAGAAACTTTTGTTTATTTATTCATTCATTTCCTAATCTAGAAATGAAAGTCTCAATGTTTCAAAATGGCAGAACAAAATAGATAAAAAAGGACAAAAAGTCAGTCTCTGTCAAACTCAAATGTGCAAATAAGTGCAACTGCTAATTCATGTTCAGGTGATTTAGGTCATAAAAGGCATGCTGTACCTTTAGCACCCTGCAGATGGCGATATCACCTCGTTCGCCCAAGAAATTAACCGCAGTAAAATAAAATGCTGACTTGTCGCGCAGAATCACAATAAAACAAGTAACAGTGTGTTCATTTAAATGTAGTGGAGTAAAGAGTACAGATACTAAATTAAAAAATTTAGTCAAGTAGAGAGTAAAAGTTGCTGGTATTTACATATATACAAGTACAAAGTAGCCGAAATAATATTTAAGTAAAGTAACAGTGTCAATTTACTCCAGTACTTTACACCACTGGAGAAAGAGAAGTAGGAAGGGGCTTGCGGTGGGCTGAGATTTTCAGAGAGATTGAGAGACAGCGTGAGGCTGGAAGGTAATGAGGGGGAGATAAAAGCCTTGTGGTGGGTTTGGGTTAAAGAAAGAGTGAAGTGTGACAGAAGAACAGCAGAACGGAAAGGCAGCGAGAGGAGGAAGCGTGTGTGCGGTGGGCTGAGATTGTACAGGGAGCCGGTTCCTATCCCTCTGGTTTTTACCTCCTTCACAACACCCCCTCTCTTCCTCCCTCATTCCACGAAAGACGGATCTCTCTACGCTTACACGCAGAAGAAAGAACGCCGCATGCGCTTCCAGTGGCGTATCTGAGTCTGAAGTTACATCTGATTTCCTCTTCATGTGGTTCATGAAAATCACAACTTTTTTTTGTATTTAAACCTAGTCAGAAGATTTGTTTGGTTTCTAGACAAGTAGAATAGAAAAAACTTAACTGGTAATTGGGTTTATTCCAATGATTCCAGTTAATGCCTTGGCTCGCATCTTTCATTTCTCTAAATTTCCCATGAGCACTTCTGAAAGAGGTTGTTCTCGTGACCTGAGTTCTCTGTTTTGTTTTCGGACGTCAATGTTCATCATAAACACACACACACACACACACACACACAATTTGCATAGGTTACTGATTATTTTAGTAAAAGTAATAACACTTCTGATCAAATGTTCCTTATTTTCAAGGAATATTTATGAACAAATATTTTCACTATTGTTACTATGTAATTACTTGCTTTAATGACTTGATAGCGAACTCATTACAAAATGTTATACGGTTAACATAGTATTTATTAATATATTTAATAAGATATTATCCATTAAATGGCAATATTTTAGAATTTCGTTACAATTTATGATAGAATAGAATGCCTTTATTGTCATTGTGTCACAGGGTTACAATGAAATTAGTATCGCTGCTCTGTTTAGTGCAAAAAGAAAAATGGGATGATAAAATATACACGCTGAATAACCAATATAAAAAACTACAATTTATTAAAATTAGGTCCAAAATATAGAAGGCAAGAAACAATTTTAATACAACAAATCAAACAAATTTGATTAAAAAAAAGTGTACTTAAATGCACGGAACGCAATTGAACCTTTTTAAAATGAAATAAATTATGGTGAAAAATTCACATGCTCAGTACCATTTGCACTATATTTTGAAATAAAACAAGACAAGAAAATGTGCATATTGGGTTATTAGGTTTGTGCTATTATGCAAACCATCTGACAATAATGGACTATTAGACGCTATGAATAAGAAACTAATGTGTTTATCATAATAATGTGTGTAGTGGCTGTACATGTAATGTATGTATTTACTGTACAGACCGTGAAAGTGTTTTCTATGTTTTTTTTTTGTAAAGTGACTTAGCTCAGTAAAACTGAGCAGAGTAGCGAATCAGTATACAGTAGTACAGAAGAACTGTACGTAGAAATGAAGGAAAGGTTTGAAAAACTACGAAAGAAAGAAAAGCACGAGTGAGAGATGCAGAGACAAAGATAACGCACCTGAACAACTAACCCAGAAAGACAGATGATCGGGCCTGTGGTCCGGATGCAGGTTCAACAGCAACAGACACTGTGGCGAGGAGAAACAGAGGAAGGAGATTCGTGAGACCATGAATATAGAGCTTTAATTTATTTAAATCCAACATGCCTGGATTTAAATAAAGTGACGGAAAAAAATATGTTAAAATAAATGTAATTAAAAAACGAAATCAATATAACTAAGTTTAAGATCAACACATTTTGTCGGATTGATCCAGCTCAATTTACTTCCATTAAAGCATATATTAAACAAGTTATGTCTTTTATGATCATTTAGAAAGCAGCAAATTAAAAATTGAGTCTAGTCAAAATGTAATTATGGCGCTTTTCAAAAACCGAACTGATCAACGTGCTGACAATTAAAAAATATTCAACATAGAACAATCACACAAAAAACCAAGTCAATAAAGTTATGGAAAATACAATCCAATAAAATTACAAATGTAACAATAAAAGACAATATAACAACAACACAGTAGCCAAATTTTCACGCTGGGTGAAATCCGTTGTGAAAAAACTAATTGCTAGCGTCTAAAAGTTTTCCTAATTGGTCTACCAAAGAAAGCCCCCGATAATCACATAACCTGAAATGTAAAGAAATCCATATTTTACTATAAAAACTAATGTGTGTAAACGGACTCACCAAACTTCTGGCTGTCAGTAACGTAAATATTTACGTACAGGCCAGAATAAATGGTTTCTTTTGACTTTCTTCTGACTCCTCCCCTCTTTCTGATTGGCCTAAAAACAAATGAAGGAAACAAATACTTTACATACATTATCGTTTAATGTATACATTATGTATACATTACATTTTAACAGTTTGGCCAAAATTGGTCAAAACTTTATTTTAATGTTTACTATTTTATATATTTTATATATTTTTTATGTTTATTATGTAGCGCCTTGTTTGTAACTAATATGTATTTACAAAACACTACAATGTTTTTTTTTTTTTTTTTGCTAAATTGCTCCGTTCCACTTATTTATCTAATTATGTTTTGAAATATACTATTTCGGATCCAATTAAGGTTTTTAATTTTGTAGTCATGTATTTTGGCTTCTTTTTCTCAGAAAATTCTTCTTTTTTCGGAGAAAATGATTCACGCTTTCTGAGACACTTAACAGTGAAGCACAATTCATTTCATTAACACTTATTTGACATTGTTTATTGCAAAGTTCAATTGAAAAGGGTCTTTGTTTATTAATTGTGCTACAGTAAATCTTATGAGATTTTTTTTGTTACAAATTTCATCAAATCAGCTACAGTAATACTATATTTACATACTCTACATGTTTTAAAAGACGGTTTTCTTTTGGATATAAATGATTATTGTTTTAAACATTGTTTGAATCAACAATTCAGTAAATCAATAGACGTGTCTTCAACATCAGTACACCTTCCACATTCAGAGCCGTTCGTCAGACTCGAAAACTGTCAAATTCTTTGCAACAAATATAAAATTCTAGTTTTAGGAAATAAATATATTGTCTATGTCAAGTATTTCTCCACACAATTATTGCACACTATTTTTTTATATGTCTCATAGAGTTCTTTTCAGCTAATTGTGTTGAGTTTTTCTTTTTTGCAGTAATTATTATTACAGTAACACTCCTAATGAATTATTAAAACAATTATTTAACAAAACAAATACATTATTGATTGAATAAAGTATTTTGATGATTGTATATGAATTATTAATGATTTAATATTTTAGATTAATAGTTTTTTTTATTTACGATAGCATTTGAAGAATATTGAAAGGTAGATTGTGCTGTGAATCACAATTGAGTTTGAAAAAAAATGCAGCTTTAGCTCTCACAAAGCAGAGTATTATAATACTACAAAGTTCTTATGCATGTTATTAACCAATCAGAATACATTCGCAAATGATGATGCCCACTGAAAAATGGAAAATTGCTAATAACTGCAGGTCCAATAATAATTAAAAGAAAAAGTGTGTGTGTGTGTGTGCGTGTGTGTGTTAGAGAGAGTAAAGATATGAGAGAGAGAGAGAGAGAGAGAGAGAGAGAGAGAAAGAGAGTGTGTGTGTGTGTGTGTGTGTGTGTGTGTGTGTTTTAGTGAGACAGTAAGAGGGAAAGAGAGCATAAGAGGGTGTCAAAGAGTGTGATCGGACGTAATGATCGGACGAGTGAGAAAGAGCAAGTGTGTGAGAAACTGGGGGAGGGTGGAAGAGTAAAAGAGTGAGAAAAGTGTGTGTTTTTCAGAGAGAAAGTCTGTGTGAAATGTGTATGAGAGAGAAAAAGAGTAAACAAGAGGACGACAGTGTATGTGTAACAGAGAAATGTAATATAGGAGAATGTGAGAGGGTGTGTGTGAGTGAGTGAGTGAGAGAGAGAGGGTGTGTGTGTGTGTGTGTGTGTGTGTGAGCGAGAGAGAGAGAATACAAGCGAGTGAGAGAGTATGTGTGTGTGAGAGAGAGAGAGAGAGAGAGAGAGAGAGAGAGAGAGCTGCAGGTATAGAGTAGAACGACGACGGGGTGGTTTGCTCAGCAGAACCACATGAAGGTTGAAACAAGCAGGTTGCCCGTCTCACATCTGTGTCTGAGGTTTCACCGCTTCATCGTTCTCTCTTCCTGCTGCTCTTCTCTTTCAAACGATACATTTCAGTTCTGTAAACCTCCTATCACAGCCGTCTGTCTCTCTGTCAGTCTGTCTGTCTGCTCCGCTGTGCTAATTTGTTCCACACAGTTTAGGAGAACAACTGTTTTTGAGGAATCCCTCATTACTCACACGGGACACCACGATCATTACTGAAAGAGTGAACAAAAGACGGCAAAAGAAGTGGGTGATTTCTTTCAATATGACCCCTACGAGTTTTCGTTACGTGTTTCCCCTACAGCGAGTCGTTTCCGCACAAGCCGCTCTGAAGAAAGAAAGATGTTCTTCTCACACACACTGTTCATTTAAGCAAAGAGACATTCGGCCAATAAGCAGCAATGTTTTTTTTCCTGGGCTGGAAGAAGAGGGAGAAGAGAGAGAGATAGAGAGTAAAATAGAGAGAGGGGAAATTGCAATTAAGAGAGATAATAGGAAGAAGGGGAGAGGAGAGAGAAAGAAATTGAGAAGAGAGAGAAAGAGTGAGTGAGTGAGAGACAGGGAAGGGATTGGGAAGAGAGAAAGATAGGTAGAGAAAAGGGGAGGATAGAAATGTGGAAATAAAAACAGAGGGTGAGGGAGGGAAGGGAGAGATAAAAATAGAGATATAGAGCTATAAAGAAAGAAATAATACAAAGAGAAGGAGAGTTAAAGTGAAGGGACAAAAAAGAGACAAAGAGAGAGACAGAAAGAGAGAAGGAAAAAGAAAGAGAGTGAAAAGGAGGAAAAGACAGAGTGATGGTGGAAAAGAGGAAGAGGGAGGAAAGAAAGAAGGGAAAGAAAGAGAGAGAGGGAACATTTAAAAACGAGAAAATAAACATAAGAAACAAAAACAGAAAAATCAGTTATCGCTTTTTCACATTTCTGGCATTTCACATGTAAGAGGAGCACGAGGCTTTCACCAGGACGGAAAGTGCCAGGCCCGGTGCTGGAAACCAACTGACGGAACGGTTGTTTTTATTATTACTGCACGGAAGAAGACCGTCACGTGTGTAGTAATGTGTCGGTCTCAACGCTTAAGTTACAATAACCTTTTACACCTCAGCGCCGTCTTTCCACTGACATTTCATCAGTCACAATAACTGACGATCCAACTATTGCACAATTTATCTTTGTAGTTTATTTCCATTTACCATTTCAAAATCGAGCGAATGCAAGAGATGTAAGACTGAGCCTGTGACGCCAGCATCTGATACTTCTACAAGACAACGACAATCACTAAAGGTTCTAGATTAGGTTGAGAACCACATGCACACACACACGCACACACACACACACACACACACACACACTTTCAGTTTCAATCTCTATTATTCTGGTCTTTTCCACCTGCTGATGTTTTTTTTTTCAGCTATATAAAGTTTCTTCTTATGTATGTTATACATTAAGGCATAATGTGCAATTACCTCCCACAATTTTTTATATTATCGCATATAGTCTTTTTTATTTTATGTTCATTTTTTTGTATGTATTTTGCAAGTATAATTTTGTGTATTAAATGTATAATTGCTGTTGTGACAATACACACTCTATCTTTGGGATGAATAAAGGTCTTTCTGTCTGTCTGCCCGCACAGCCATCCATCCATCCATCCCTCTCTCTGTTTCTTTCTTATCAGCAACACCACCCTCTATTTATCTATCGGTTTTTACGTCTGTCAATTGAGTAAAAACTAAAGTGACATCTTCTTATTACCGTTTAGACATTGATCCTTTTTCTAAACCTCTTATCCATTCACCTCTTTTTCAAGGTGAGACACACCCTAGATTGGTGGCCAACCAATCACAGAACGAAACACACAGACACACATTGACACTCTCTCACACCCATGGACAGTTTTCCAAACTCCATATTTTCTTAATGTTTTGGACTGTGTGAGGAAAGTGTGAGGAAAGGAATTCCTGTGTGAGGAATTCCTTTAATCAACTGTTCATTTACCGTGACAAATATGTACGAAACTGGAACAATTAAACAGGAAAAACTTTACAGAGTGTGGTACGTCTGAGACTAAACTGAAGTCAGAGACTGAGTGAAAGAGGGAATCCTGCTTTCAGTATGAGCATCATTCATACGTGGGGAAAGGTTAAGAGGATTTCTTCTGATAGATTTAGTAATATTTAAACGATAAATATTCTCTAGAGTATGTAGCTGCAACAGTATCAATAATGTATCTAACCAGATTATCATACTTTTGAGTTAAAAGAATGTAAAAGTATGTATCATCATGTCTGATACACACATTTCCAATAGTGAGTTTTACTAAAAATATAAAATATGAAATGATTTGACATCAATTTGACATCAAAAGTCATATATTAAACCAAATGATGGCATATTTCCTCCTTTCCGAGGAAATGACATGCCTCCTCCAGTTTTCTGCGTGGTACCTTTCGTCTAGGTGCGTATCTGATCGGATGTTTAAAAGTGAGTGAAATATTTAAAAAAAAAAAAACAGTCCTCGCAAAAAAAAAAATAAAAAAAAGTTTAAATCTGGTTATAAGTTTAATAAAGCCAACCATTAGTGAATGCTGATACATTCTTATCAAAATATTTAATAAAACTATGACAAGACTGCCCAAAATACTTTCATTTAGAAGGTTTGGTGTTAATTAAAAGCCGTTTTTTAAAGTGTGGTGATTTTTTTTTTTAAAAAGGTGACGTTTATGGGCTCACTTTCAAATTATAATGTCTTCATAGGGCTCAAAACTCCCAAAAACTTCTCAAGCCCTATTGCAGCAACTACGAATGATGACACTTGACTAATAAAAATACAGAGAATTTTCCTCTCTTCAGCATCACGGGTCGGCTTCAGTTCAGTTGTTACATTCAGATATGGGACACTCAGGACTGATGGGATAATTCAACCTACATGATGCTCACATCAACCAAGTGAATTAAAGAGCAACAATATTTATCTGATCCTGAGATTTCAACCCAATGTCTCTTCTACAAATCAGAACCGCAAGACGCAACTACAGAATGTTGTCAGATGTAAACTATATTTGTAGACATTGTTTTCAAACTATGTCAGTCCTTTATTGCTTGTGACAGATTTGTGATGATAATTTTAATGATTTTCTGTGTTTTTCAGAATTTTATTTTCAATTAAATTGATACCTAAATACTACCTAAATACTTTATACTGTTTTTTAAATATATTTCCTAATGAGATATTCATATTACTAAAGTGATTTCTTATATTGTTTGTTTTCTTAAATTTTTAACTTCACTTGTTTATAATAAAAGAAACAACGTCTTTCAAGCACATTCTTGCTGTAATCTTTATCATTGTGCGTTAACTTTTTAACTTAAGTTTTTTGCTTTGTTTTTCATAACACATTATTATAGATTTCTTTATCTATTCTGTCCATTGTTTTCATCTGTTTCCTTGGCTTAACTTTTCCTATATTATTGATTTTATTTGTTAGATAATTCTATCTAAATTAGAATATCGTTCTCGTGGCAAATTCATTTTTAAAACTTTGAAGACTATAAGTCCACAACAGATTATCAATGTCTTTATAGTGGATGCATTTAGATACTGTCAATCTATTATATTTTGTATATTAACTACCATTGTGTAGAAGTGAATGAACAACAAATAAAGCTGACGCCATTATTTACCAATATTAAACCTACACTGAGATTAAACGATTATATCTGGTTTTGACTATACTGGTATTTGAAGACCAAAATCTAAAATAAACTTGGATTGCAAATAAAGATGTACGACAAAGACAAACCCAGAGAAAAGCCATGAGAAAGAAATCGTACAGTACAAAGACCGAACTTCAGAAAGGAAGGTGATATTTCTGGTGGACTAGACATGTTAAAACAGGCCTCGAAATTATGGGAGAAAATTACTTATCTTTTAAGTGATTATTACTTCTTTATTAATAATCTGTTGTGTAAAATATTGCTTCGTCATTAATTGACAACGAAAAGAGGTCAGAAGAGCGAGAGTTGGCTTATCTGATTGTAAATTTGTTTGCAAATGTAAACATAAAAGGTTTAATATTTAAATAAAACATTTTTGTACGCTTACTATATACAAATGCAGAACTGTTTAGGTAGAGATTGTATTTAAGTTTGTACCTAATATTTTTTTCTCGAAAGTGAAATGTTTCTCTACTAAAATATTTTACAATGAAGACATATATATGTTTTAAAAGTTTGATTCTACGTATAACAAATAGGGAAAAAAATAATATTGATCTAAAAGCATTTATGAGTTTTCCTGTATATCAAGAGGTGGAACAAAGGTGGAGGGAACTGATTCCCAGTACTGTACATGACTTTGGTTCCATGTTTGAGTTTATTGCATTACAAGTCACTTAAAAGGTTAAAAAAAAAACAACTTCTCAAAAAATAAAGAAGATAAATTAATGATAATAAAAAAAATAAAGAAGATAATCTCAGATTTGAAAAAGACAGTTAATATAAGCAGCTGTTACTCACCGTAACAACATTAGGGGAGTTTAAAAAATCAAGTCCATTTTCATTTTAGTTCCACCATTTCAACATTAGCAAGCTCTCAAAAGGCAATGTCCGCCAGCTAAAAATACACGCAATTGCAATTATTGCAAAAGAGAAGACTTTTATATGTGACTGTCTAATCTAAAGAAAAAAAAAGAATCCCAAACTTCAGGAAAGGACACTTTTTAGACCGATAAAGGTGTAGCCACTAGAATTTAGAAACAAAATATATTATGGGGTTAGTAAATATTAGCTTTAGGCTAACATATTGGATTTGATTTCCAAAGAAAGCATAAAGTCATTTTACATGCAATGGTGATGCAATATTAAATACTGCAAAAATACTGTGATTGTATATCAAAATTAATCTACAAACACATTCCCTTTCTATAAAGAGCACGACTATTACAGCCATTTTAAGACAAAAGATTATCTAAAATATTAAGATAACGTTCTTGAAACCATATCTAATGTAAATTTTAACAAAAACATCTGCTTAACAAAAACATGACATTTAGATCATTACATACGACTAAATCCTTTTTAACAAACACTTCTGCAGAATTCCGTTGTCGACTGAGGGGTTATTACGGTAATTAAGCATTCGACGCTTAGCGTCTTAACACGCTGATCAATTTACAACAGTTTGTGTCTAAGTAGCAAATGTTGTAGAAACTTAACGTAGTTGTTAAGGTTAAGTAGTAGATACTCACGTACGGAAGAGTTGTATGTGTGTGTGTTCAGTTCGGAATCATACCGCTAGACTGACAATACCAACACACACTGTCAAACACACACGACGGGAAACGACATATTGTGCCTCGTGCGCACGTGAATGGATCAAATACTTGTTCTTCGCTTAGTTTTTGCGTCACTGTCTTCTCTACTTTTAAGATTTATTTTACTTAAACACGCCGGTTTGCATATGTACACGCGTGTATCACATGGACCAGAAAATGGTTGCATATCAGATTAGTTGTTTAAGAAACGACTATAGTCGTCTAAAATATGTGTATTACGTGCGCGTGGACACCTGTGAACTAGTTGTAAGTGGTGGCGTATTTCAGCTGTGAGGAAGTAAACACGCGCCACGCGTCACACACTGACCTAGTATTAACGCGGTACGAAAGTACAAAAGTAAAATCATTCAACGTACATTTACAAATCAAATTATACGTATTTTATTCAAGAAAACATGTGTTCATTGAGCAGACATTTGTCTAGTTACATAAGCTTTTGAAGCAAGCAGCTTTAAAAATGAAAAACAAAAAACATTTGTTTTTATTAAACGGTGCATGTCTGATTTGCATGTGCTTTTTATTTGAGTTAGTATGAAGACATTTAGAAAGCGTTGACTCCGGGTGTCTTTTTCCTGAAGGTCTCCAGACGCTTTCACTAATGTGGGATGCGACTGTAACGCTGATTTTTTGTCACTGGATGCAGAGATACTCGGACTTCCGAATCCGATCTTTAAAACAAACACACACACACAAACATGGATTTACTATATGATAGAGACTCCACAAACCAACAGAGGTAGGCCAGGCCTCATCGGCCTGAAATGAAATGAAATCGGCCAACACAAAATTGTCAAAACAAACAAAAAAAATTATTAATCAATATTTATTCAGAGCTTAGTACTTTAAAGTTCTGTTTAAATTAGGCTTTTTTTTTGGGCAACTTTCGAGTTGTACATAATCACACAACATCATGTACAAACATCAAGCTTGGGGGCACTGCTGAACTCATTAGCATACAGTAACTAATTGTTAAGGGTTAGCAAGTTATGTGCAGCCATACAGATATTTTATTCCTTATTGCTTCGCCTTATTTTTAAAATGGAGGATTGCATATTTAAACAGATGGAAATTTTTATCTGCACTTGAGGAAACGACGATGTTGACAAGGAAGTTATCAATAGATTTCATTTATGAGAAACAGTCAGACAAAAATAATGTTTTTAACATGCTTTTTCAAACAATTTGTATATTAAGGAATGCTGGGATGACATTTCATACAGATAACTTTGCGAGATAACCAAGATTTTAAGATACTTAAAAAGTAAATAATCTTCAGGAATAAAAGGCAAATAAAAGTCATAAAAAAGTATTTTTCCACAACACATAACTTGGGACGTACTTGTGGCATTGACAGTAGTCTTGGTCAGTAAGAGGTTTCCGCATTGTACGCCTTCCTCTGACCTTTACTCGCCTGTTTCTTCTGAGGATGACCAGGATCAAGACAGTGAGCACCATCAGAACCACAGAACCTACCCCTAAAGCAACCCAGGCCCAAAGCGGCAGGCCCAGTGTAGTTCTGCTCAAGTCTTCGAAGAAATTGCTCCAAACAACAGGGGTCTTTGCTGTCCCAGCGATGGTCTGTTCATCTGTAAAGAAGTCCAAATGTAAGACAGTTGAGAATCTCTGATCTTTATGGGACGGATGTAACCTACTGTAATCTGAGGACGAGGATCTCAAAACCTTCAGGTTCATTTCAGCTTTAAGGACCACAGTGTCAAACTCCACCGAACACACGTAGATGCCTTCATCCTGCTTCTGAACCTGAGAGAATCACTGGCCGGTGAATTTTATTTTAGCGTCTTTGGATCGACTATTTTCAACATTTACATTTTTCAGAGTAATGCTGAAGTCCGTGTTGAGTTGCTCGCTGGAAAAGGCGACTTTAGATGAACTCTGGCCTTTCCAGCGTAAGCCACCCGTGTCGTCCAGGGTTGGGAAAGCGATGGCGGAGTTGTGGTGCGCACTCCATTTCCCGCCAATCACACGATGAGACGAACCAGTAAGAGAACAAGGCAACTGTATGTCGCCCCCTAGTGGAACCGTAGCATTTTTTGTGGCGAGATCTGTTGCCATGTGAAAACAGGAAGTAGGCAGATTGGATTCAATTCAGATAACGATGACAAAAGAACGAAGGTAGTCAAACCGACCAATCAGAGTGAGTTGAATTGTCATCGTCAGGTCGTTGACCTTGCAGGACCACAGGCCTTGATCTTCGGCTCTCACCGACTTCAGGTGAAGCACTTGGTTGGTTGTCGGTTGTTTGATGCCATTGGGGGGTTTCAGCCACTCAACTTTGGCTTCGGGGTCTGCACTGATTTCACAGTGAAGTTCTGCATCGCTGGATTTTAAAACAGGATTGTGGGGTTTCACAAAAACTGTGGGAGTAAAAAACAACGATTATTTCAGTGTTGAGGAGGAACATTTACAAAACTGTTACCTGACGTTTTACTCGGTTGATGATAAAATGAAGTCTCCACTTTTAATACTAATACTACATACTCTTACCTGACACAACATGTAAAATCATTTTCTCCCCCGTCCTTCTGCAAGAATATTCTCCAGAATCGTCTTTATTCACTTTAAATATCTTCAAGGTAATTCCTGCAATTTTTGACTTTTCTATATTGGATAAACGGGAAGTGCCTGAAAATAGTAACACGTTAATTTAGTAAAAAAAAGTAAAACTTCTTTTGTTTTACGAACATACCTTTAATTTTAGTTCCAGTTTTTCCATTAACTTTGAAGACAAGAACATTGTTAAATCTCCATTCCATATCAGAGTTTTCAGGCACATCGCAGGCGAGAGAAGCGTCAGCTCCGGCTTGAACATACAACACGGTCGATTCCCCAGGTATCACACACACGGCTGATGAAGAGAAACGGTGGATTGTCGGGGATTAGTATTAGAGCATCGTCAACAATTTATCCTATAACAATGCTATGATATTTAATAAAATATTACTATTTTTTACTTACCAAGAAGAAAAACTAACAACTTGACAGCATGCATTCTGTTTCCTGTTTGTACATTTATGTAAAAAAAGATAATCATTAATTTATATTACACACAATGGATTAAATGTAGTTGTTTTAAAATTTTAACTCAGAAACACGTTGAAAAGTTCACAGAGCGAATCAGGAAACTAAATGTTTGGTTTGGTTTCGGTTGTTCGGTTTTAAGCAGGTTAACAAAAACACAACTTACAAAAAGACATTTATGACTATTTCTTTATCATTAAATAGTGAGGAGTACATGAAACAACAAGAAAAGTAAACATCTGACTGATTTGTCTGAAAACAACACACACACACACACACACACACACACACACACACACACACACACACACACACAATTGTATTTAAAATTAGATCTCATAAAAATGTGTCTGTGTTTAAAGTGTTTTTAACTTAAGGCGCCTCTTAATGACGTTTTTTGTTATAAATTAAAAAACAATATTTACTGATTATGTTTTCAACTAACAAACAGTATATATTTTTGACAATATTTCTATACATTTCAAAAGATTTAAACCTTATAAAGATTCACGTTTATACTCACATTCAGATGTTCTTTTAGGTTTAGTTAGGAGCATAAACCTCTGAGTCGCGTAGGAGAAATGTGTCTTAAGATCTGATGTTGTGCGCAGAAATCAAGTAAGAACGCGGAAGAAAGCAGACGGCTGTGTGCAGAGGAAAAGACGCTTCTTTCACAAGCTCAGGAAATCCTTCCAGAGACTCCAAATCTCTTACTACGCCTGCACAAGGTGTTTTTGGGTTGCAGTATGGTTAAAAAAAAAAAAAAAAAAAACCAGACTACAATGACGTACAAACACTTTTGCACAAATGAATATAGCATTTGTGAACACACACACACACACACACAAACACCAAGTATATGACATGCGTATACAAAAGTATACAAACATGGCGTATGTACTTGCAAAGCCTAAATAAACAGTGTGTGTGTGTGTGTGTACAGTGTTTGTGTTTTCCTATTTCTAAAGAAATAAACAATTGTTTATTTTTATTGCGTGTTCACACAGACTTTTAATTTCAGATATGTTATATTCCGAATATCTGATATAAATATGCTTTGTTTCGACAACTGTTCATCACAAAACACTCAGAAGAAGCGGAGCTCATTTCCATTCAGTTTATTTATTTATGCAAAAAAACAAAAAAGGAAAACTAAAAAATAAGGAAAAAGCTCAACACTGTCTGCATTTGTTTGAAATTGAATGATTCAGTACCAATATCGCCACTGCTGTTTCTTCCAATTTAGCAGTAATTACAAGTCAGGACTGAAACTCAAAGGAGGGAAAGATGGGGGTGTGCTCTAGAAGTGATGATGTCACAACAGCTACAGACCAATCAGGGAGAGGCACAGGGGCTTCTAGTCTGTGTGGTAAGGCTTTGCACAAACACCAATCCTCGCATTCTACACTTCTCTCTCCATCAATACGGCTCCTGGATTCATTTGGACGCTTCTATGCTTAGTGAAGTGCTTGCGCTTCTGATGAAGTTGTTCAGAAGCAACGGTCGGGGCTTGAAGGGCTTTACAGTTCCAGTGCTGGAGAGATAGAGAACAACTCGAGTTTGCGTGAGCGAGAACGGGCGGCGATTTACTCCAGCACCCTCCTGTAAAAGTACAGGTAGCCCAGGTCCTTGGGGGGCTTCTCGGAGGCACAGACTTTCTGATCGTTGAAGATGACCCACCTACAAAGCGAAACAGAAACCGTTAAAGCGTAACGTGGACGGGGTTTCAGACGCGTGAAGTCGACTTACTGTTGGTCCTTCCTGATGTGGCAAACGTAATGACCACACATGGTGCTCGTCCCCATGTGACTTATGAAGGCAAACAGCTCGTATTCTTTCCAACAAAGGAGTGGAGAAAGATTAGAACGAATCTGTGCGTGATTAGCGATGAACTTAAATCACACACTTCCTGCACCGTCGCGGACACGCGGTCCTGGAGGAGGTTCCCGGCTGGCTTCACTTCCTGCTTCGGAACGCCCGCCCTCGGACACGTCCATGGACTCCAGATCATCCAGATGAGAGAAGATCCAGTCCACCGCACGCTCTAGAACATTATTCTACAAGGAGGCAAGAACAAGTGAGCATCTTTCCTTTGACGTGAGACAAATCCTTCATTGAATTTGCTTAACAATGGCTATTTTAACGGCAATATAGTTCTTACTGCTCACAATTTCACATTTTATAACAATTTAAAACCAAAAACATTTTTTTACCAGACAATAAAAAGCAATTGACTATTATATCAATAGATCTTCTAAAATCCTTTCATGTTGACTTCTGTTAAAAATTGTAAAACCCTTTGTGGTGAAACATTCTTAAAAAACGTCTGTTAAAATATTTTCCGAATAAAACGGTTGTCTAACATCCCCCAATCAATCACATTCAAATAAAATACAAATTTTACGCTAAAATAAGCACATTTTTCCACACCCATTTAGTTATTTTACGAATTATCATTTCATGTAAGGTAAAAGGTATTAATTATTATAATATATTAAGTATTTATATGCACCCACGCGAAGTGCTCTGCTACACTCATATATAGACATAGAAAGTGGAAACGCAGTATATATACAGTATACATATATACACAGTTTTTCAGTACTATATTTAGAAATGCCATTTTAATGTCTATTTTAAATACAGTATCTAAATATATTTCTATCATCTATTACTCAAGTAAAAAAAAAAGTCATACATTTGGCTTTTTTTTTTTTTTAGTAAAAGATGTATTTTTAGGAGAAATATTTTACCTGAAGAAATTTTGTATTTAAAAAGTATTTAGACTTTTCAGGCACAAAAAGAAAAAAAATGGTAAGGAGTGCTTATATTTGTGTAAATACGGTATGCTGTATAGACGAGACATTCCCGCACAAAGTGGTTTCTCTTCACCCATTAGAACAGAATAGAAAGCCTTTATTATCATTGTATCACAGGGTACCAATGAAATTGGTATTGTTACTCTATTTGGTGCAAAAGAAAGATGTGATGAATAACGCATTAAAAAAATATAAACGTGTGGTTTCCTCTCACCGTTGCTCGGAGTGCTCGCGTGGCCTGGTCTCGACTGAAGCCCATAGAAACGATGGTTGCCAGATGTTCCTCTGGGATGCTCTCGGTCGGTGTGGTGCCAGGACCCGAACTTGAGCCTGGCAACACTAAAGGAGCTGAAAAATCTTTAAAACGTAGAATACAGTTAAAGCATTAGAAATGCAGCATCATGGAAACATTGCCACAGAAAGCCCGGGGCGTTTACCAGGGTCATCCATGTGCCCCATCACCCAGTTCATGGCAGCATCGATGCCCGTGTTTCCAGTGTAGTACACGGCCTTCCGACAAGCCTCCAGAGGGAAACCCATCTCACACAGCTGAGACACCGTGGAGTCGTCCAGCACCGGAGCTGAGAGACACACACACTGGTCTACACACAACTTTTGGACTCAAATTGGAACAAACACACTCAAATTTTTATAAAAAGGCAAAGATAAACAAAAGAGATAAGACACCAGAGTAAAAAAAAAAAAAAACTTTTTTACTTTTAAAATGTTACATTTATGCAGGTCAACATGACACCTAAAACTAGGGGTGTGTGTGTGTGTGTTTTAAATGTGCTTGTCTGTTTGAGTAGGAATGAGTGTGTGAGTTTACTACCTGAAAAATTCTGTTCATACAAAAATAAAATCTAAAAACTGAAATTGGACCAAATTTTTTTTTTTACAATTTTTAACGTTACCTCTATTTGAAGACCGCCTCTAATAGAGCACACCCATGGCAAAAGAGTTGCAAAATAAAACGGCACGGCGTTCAAATAGAAGTTTTACGGTGTGTGTGTGTGTGTGTGTGTGTGTGTAGATAGACAGACAGATTAAGAAACATAAAATACTGTCTTTGTAGCAGTAGATAAGTAGTATAACAGATAAAGAGAAAGACAGACAGATAGAAAGATGAAAAACATAGCCTGGTGGGGATTCAGGCTGAAAGCAGTTGGACAGAAGAGAAAAGACAGACTGACACAGCAGTGGGGAGTAGAGAGAGTCGTCCTCCTCGTTGCCGTGGGAGCCCAGGATACCTTTAACCTCCACATCTGGGGTCATGAGAGGAGGTGGCGCCACTTCCGGCAGAAGTTCCTCTCCGGGCTGCTGACCCATGGCTCGCAGCGCACTGAGATCCAGCGTGTCGGGAACATCGATGCTCACGTCTGATGAAACAAAACCATTGTGTGTTTGATCAGATGCGATTCCAAATCCAAATTTAATCATCACGTACAAACACTTACATGCAGTGAACTACAATAGATAAAATAGAACAATGGGGAAGATAAAACTTTGGATGTATAAAATACAATTAGTACTAATTAGCATGATACATTTAATACAAATGACTGATGAGGATAATATTCAAAATTTATATATATTAACAAACAACACATTATATCAGTGTTGTGAATTTATTAATAATAAAAAAAATAAACCTCTTATTTACCCAGTTTTTTAGGAATCCAATCCAAGCCAAAGGTAAATTTCTTGACTTGAATCACAAGATGGTCAGGAAACGAAGCAAAGCGTGTGGTTCTGAGACAAAACAAAATTAATTTAAACCTCTTAACTTAACCTCTAAACTTAAACTTCTACAGAAACACCACACAACAATCTACTACAAAATTTACAACAATCTACAAAATGACTAACTCACTTAGTGGCAGTAGTCTTGGCTTGAACTGCAGAGCTCCAGAAATCCGTGAGAGTTTCAGGTTCACTAAGAGCAGCCAAACAGGCAGAAAAGGGGATTTGAGCACGTGGTGCAGATGGGGGAGGGGCTCCCGCTGACTCCGCCTCCTCACGTTGGCGCTCAGCTTCTTGCAGCTCGTCTGATAAAAAGAAATATGTAAAAGTAAATTACTCATCTTTTAGGTTAAGGAACACAATCAATTATGGAAACTACTCATTTTTTTTTTTCCAATAAATAAAATGTATCCCAGTGCTAAAGTGCATTATGAAAACATTATCGTTTTAGTATTATCAGTAATTTTAAAAAAGTACCAAAGTAGGCTCACAGTTAGAACAATGTAACTGTGCATGCTAGTTTGAACATGTTTATTGCGCAAATAAACATGCCGGAACAGTTGGTGTTTGCTCTCAGATACAGAGATGACGACCGCTGATGATCGGCTTCGGACAAAAAGGAAGTACAGTGGTACCTCTATTTACAAAAATAATTTGTGCCGACAGCAGTTTCTCAAAATGTAAATTTTGCAAACTTGGCGGCGCAGCTTCGTCAACAAAATGTTCTTCTCGTAAAAGCACATTTTCATTAACAGAGTCATTCGTAAGTGGAAATAACACTGTATTTAATTTCTGCTTTTGCCATCAGTCAAAGCCATATTTTTTCTACGGGGCTACTAAATATTATAGTTTTATATCAATTTAATAAAATTAATTTGTTTATTCTTTCGCCATCCTAGCACCAATGGCTATGTGCAATATAGTTGTTCCATTTCACAAGTTCACATTTCAGAACAATTAAAAAAAACTAAAATCACCAGTATAAAAAAACAACAACCCTAATTTGGGCACAAGTGTGTGTGTGTGTGTGTGTGTGTGTGTGTTCTCAGTGTCTTACCCATATTGGTTGCCTGATCCATAGGAACAGGCAGCTGAACAATATAGTCAACTCGTTGTGTGTACTTTGCCTTCTGTGATTGCTCGCAGACAATCTTCTCTTCCACTAGAAAGCGAAAAGCTTCGGAGGGGTTCATGCCAGACCGACAGTTCCTCTGTCCAACAACAAACAGATGAATTAGTTTCATCCAAAACTAGACAAAAAGCCCAATAACATCTAGAAAAAAAAAATCTTGGTTGGCACCTCAACCATATTGATGAAGTGAAGAAGAAACTCCTGTGCATCTTGCTGGCGATTGGTGGAGAACTCTGGGTGGCCTCGACCAACCAGGGCTTTGAACATCCGGGGAGCGATTCCAACCTGGTCACCCTGCAGAGAAAGGGTAAAGATGTCAGAACAAACTCAGGTTCACACAGAAGAACCATGATGAGACTTTACTCTGGCTTCACTGGAGGCATTGGAGTCGTCGGCAGGTTCAGGGGCAGGTTTCGAGTATTCTCCTGACAGAAGGCCGTAACCAAGTTTTGCCCTGAAATCGAAGTCAACTTATAAATCAAGTACAGTATTCAGGATTTTCTTCCTTTGTTGCACACTTGATGTATAGTGACACAATTGATGTATAGTGACACCTTCTGGCAAAAACTAAAATTTAACTCGTTTCAATCAATTTGTAAGCAATAATTTTGCTTCAAGCATTGGAAAAGCAGTTAAGAAAACAGATGTATGGAAAGGAGTAGAAAGACATTTTCAAATATTTTAATTTGAAGTGTTAAAAAAATAAATTTTTAAAACAGCATATCGAATCATAAATGATGTAGATATTTAATCATGCTGCCAACTATTTGCTATTTGATACTCTATTGCAAAAAAACCCCCAAAACAAAACAGTATTTAATATGAACTTTTACATTTATACATTTTATCCCAACCAACAATACTACGCGGTACTGTAAAAATTGCAATTGTACTCTGCTACAATAAATATGCGCATTGTTTGAGTTTGTAAAACAGAAACTTACACTTGAGTCTTAAAGTCCTGTGTGGGGTCAGTGGGCGCCTCATCGAAGATCTTGTCAATGTTGGAGACGTATCTTTTTATCAGACAAAAAAGCAAAACGGACACTTTTATCATTATCTCACAAAATAAAAAGTATCTGCATGCAAAATTTCATATTTCATGAATCATTCATATTGTAAAAAAAATATATATGTAAGGATGTTGAGCACTTCTCAAAGTCCTGATAATGTTTAAAGGTTTATATTGCATTCATTTTAAAGGTTTATTAATCTAATTAATTAATCTAAACGCTTAAAAAACAAACCAAAATTAAACATTTAATAAATGTATTTATAATTAATAACAACAGTTTTCATTTTATTTAAAAACAATAGATTTTATAAATGTCAAAATTATAAAAACGGTACAGAATATTGTAAAAGAAAAATACATATACAAAATTATAAATAAAAAAATTGTTATGACACATACCATTACAAATTATACAAGGCAAAGCAGCTAAATTGTGCATTATGGGACCTGTACATAGTTTGACTGTCCTCAGGGAAAACCTGCACCCTTGCTTGAATGACACACACACACACACACTGAGACACTTACTTGGTCTGGAAGTCTGGGATGGTGAAGAGCACTTGCATGACGGAGTTGAGGTAACAGCTGTTGCCCAGGTTCTTCATCCCAGTGAGTCCCGGGCCCCACATGGGTCTCAGAGTGGTGCCCGACTCCTGGATCACCTCCCACTCCCCAACACGCTGGTTCACTGCAATCTCCAGCTCGGTCATCGTTCTTTCCGTCTATAAAATAAACGGCTTTGAGAATTGATAATTTAAGAATGACTCAATAAATCTTGAATGTAAGGTGTAGAGCAGAGGTGCTCATCACATAAATCACATTCGACTGGTCAATCTGCATGTCAATTTGGGTAGACGAGGTAATGAAAACATGAATTAATAAATAAAACGTCAGCCTATCATCTATTGTCACCAAGAATTTGTTGTTGATTAGCAACAAGAAAAGTATTAAACTCTTAATACTTTTCTTTCATTTGTCAGTAAACATCGCTTTACTAAACAAGAAAAATGTGGACCGGCATATACAGACCGTTTATAAAAACAACAAAGGCACAATGTGGGTTTGTGTGGCTACATATATTAGTGACATGGCAAAATGGATGCAGGAATATTTACATTGACAGTTTAAGTATCACTTAAACGCAAAAAATCCCTTTAATAATGCGGAAAATGTATTTTTGCTCCGATTGGAGATAATTTCCCCATTGTGAGACGAATAATGGACTATCTTATCTTAACAATTTAATGTTCGAGCGTAAAATAATGATTATCAACACCTTTTCCATTGTCATCATATCAATGCCAAAGTGTGAGAGGTGTTCAGGAAGCTTGGCGTCTAAAACCATATCATCTTCATCATATGAATAGACGTCTGCAAACACAATGATAACAGAATTAATATCAAAAATGTATATTTCTGATGTAAAAATGCTTATGTGATAGATTTGACCTGCTCCATCAGGTGTTATCGTGCCAAGCTTTACAGCCAGCGGGTATCCAGTCTGCTGGTAGTGCAAGAGGGCATGATTGTTCCCCCCAGAGCCGTCGAAGTATCTACGCCCACAAAGAACCTTCCCGTCGCTCAGATTCATCCACAGGTTCTCCTGCAGGTCGCAGACCTCACACCTCCAACCACTGAAACAGAGCTCACGGAGTCAAACATGCTGATGCCACACGCGACACACACCCAGACACCCACCTCGGAGGAATTCTGAGCCCGTTATCGAGTTGTTTGAGCTCGGCTGCGTGTTTGGACTCCTGCCGTACCTCGCCATCCCACTGCTGCACCTGCAGGGCGTGCGACACAGAGTCTGCGGCCTGAAGCCCGGCCAGGGACAGTGACACCTGCGTAAAACACGATATTATATTCACATATGAAAGCCTAGAGAGAAAGTGTGTGTGTGTGTGTGTGTGTGGGTGTACACTCACTCTCTCCTTCACAACATCTGGCATGGCAGCGAGACCTTCTGAGGTCACTTCCTGTCTGTCTGGAAAGAGAACAACCTTGACCTCTTCCTCATAATGCTCCTGTTCAACATCGAATCCTCCTTCAATCCCTGTCGGAAACAAGACAAAGGTGTATTGACACACACATAGTGATAAGGCAAATTAAAAATAGACAAGGCAAAAGTGTGATGAAATAAGGTCTTACCAATGGCCAATCTTGTAGGCTTCTTTTTTGGTGGATCACCGGATCCAGAATTGGCCTCATCCTCCTTCTACATAAACGTACACCGTCTTTTATTATGAAAAATGCCTATTTTTCCACTTAACACAAAAAGATCAAAATACTATGTTGTAGTGCAAGCTATATAAGAAGCAAAAACTAAAAAATGAAATGGAATGAATTTAGAGAAAGACAAATAAAAAAAGTGAAAGAGAAATTAAAAAAATGAGAGATGTGTAAAAGACAGAGAAGGTAAACGAAAAGGGTGAACAAACACACACTGCGGTTAGGAGAAAGATAAAACATTTGGAAACGAGAAGGAATCTCATAAACTGTATGAGACTAACAAAAAATGGGTAAAAGAGAACAAAGGTTGAGAGACAAAGTAAACAAATGATTATGTATAAAATACAGAAAGAAGAAGGGAAATGAATTGTAATTTTCAAATAACGTGAAGGAGATTTGAACGTCGAAAATAAGAGGAATATGTAAGGGATAGACAGAATGTTGAAACAGGATGACAAAAGAAGAGAGAGCGAGAGATGGGATTTCCGAGGAGAAATAATCACTTATCTCCGTTATAATTATTTACGTCTACAAACACAGACACGTCTGCGTCACTTGCCGGTGTTTTGCGGGTCCGCGTGATGTGCATGTAAGCTCTCTGCCCGGTTTTCACGTGGTGTCGGTCCACAAACTTGCTCCCGAAGCCGAGGAAGCTGTTCATGCAGACGAACAAGCCTCCTTCACTCTCCTGCGGGAGAAACACACGCGTCCCGCCGCTATAACGACCAGTCCATCTCATATAAAGCATAACAAACATGTGATGTGACAGAACGAAAGCTGGAGGACCGCGGCGGGCGAGCTAGTTAGCACAACGGGGGACGCAAACGCAACACCGGAGATGTATTTCGGTGTAAGAAGCACATACGTACCGGGCTGGCGAACGAGAAGGCGCATTCGTCTTTGTGAACACGATCCCCGGCCCTCGGTACCCGAATCGTAGACAGAACCGACATCAGTATCTCGCTAACCTTCGTCATCTCGGGCTCGACGCGATCTGCCTTCTGTGCTAAAAACTACGCCTGGCCGCTTGAATGTTTTGGCCGCTGTGTGTATTTATCCACTCCTGAATTACCACCGGCTCCTGTGTAAAACCGTCCCCTAATGTTTCACTATCGCCCCTCAATGAAAAGCTACCGCTGATGCTGCTCCGATGTTTCAAACGAGGCCAGAGACGCTGCATTCACTCGCACGACGCGCATAACATCCGACAAGCGTATAAAAGGCGCGCCCACAGATTTAGCCTGGGCGCTTCAAAATGAACGCTCCTCTCAACTTAGCCTGTTATCATCTTTCATATAACTTTTTGTCATTTTAAATAGTGTTTATGAATTTTTCATAATAAGCAAGTCGTGTTTTTTTTGACTTATTATGTCGTACAAAGAAACGCAGATAAAGAGATGCCCTCTTTTGGAAGTATTACGGTAACATCGACGCCATGGTAGTTGTCAAAATGAGAAGGCGGAAATTATACTCGTAAGTGAGAAAGACAACACTGACCCCATATGGAAAGGAGGAGGTGTATTGACGTTATTCGTATTTTACAGTACGTCTTTTTAGCTTATTATGGTTGCATTATTAATACTATACTGCTGCTGATGTTACTATTGCCATCATACTAAAATTGCTTAAATATATACGTATACATTTATATAAATTGGCCCATAAACCATACACCGGTCACTAGAGAAAGATAGGGAGAGATGGAGAGAGAAATAGAGCAAAAGGAAAGCTATAAAGGAGAGAGGGGGAGAGAAATATAAAGAGATGAGAGAGAGAGACAGAGAGAGGGTGAAAGAGAGTGAGAGATGGGGGTAGTAGAAAGAGTAGAGAGAGAGAGAAGAGAAGAGAGAGAGGAGAGAGAGAGAGGAGAGAGAGAGAGAGAGAGAGAGGAGAGAGAGAGGAAGAGAGAGAGAGAGGAGGGGGGTATAGGTGAAAGAGAGAGTGAGAAGGAAAGACAGAGAGGAGAGAGGGGGAGATAGAAAGAGAGGAGAGAGGCTGAGAGAGAGGTGGGTGAGTGAGAGAGACAGAGGGGGAAGAGAGGAGAAGTGAAAAAGAGTGAGAGAGAGAGAGAAAGTGAGTGACAGAGAGAGACAGCTACAGAAAGGGGAGAGAGGGGGTGAGGGAGATAAAGAGAGAGAAGAGAGGGGGAGAGAGAGAGGAGAGAGAAAGAGAGGGGGGGTGGGGGGTGAGGAGGAGGAGGAGAAGAAAGAGAGAGAGAAGAAAGGGAGAGAGAAGAGAGAAGAGAGAGAGAAGAGGGGAGGAGAAGAGAGAGAGAGAGAGAGAGGGAGAGAGAGAGTGGGGGGGGGGGGGTATATTTCCTCCCCTCGTTCCTCAGACCCTCTCAGTCAGTCAGTCAGTCAGTATGGCGCTGCACTCAAGCGGTGGTTCCCCTGTATACGTGGCGTTGGTTTTCTTTCTGAACCGCGTGAGTTTAGCTGCAGGCAGCGGACACTTTTCCGACAGTGTGTCGGGACTTTTGCCCCCTTACGACGAGCTCTACTATCGCGGGGTGCGGGCGTATTTCGCGGAGGATTGGGAGCGAGCGGCGGAGTTTCTGGAGAAATCCATCTCCATCCGGGAGACGCTGCTGCGGACCAGACGAAAGTGCCACGACGAGTGTTTCACGGCCGAACCCGACCAACCCACCGAGCCAGGTGTCGACATTGCATTTAATCCTATTAACTAGTTGTGTTAACTTTATTAGTTGGTGGGAAACAAGCGAGGTGAAGCCTGCAAACACAATGATATAACGTAAACATAATGGATAATGTTGGCGTTTTACACGTTTGAATGTAATACAATGGTCGTGTGTGCGTGTGTGTGCGTGCGCATGTTTGCAGACCCTAATAATGCGCGTCTCCTGGACCTGTGGGTAGTGGACCGGATCCAAACACGAGCAGAATGTGTGCGGTTCTGCATGGGCCGGAGTGTCTCTCCTGCTGCTCTACTCCCAGTGTCTTCAGACATTGAGTATGAGTTTGGAGCGCGAAATCCTTACAACTTCCTCCAAGTCACTTACTACAAGGTAAAACACCCTCCAGACACCCATGTTTGCAATGGAGCTTGTGGTAAATTCTCTCCATCAATAACTCTTTTGTTTTCCTGTGGTCTGAACAGCTGAATAAGCTGAACCAAGCTGCCTCCGCTGCACACACCTTCTTTGTGGCCAACCCGAGTCATCTGGAGATGAGGAACAACATCGAAAAGTACAAAAGGATGCCGGGAGTGTCAGAGGAATCCTTTCAAGACAGAGAACGAGAAAAAGAGCAACACTGGGTAAATGTTGACAGTGAAAATACTATAAACTTTATATTCTAGCATGCTAAGCAGTTTCTAGATCAGAGGTGTCAGACTCAGTTGCACGGGGGGCCAAAACACCTAAAGTTGGTGGCTGAACAGGATAAACATTTATACATAACACAATAAAACTAAACGCAACTATGGATAAAAACCAGTGCTGTCCAAAGTAGTCACATTCATTATACAAGTACAAGTATAGATACTACAGTTAAAACAAAAACACTTGTGTGGAAGTAAAGGTATCTGGTTGGATACCTACTTGAAGTATAAAGTTCTTATTTACTAAAATACTTGAAGTAAAGCAAGGCAAAAAATGCCATTACACTAAATTTAAAATAATGGCAATGATTTAGGGGGGTTTCGACCCAGGACGTTTGGCCCCCGGGGCTTTGGACCCGGACGATTGATCCTTAGGACTATTGGACACTAGGATGGTTAGACCCGTGACAATTAGACCCGAGTTTCAAAATTTGACAAGCTCATGAGTAAATTTGAAACAGAAAAAATGTGTTAATATATCTCTTGTTGTTTGGACTGTTCTTTAGCATGCTTTGTGTATTTCACCACACGCTTATGGGATAAACAAGTCGCAAATAAGCAAAGCGGCTGTGCGCCCTGCATGAACTGAAGCCGCGGGCCGATCAGGACCGATTACGTGCGATCCCGTGGATGAAAATCGTCGCAAAAACGAACTTCGATCCGAATGTTCCGAACGTTTTTACTCATGCCTGTCAAATTTCTAGCTCGCACGGGCATGAAGATATGAATTTTAATAAGCCGCGGCGCCGGTCAATCCACCGTTATAAGTGCTTCTTTGCGGGACAAAGGCGCTCGAATCGGGGCAAAGTTATGCTTCTTCGCTGGAGTAAATGCAAAGGAGCCGCCTCCCAGATGTCTAGCTCACACGGCCGAAGATATGATTCTTAATAAGCCGCGTGACGAAACTCGGGTCTAACCATCCGAGTGTCCAATCGTCCTAAAGATCAATTGTCCTAAGGATCAATCGTCCTAAGGATCAATCGTCCGGGTCCAAAGCCCCGGGGGCCAAACGTCCTGGGTCGAAAAGTCTGGTCACCAATGGCAATAAATAAATACCAATATTGTCATATTAAATGTGGCCATATACTATTACATTTAAAATTAATACATTTTATTACAAGTGCAAAAATAGCTGTTTTTACGACCAACCATTTAAACAAAAAAATTCAAACAGTGAAAATCCATTTCACTTGCTGATGCGCAAGTCCAATGAACCACATACAGGTTGTTGGAATGATACGTGTTTATATGTCTCATCCAATCACAATTAAGATAACCGGTTGGCACAATTTATCCAGAATTTTTTTTTAGATCAATGACAACAAGAAAATAAAATGAACCGAAATGAAATAGGAGTAACATGGACATTTCTAAAATGTAAGGAGTAGTACAGATTACATTACAGTAGAAAGTACAGATTTTTGCATTCAAATTTAAGAAGTAGAAGTAAAAATTAGGCGGAGAAAAATGAGTCAAGTAAAGTATAAATAGCCAAAAATTCTATTTAAGTAGCGAAACAACTTATTTTGTTAATTTACACCTCTTATAAAAACATGACAGGAATATTATTTCAAACCAAATAAATGCACATTAAAATATTAAAATATTTTGTCCTGCACAAATACATCTTGTCCACATTATGCCAATTAGAATATGAAGATGGAAAAAAAAACGTTTCTTCAAGGTGAGTCAGCTATAGCACTGCATTATTGTTGTAGTTTGTATGTTTGTAGTTTATCTGTAGTTTGTGTGTCATCAGAGCTTCAAATCGCCGTACCAATAAAACCAGCTCCATATTAAAGGATCTCAGGGGCCGAGTATTACATGTCCGTAGAGTTATACATATCCATAATTTCTCAACTTTACCTATACATCACCCTCAGGAGATGTATGACGCAGCAATGCTGGCCGAGAGCTCTTCTGACTGGGTGAAGGCAGTGAAGAAGTGGAAGGAGTGTGTGAACGAGACACTCCGGCAGACAGAAGACTGCAGGATTCAGTGTGTAATGGCACCTCATGTCCTGCCGGAGGAGCCAGAGATCCCACCAGGAGTTTACGAGAGAGCTGCAGGTAAAAGAAGAGAAGCCAAAAGCTCATGAAAACGCTTTTCAATGATTTATTGCTGGTTAAATATGGTCATTCATCTCTGCTTAGCGCTGTCTCTCGCCCTACTGTCATGCAAACAGACCTGTGTGTCTTTAGTATCAACTCGACCTGGAAGAGTTTCAGCTTTGGAGGACTTTCTGCCCTTCCAGCTTGAGCATCTCCATATTGCCCAGTACAAAGGTCGGTATGTTTAAATTTGTATAGGATATTTATTTTATATACACTCGGATGGACATGTTGTTTAATTTTTAATGTAAAATCAAAATATTGTTATTATTTTATTATTATTTTTTTTATTAATTGATGATTAATTAATTAATTTTATGCTAACAACTGAATGATCCAAAATTCCAAAAAGACTTTGAGTAAAAGTCATAAAGGGTCACATTTTAAAAGAAGATTTTACGCGTACGTAATTTAGTCAATGCAAAAATATTTTTCCGGTTGTGTCGGAACCATATGAAAAACAGAAGAAGCAAGTAGATCATATGAAATTATTGAAAGAGCATTCATGGACAAAATATAAATAACATTCGTTTGTTATTCAGATATTTGAAGGCCTTGACGGCCCGCCACTGTTGTAACTCATATTATATAACCCACTAGTTGTAATAATTACAGTATCTAAATCAAATGTGTAAATAAAGGCAGTACATCTTAACTTCTCTTTGTTGCACAGCTGGTGACGTGAAAGGGGCAGTAGAGACTCTGCGCTCTTTGCTGCTCTTCTACCCGACAGATCCTGACTTCCTCAGTAACCTGCAGCTCTACTATCAAAGCCTAGAGGGCGACACTGCTGTGCAGGAAACAGACGCCACACCGGTATGATGGATAGACACATGGAGCAGCTTTGACACATGGGAAATGGGATTGATATAATTCTAGTTTGCATTTCCAGATGAAGTTGTCCGTTTGATAGATGGATGGTTGAGTGGGATTGATTTAGTGATGAAGACCAATATAGACCTTTAAAATCTGTGTTTTTCTCTTTTTAGGAAATCACCATGTATGTTAAAAGAGCCTTGATGGAGAAAAGGCTCCTGTACTTTGGAATGGCCAACTTGGACTTTAAATTCAGCGACCCGGTATAAGTGATTCTGTTATTGTGGCTTTGTTTTTTTACTGTTTGTGCTAGAATGCGACTGAAATGGCCTTATTCTCTGTGCTTATCAGGACCTTTGGACACCCGAAGAAGTTGTACCCGAAGATTTACGAGAAACATGGAGGTGGGAGAATGAAAGAAGATGAACAATTGACGGGGAACTACAATTTTTAAACCTTCTTTCCTTTTTCAGGGCAGAAAAAGAGAAACTCCACGAGAAACTAAAGCAAAATGAACACGTGGAAGAAGTGGATGACAGTGGATTTTATGCAGGTATAAACATGTTTAAATGGTTGCTTTACACACACACCCACACACTTACAAAATATACAGTATAAGTATATTATATATGCATATATGATATTTATTTATTTTTATATGTTCACTCCTTTATTCACATTTTGAGCCAGGTGGTCCTGTTCCAGTAGTTGGTGTGACCATCACTATGGATGACCAGAGGCTGAACGGCACCAACCGTGTGGTTCTGGACGGAGTATTAACACAATCTCAGTGTGAGAGCGTGATGCGTCTGGCTGCCGTGAGCTTCTCAATCATCCTCATTTTATATTTTTATTTACTGTTTAATAATTCACACGGTGCAATGACAGGTTGCAGGATCAGTGGGTGATGGCTATCGTGGACGACGTTCTCCTCATACGCCACATGAGAAATTTGAGGGTTTAACTGTCCTACGAGCGTTAAAGGTGAATCATCATACGTTCAATATTATGTCAGACACTAGATTGTAAGTGATAACCTATTAGAAAACTCTGCTTTGCAGTTGGCTCAGGATGGACTGGTTAACCAATCAGATGCCAGGTTGCTGCATGAGATCGGGCAGACGGTGCGAGTTCTTCTGCACTCGTACTTCAGAAGTCACTCCGCGCTTCACTTTGCTTACACACACTTAGTGTGTCGCTCGGCCATACCAGGTATAGAAATGAAAGTCCTTCACATACACACGTCACAAACCAAAGTGCTGGTCTGACACTTAAAGCACTGGTGTGAAGTACTTTAGCAAATGAATTTCGCTACTTTACTTAAGTATTTTCTGGCAACTTTTACACCTCTGACTAAAAGACACATTATTTTTATGAAGGACACCAGGATGGCCGGTCGGATCTTTCTCATCCGGTTCATGTGGACAACTGCATCCTGGAGCCAGAAGCTAGACAGTGTTGGAGAGAAGCTCCTGCTTTTACGCATCGGGATCTCAGGTGTGTTTGACAAGATGAGGGATGTCACAAAAACACCAAAACAAAAAAAAATTGTGAAAATGCATACTAATATATTATTCCAAATGGAATTAACTTTAGCTTAAAAAAAATGTTTTTTATTTTTACCCAGTAAAATATTTTCTGTTAAAATTATATGATTTGATGTAAACATGCTGAAAAAACTGCGTGGAATGTGCTTTTAAGTAGATGTTACAATTTATACAATTATAATTTCTACAAAGTATGGCAGTTACAGCATTGCATTGTGGAATCTGTGGTTTGTGTCATCAGCACTTCGTGTCTCTGATTCTTTAATACCAATAATAACAGCTCATAATAAGGTTTTTTTTCCTGTGTTTCTCTTTGCAGTGCAGTTCTTTATTTGAATGACGACTTTGAAGGGGGTGAATTTTTCTTCACTGACCGTGATGCCAAATCAGTCACTGTAAGCTAGATGTTAGATTATTTTTTTATTTCTTGATGATATGACCGACTGTTTTTTTAGGCGACGGTGAAGCCAAGCTGTGGACGGCTAGTTGGTTTCACATCAGGACCGGTCAATCCACATGGTGTTACTGCTGTCACGGCAGGTCGTAGATGTGCGCTGGCTCTCTGGTTCACTACAGAAAAGCATTACAGAGATATGGTGAGAGTTTCCCCACATGCCACCCCACACCACAGTTTAAGGCTGCCCACTGCTCCGGGTTTGTGTATCAGTTCACTGGATGGTTAAACACAGAGCACAATTTTGACACGGCAATATTGACAAACTCACTCACTTCACTGCACAGGACATGTTCATGTGTATTTAACCTGAATGTCTCTATTTACGATAAATGTAATTGTTATTTTGTGTACAAGTAATATGTAAAGTGGTATGGATGGATTACAATTTAATTTTTTGAAACACTTAGTACAGCCTTTAATATTATTACCCAACACAACCATTTTATCCTACGCGTTAAATTTTGACTTTTACATTTTCTGCACACTCTATTGCTGCAGTTTTGGTTTTCCATTTCTCAAAAATTTCAGTGGTAAGGAATGTGTTCGGGAGCGAATATTTGTGCATATGTTTTATCTTTACTGAGCTGGTCTTCTTCACATCTCTTGTTCAATAAGAATTTATTAAGAGTCAGGCTTAATAACTTAGGTGTTAGGAATATCTCACCGGCTTTACAACATATGAATCATTTACAATCAATTTGCCACTACTGCACTTTATGTCCGATCTGAACTGTTTTACATTTTCTTTACAATATAATATTATATTTTACTTTATGGTTGATTTGGTATTATTGCGACAGAACAAGATGCATAATTCAAATTTGTGATTTTAAAAATTGTTATACGTATTACTTTCTTAAACATTTTAAGAAGTAATAAATAGTTTAGAATGTTCTGTGTTTCTACCTTTGTCTCAGGAACGTGAGGAAGCTGAAGCCTTGTGGGCAGAAAGTGGACAAGGTGTCGTGAAAGAAGAGGATGAAGATGCTGAAAACACTTTAAAATCTGCTCGCAGTGGGAGGAGCCAAGGAAAAGGGAGGAGCAAAGATAGGGAAAGAGTGACAGCCAGGCGGGACGAGCTGTAACATGTCAGGTGCATGAGCCAATCAGAAGAGAGACCAAGGATTCTTACTTGATATGGGGGGACGCAACGCAATCTCTCTCTTTTGGTTTACACTGTAAGGATGCCATTTAATATGAAAGTGTGTGTGCTTATGCGTGTGCGTGTGTAAGTGTGTGTGTGTGTGTGTGTGTGTGTGTGTGTCGCTTTAAAATAAAACTTGCGTTACCAAATTAAAGTTGAATGCGTGTTGAATGAATGTTAGAAATGCGTTTGTAAGCAATTGTGTCAACTAACGGGAACATAAATGATAGAATTACATAGATAGAAATTATAGATGTTATAGATGTAGTTTTGTATATAAACCAAAACAACCATATTTAATCTATTATGATGTTTAAATGAATATTCTTACAGTTCTTAAACATTTTTATCAATTTACAAGGTGCTTTAGACAAATCCAGCATCTCTCAGCCAAAAGCTCAGAAGCCAAACTTTTTGAAATCCAAATTCCTTGTTATTGTCACATATATATTATTTACATGTGTTTTTAATATCATTATAATATTGGATTCACTTATATTTTAATGTATTTATTTATTACAGTAATCTACTGTGTACACTTTGGTACGTCTGTATTGGCAGAGGGTCAATGAGTTTAAAGCTTCTCTCAACAAAAGCACATTTAGTAAAAGTAAAAATGCGAATTGTGATAGCCGTCATTTATCTGAGCTCATAATCAGAACAAAGGAAGAAACAGTCGTGTGACTGACGGCTTAATGTCAGAACATTAAAACAAGTAAAAGTGGGGGGTGGAAAAGCTGCGGCACATTAGCACTGATGGGGCGAGCGAGACGGCAAAAGCACGAGGGAGGGTGAGCGAGATGGAGAGCGAGATTACAGATAATCCCTCATAAATGAGTGCATTTGTTTATGAAGCTCACAAATCTCCCATTTAGAGTATGGAATAATAATCCAGGCAAGAAATCATGTAATCATTCAAACCCAACTTCCCATCACAGCGTGAGACCCCGTCCATTAAACCCAATACCGCTGACCCCGCGCTAATGCACCAACAATCAGATTCTTGCCTTCTTCATGATGCTCACTGAGCTCGTGTTAATCTCAACTCTAGAATGGCTGATGGGTCCTAAGGTGTTAATCTCATCCTATGCATCTGACACTCGCTGAACCTAGAAACGTCTAAGAGCCGAGCTAACGCACGGACAGACCTTTTAGGTAAATGACTAAAACCCTTCTGACCTGCTTCCCTTGACATTTGCGAGATCCACTAGTGAATAATCTGTCTTCCCCTGATGAAAACATATAATAATACAAAACCTGTCAATGTTGCCGGCAGAGCGTCATTCTGAAACCGCCGGGATGTTATTAGTGATGCTGGAACGTGCCCAGATGACTGAGATGGTCACTCGTTTAACTTGTGGAATGTCCTCTTGTAATTTGGGATGATATATTGGGTTTACTGTTTAAAGCTTCACAGACTTGACAGATAAAAGACTGAAGGATTGAATTAACGTACAGCTGACAGACGTTTACTTTTTCATCATTATATCATTAAGACAGACGGACGGACGGATGGATGAATGGACTGAAAAGAGGAGCTGCACAAAGAAAGAAAGACTGATAGCCAGAGAGACTTTGGGATGGATGGATGGATGGACTGATACATCCAGAAATAGAATTATAGACAGAAAGACAGACACAGACAGAGATGGACAGATGGATGGATGATAAAGGAGGGACTGACTGACAGACAGGAATGGAAGGATAGATTGACAGACAGAAGGGGGCTCAGAAATGGAAGGATGGAGGGACTGACAGAAAAAGAGAAAGAGAAGCAAAAAGAAAGACTGATGTAGATGGATGGATGGACAATGAAGCAACTGACAGACAGGAAGAATAGCAAAGATAGACAAACAGATAAAAGAAAGAAAGAGAGATTAATAGAAAGACAGAGAGGCACAGAGATGAACGGATGGAATGAAACACAAGCAAAAATGGAAAGATAGATTGAAGGATAGAAATGCATACATGAATGGATGGAATGAGGGTCTGACAGAAGAAAAGTAAAAGAGAGAAACAGACAGAAAGACAGTGACACAGACATTCAATATGAATGGATGATGGAGGGACTGACAGACAGGAACACTGCCATATCTTCACGCGTTCATCCAGGCAGAAGTGAATCTCTCTGTTCTGCGTTAATAGAAAATAATCCCTTTCACCCCCCCACCACGCTTATAAATCAGCTGATGATTTTACGCCCCATGCTGTGATTTATTTATTTTTTTTGTCTTTTTTAGTGCGGTGGGGGAGTAAAAGTTATATTTATGATAATGATCTTTTGGCAGATCTAAATTAGGACACAAAAATGATATAAAAGCCTTGTTCACTGGATTAGCGGCTCTTTACTATTCAAAAGCGTTATTGCAGTATCTCAGCATATGAGAGTTACTTCTCCGGTGAAATTCATTCACTCCTCACCATTAATATCCCTTATTCGCAGACAATATGAAGTCTGCTGCTAGTAATATGACATCTGCTGCTAGTGATCTGAAACCCTTCATCTGCCCATACATAGAAATGTCTCTCCAGTTCAGAGCCAGGTTTCATTGTGATGTTTTGGGTGTTCAGTCTGCTCACTTGTGACTAGTTGGCCATTGTCGTCACATACAGCTTCTTAATTTTTTTGTGTTATTTTTTCCGACGGGTTGTAGAAAATACCATTAATGGCTCATTTGTGTGTATAGGTATTTAGGTCGAAGTGGGTCCCTGGATGGTAGATTTTTGTACTAACCTGTGGGCTCTTACGGGGTCCTGTGGGCTATTATACGGACCTCTGGGGTCTTAAGGGGACCTGTGGGTTCTTGTGTGGATATGTGGACTCTAAATGGGACCTATAGGCTCTTATGTGGATCTGTGGGCCCTTATGGGGACTTCTGTGCTCTTACGGGGACTTCTAGGCTCTTATGGGGACCTGTGGGCTCTTATGGGAAAATCTAGGCTCTTGTGAAAATCTAGGCTCTAGGCTCTACCTGTGGGCTTTTATGGGGATCTGTGAGCTGTTATGTCAATCTGTGGGCTCTTATGGGGATCTGTGAGCTCTTATGGGGATCTGTGAGCTCTTATGTGGATCTGTGAGCTCTTATGTGGACCTTGGGTTCTTATGTCGGTCTGTGGACTCTTATGGGGACCTGCATGCTCTTATGGGTACCTGTGGGCTTTAATTAAGACCTTGGGCTTGTCCCTGTAACTTTAAATGCTTGTTTGAGGGTTACGGTGTGTATGTTGGTGGGGGTTGGGGGCGGTAATGCTTTGTATGTAAATCACTGGTGGGACCCCACTATGATATAAATGCAAGTGTGTGCATGACACAAACGTGCACGTTTATAGTTCTTTTGTTCTAGAAAATTGTTGTAGACCCTAAAGAAGGCTGTAGATACAGTTGACCGCTCATCTGGCCCGTTACATTTTCCGCACCTGCTTTTCAGTCATGTGACCTCATGGCCTGATTCTACGGTAGTTCTCTTGTCTTTTTTTCCCTCTATTCTCTCCTCTCTGAACAGATTTCCCTCCCTCTCACTCTCTCCATCCCTGCCTTTATCCTTTCAGCCCTGATCTCACTTCATCCCCTCCAATCCTCATCTGCCCATCACAAAAGCATAGCAAGTTTACAGTGGAGGGGAGAGAGAGGGAGATAGAGAGAGAGAGAGAGAGA
>CM051501.1:6548899-6597528 GCA_028031935.1 Paedocypris micromegethes | reverse complement strand
AGAGAGAGAGAGAGAGAGAGAGAGAGAGGATCCGAAGGTGCGTAAAGGGAAAACCTGAATGAACATTGTCCCGGGAAAAAGATCGGTGGATAGGAGATCTGGAGGGGAGACGAAGTACAAGTAAAGATACGAAAGAGAAAAAAGGTATGTAATGTACTTTTTGTTTAGTTGTTAACATGTTTAATTTAATTAATATTAAATGTTAACTGTTAATTTCAGTTCTGGGTACAGATGTTTAAATGTCAATTCATGGAATAAATGTTAAAGACATTTCGTTTTTTGTTAGTTTCAAAACTGTTTTCTGTATATTACAATTTTCTCGTCCATATAAACTTGCGTAACGTTTGAATTGTGAGCGCCGATCTTCTCACATTAACACTCAGGCTTTAAATGTAATTTTGCAGGTCAATGTAAAAAGTGTTACATGTATTTATGTTTCCTGGTTAAACATTCAATAATGCTTTAGTAAACTTTAGAAAAAAACTATTTCAGAATGCATTAACCGCTATTAATAACACATAAAAAAAGAAGAATTTAGAAGAATATAACTTGAAGCAATGAAACTTAACACAACAGTTTTGTTGCAGTCGAGTTTTGATGAACTTTCTGATGAACTTTAGTTTTTTATGTATTTTGTTTTGTAAAAAAAAAAAATAATTTTGAAATAAATATTGTGAGTAGAGGTGTAATTGAAACATTGGTTAGGCCGCACTTAGAAATCTCTCTCTCCCTTTTTCTCCCTCTTTCTCTCTCTCCCTCTCACTCACTTTTTCTTTCACTCGTACTCTCTCTCACTCATACTCTCTCGCTCTCTCTCTCTCTCGCTCTCACACACACACACACACACACACACACACACACACACACACACACACACTTGTACTCTCTCCCTCTCTAAACACACACAGACTCCCTCTCTCTCTCCATCTCACATTCTCTCTCCTTCTGTCTCTCTCCATCCTTCAATCCTCCTCTCTCCCCGTTCCTGCCACAGCTCTTATCCAGATGCAAAGAGCAGTCGGTAATCGGATGAGAGCAGATTTGATTCAAAAGGCCTCCCTTAAAATCTCAGCTGTCTGGATTTAAACTCACTCACTCTCTCCTACCCGCCGCAGCCCCCTCAGCTCTCTGGTTCTCTTTCACCGTGTTTAAAGCTCGCCGTGCTGATTGTGGTTGATGATAAATGAGTCGCATGATTCTTGGTATCAATTCAGCTTGAATTCTAAAGGAGACAGTGTTTGTTCCCGCCCACAGGCCACACCCTCCCACTTTCTCGCTCATACAAATTTTAGGCAAAAATCGTTTGGACAGAGAAAGACAAAAACCAGGGAATACGTTCAATACTCTAGTCCGGTTTTGTAAGGTAAGATGTAATATTTAAAAACATTTCAAATGTATTATTATTTTGTAATAATGTTTGTAATAAAAACAGAACTAAGTAGTATCCAAAATCCTAACAAAATGTATATCTGGGGTAAAATAATGTTGCTTCTTTTAAACAATTAAATACGGTAATTGTTATTTACATTAGGGTTTAAATTTTAGGCTTGTTAAAGTGATTATTCCTAATAATTGATAATAATAAGTATTTAGATATAAAATATTACCCAAACACATAAATAGATTTTATTAACAGTATATTGTAACAACAATATAACAATATATAACAATAAAAGTTGTGTATAATGATTCATAAAAGTTGTTTTTAATTATTATACAATTATATACTATAATTATTATACACGTATATACTGTATAATTATTATAAGTAGTAATAAGTTAAACATTTTTTCCTTCAAAATGGTGTCAAAAACATCACAACATTTCTTTTAAAAGGCAACAATTGTTGGCCAGAACAAGAGCACTGTATTTGAACAAATGAGCGATAATTGTGTATTATAACGGAAAAATATATATACTGTATGTACATACAATATACATATATATGTGTGCGTGTGTGTGTGTATATATATATATATATAAACATTACTTTGACCATTTAAAAAATGTTTGGAATGTATAAAGGTTTTGTGTAATGCGTTGAGCTTAATATTGATGCTCTTCCACACTTGTGGTGATGCTCCTAGTGACGTTTTGCATTCATCCTTATTTGTTAGGATTTGCAAAGCAGGTTGAAGAAAATTTGAAATGCAAATAACTCTTGATAGGGCAACTGAGGATCTATTTCACCTGAAGCAATTGCAAAGAAGTCTCCCCGAAGCTTTAAAAAGCACAATCACTGTTACTACGACAATAAATGATGTTTCTCTGTATTTTAGAAGGCTGTCTTCCCAACTCACTTCCTGTCTGTCTGAGCGTGACTGTGCCTAACAACCGTTGCCATGGGCGAAATGGAGCAACTGCGAAAGGAGGCCGAGAGCCTGAAGGATGACATCACGGTTAGTTTTCCTTCCGCACGAGTTATGCACATAGGATTTTTCACGTCGTCAATGTATATTTTCAACGGTCGTGTGTGTGTTCAGGCTGCGCGCAAAACGTTCCAGGACCTCACGCTGCAGGACCACGCGGCGGGCACCACTGTGGTGGGACGCGTCCAGCTGAAGACCAGGAAGACACTGAGAGGACACCTGGCCAAAATCTATGCCATGCACTGGGGCACAGACTCAAAGTAAACAACAACAACAACAACAACAACACACATCTGTCTGCTGCCCGACATGCAAATATACTAACCATCCCGTCTCATCCCAGACTCTGCGTCAGTGCGTCTCAAGATGGCAAACTGATCGTGTGGGACAGCTACACCACAAATAAGGTACAATACAGTGTGTATCTTTACATCATTCATCTGTCATCCATCATTTATTAATCTGTCTATCAATCATCATCTATCTATCCATCCACTCATCTGTCCTTTGATAATCTATCAATCTGTCTCTCTGTCTGCCTGTCTATCTGTCCGTCTATCTGTCACCTATTCATCTATCTATCATCCATCATTTATCTATTAATCATCATCCATCCAGTCATCAATTATCTATCTGACTGTCTGTCCGTCCTTCTTTCTGTCTGAGCTTTCTGGCATTCCATCCCTCCATCTATCCCTCCATCCCTCCCTCTTGCCATCCATACATCCCTCTATCATTCATCAATCTATCCATCCATCTGTCTGACCTTCCATCTCTCTATCATCCATCCATCCTTCCATCTTGTCTGTCTGACCTTCCATCTCTCTATCATCCATCCATCTATCCATCCTGTCTGTCTGTCTGACCTTCCATCTCTCTATCATCCATCCATCTATCCATCCTGTCTGTCTGTCTGACCTTCCATCTCTCTATCATCCATCCATCCTTCCATCTTGTCTGTCGGACCTTCCATCTCTCTATCATCCATCCATCTATCCATCCTGTCTGTCTGACCTACCATCTCTCTATCATCATCCATCCTGTCTGTCTGACCTTCCACCTCTCTATCATCCATCCATCCTTCCATCTTGTCTGTCTGACCTTCCATCTCTCTATCATCCATCCATCCATTCACCCCGTCTGTCTGGCCTTCCACCTCTCTATTATCCATCATTTACCCATCCATCCATTCATCCACTCATCAACTATCTATCTGTCTGTCAGTCATCTGTCCATCTTTTCACCCATCATCCAGCAGTCTGTCTGTCTCTCTGTGTGTCTATATCCTTCCAGCCATATTTTAATCTATTTTGTTGTCAATTTTACCTTTTAAAATTCACATTGCATAAGATTCAAACAGACTAGCAAAACTCTTCTGATTCAGACAGGGTTGGTGTTTGTAGAATGCATCAGTTGCAACTGGACACACTGTCACATACATTTAAATTCAGATCATTTTGGAGTTGTCTATTAGGGAAATCAGCGTCTGCCCGTGGTCAGATTTGTATGTAGGGTGAAAGGGAGGAAACCTCGTTTAAATAAGACCAAGTGGAGCTGAAACTGTTTTGAGTTATTTTTCTGAAGCGGATGAAGGATATTTTCAGAAGGTGTTTCGGTTTTTCCATTGTTTCTAAATTATAAGTTGGACAACCTGTTTTTCATAGCACTAACCGTGGGTTGATGTGACTGTGCTTCAGGTCCACGCGATCCCCCTGAAGTCCTCGTGGGTGATGACATGTTCTTACGCCCCTTCAGGAAACATGGTGTCGTGTGGAGGACTCGACAACATGTGCTCCATCTATAACCTGAAGGGCAAAGACGGCAATGTCAAGGTCATGCGTGAACTCGCCGCTCATACAGGTGACAGCTAAAGTCTTGCGGGAGATTCTGCAAATTACCTTTGATCAAAGTGAATACCGTGGTACCCGGAGGAGTGAAAACCATACTTGAGTAAAAGTACAAATACCTCCAAATTACTCCATTACAAATTACAAATCACCATTTCCAAGAAGACCTCAGTAAATGTTGTTCTTTAAAAGAATACTTGACTTGTATTTATTTTAGCTAAGAATTTACCAAGAAATGATAAAAACAAAAAACTCTTTATTTTTTTTTTTTTTTATTTATTTATTTCAGACTCATAAATGGCCCATAGTAAGAATCACATACAAACAAAAAAGAAAAAAAGAATACACAAATTAGAATCACGCAGTATTCAAGTTTTATTTCCTAAAATGTAATTTTACATCTCAATCTTTCAACAAACATTATACTGTAGAACAAAATAGATAAAAGGGAACAAAAAGTAATTTTCAGTCTAAATCAAATGTGCAAAAAAACGTGATATAGCTGATAAATTACATCCAGTACCTTCAGCACTCTGCAGATGGCGATATCATATTGTCCGCCCAAGGAATGAACCGTGGTAGAAAAAGTAGCGAGTAACATAAGTGTCCGTTCAAATGTAGTGGACTACAGAGTACATATACTGAGTATCAAAAGTATAGGCAGCTTTTATTCTCTACTTGACTACGTTTTGATTGAGTATAGGTACAAAGTAGCAAAAATACTTCAATAAAATAATGAAGTCCATTTACTGACGTACTTTACACCAGTGCTGGTACCTTGACTTGGGTTTAATTCGTTCCGTGACCCTGTGTCAAATGACAGGGGTGTCAAATCATATTTTCTCATTGAAATTAATAGATATTGCATTAATTCGTTTCAGCCCTCTACCTTTCAGCCAGTATTTTATATGCTAAAGATATTCTAAGCTGTTTAATCTTATACTAGAGATGATAGTCCTGTGGTAGTTAAGGCAAAAAAAGTCGTTTTTAAACAAACGCCCCAAAAGGTGGATTTCATTTTCACAATCAAAGTTTTCTGTGAAGGAGTTAAAAAATAAAAAAATAATTGAATATTGCTGTTACACCGAGCACAAAGCAAAAACGCACGCACAACGACCTCGAATTCTTTCCATATTGTGAAGGGAATGATCTTGATGGACGCGAGAACACTTTGGCCGCTTGGGGGCGCAGTGACGTCACTCTCACGTGTGCAGCTGGCATGTCGTGTTTTACACGTGTTAAAAAGCAAAAACTAGGCCGATTTGACTCCACATATCTCGGAAAACTCATGAGTCAAGTCGGTTGCAGGTCAAGGCAAAGACGTGTTGTATATTTTAGAGCTTGACGTTTGTTTTCGTCCCTCACCAGGTTACCTGTCTTGCTGCCGCTTCCTGAGTGACAGCGAGATCATCACCAGCTCTGGAGACTGCACCTGGTAAACACCTTCATCACTTACCTCATCGTCAGATATATCACCCAGCACTTCTGAAAGAGCTTCTGACCTGTGTTCCAGTCTACTGTGGGACATTGAGACAGGGACGGAGAAGACGGTGTTTGCTGGTCATCTGGGCGACTGTATGTCTCTCGGCGTCTCGCCTGACTTCAACACCTTCATCTCTGGAGCTTGTGACTTCACCGCCAAACTGTGGGACATTCGTGATGGCCAGTGCAGACAGACGTTCGGCGGCCATGAGAGTGACATCAACGCAATCGGGGTAAAGAGAATCAGAGAGACACACACAGATCCAGAAGAAATGGATAAGCTGCTCTGCTGAACGTTCTACCCATTCTACTTAAAATGTGTTGGTACTTTAGAAATCAATAACGATTACATGATGTGTGGGTCTGTTTTAAGATTTTTTTCCCCCATCCATCCCTTCCATCACATTACTGGGTGACTTGAATTCCAAGACAGGACACACTCTGGATTGGTGGCTAATCATTTGCTTTTATGCTATTTCAAATTGTCAAATGTGGAAAAAAAGAAGCCACAGAAAAGTGTGCCAGTTATGTGGCACCATTATAAAAAAACAAGACTGAGTTTTTAATCAATATGCAGGTCAAAAGTCTATAGTGGCTGCTTAAGACCCCCAAATGGACAACCTTGTTTTTTTTTTTGAAGTTGACAGTGAATTATGTAAATCAAAATAGTGATTATACAAAAGTGCTAAAATAAAAAACTTAAAAAATCGTAATAAATCCAAGTTTTAAAAAAAATGACAATGCAATATTAACCAGCACAATCTATTTTTGTCTAATGTAAAATTAAATAATTAAAAAATGCTTAAAATATACCATTATTAATGAAGAACATTTTTACATTTAAAGATGTGTTTATACTTTCAGAATCTTATACATTTCACTAACAAACATAACAATAAAGATCAGGAATTATTATTATTAAAAAAAATGCGATTTTGTAATTACCGTAAAACCTCTAATAGAAGACCTTTTATTAAGCCGTTTATTTTTCAAACATGCGAGCAAAGAAATGCAATAATAAAAGATAACAAAAATACAATAAAAATAAATATAATATATGAATAAAATACAAAAAAACATGACATAGATAAAAATACAAGAAAATATGAGTAAAATACCAAAAAGTCACTCAAAAGACATCCAGGTATGTTTAAAATTTTTATCCTTTCCATCATGGTGGTCTTCTATTGCAGGTGGCCTTCTATAAGAGTTTTTACGGTAAATACAAACAAAAAGTGTAAGGGTGAACAAAAGACAGAAAAGCTTGAAGAATAGAAAGGCTTGATGAATATTGCAGTGCTTACACGTATGTGAAGCACTTATTACTGTCTATACAGTAAGTGTGGGTGGTCTTTTTCAGTTCTTCCCCAATGGCAATGCGGTGATCACGGGCTCGGACGACGCCTCCTGTAAGCTGTATGACCTGCGGGCCGACCAGGAGCTCATCACCTACCAGGACTCCAGCATCATGTGTGGAGTCACCTCCATCGCTCCATCCCTCTCCGGAAGACTCATCCTGGCCGGCTACGACGACTTCAACTGCAACATCTGGGATTCGCTCAAAGCGGAAAGAGTGGGTAAGTGGAAGCTCTCCGTCTCTTTACCTTCAGCATCAGTTTGGTTTTAAGGGGAATCCACCCATCCCTTCGCAGGCGTCCTGTCCGGTCACGACAACAGAGTGAGCTGCATCGGCGTGACGGCGGACGGCATGGCCTGCTGCACGGGATCATGGGATAGTTTTCTGAAGATCTGGAACTAAGGCCTGAGTCAAGGCGATAACACCAGAACGACTTAGACGGCTGCGGCACTGCGGGATATAGTTATAGGACAGATAAGAGAAGTTTGCGCCATAAAGTCAAGCAAGACAGTGAGATTCGATTCACGATGGGCTGAAAAAAATCAAAGAATTCCTGCAATAAATCAAAATCTGACTTTTTCAGGGTGTTTTTTTTTCAAAAGTGGGCGTTTACTAAGCACCTGCCAGTCATTTTTGGTCACATGCTGATTGGTCACTGGAACGCCGCGGCATCTTCTCACTAAAGCGCACGACTAGTTTCCACACAAAACTAGTCAAAACCCGCGTGACAACGGTTGCCAAAATAGCTGCGCACGACTCGTGAGTTAAACTTTAGCGTCAGTCGATACAGAATTTTCACTTTTATACAATGTGGTTTACAAACTGTAGGTAGATCCAATACAATTTTAGTGAGTTTGTGTGAGTGAAAACTTTTTGACTTTAGATTGTGTGCTAGTGATCGGATTCAAGGTTTTTTTTTCTGCTTATTCAGGCCAATAAAGTCTCTCATGACACGCTTGACTTGTTTTTTGCGTCTCTTAATTCACATTAATTATATAGTTATACAGCACTTATAATACTGTCTATAATTTTAGTGAAGTCATAATTCATTTAGCATATACTGTACAATGTATTATAATATTTAGACATTCTTTATTTATCTTTACACATCTTAAAGACTTAAACTGTGCATATATAGACTGTATATATATAAATGTTAACAACTATTTTAAATAGAACCGTTCTTCTGTAATTGAATTTATCTGCAGTATGTTTATTGCCAATTTTAAAGTTTTCTTGTTAGGTAAAATTCAAATACATAATTAAATGCAATGTAAATGTTTGAGATTAGTGGTATAATAATCTAAACCTTACTCAGATAGTCACAACTAAAAAGAACGCATACATTTAAAATATTTTTATTTACATTAAAAAGGCATATTTACAAACACTGAAAACACAAAAACGTGAAAGAACCTTAAAAAAAAAAAAACAACATGATTATGAGTTCCTCAAATTCAGAAAAACAACAGTATGGACATGGTGTGATGCGAAAAGCTCCAGGGCTGATGGTCATCCCGTCTTCACTCTTTGAGCGAGAGAATCAAAGCTCTGCGGTCAATGGCACCGAAGCGTGGTTTATCTGGGGTGGACGTCTTCAACTTCATCTGAAACACAACCACAGACTCTGGTTTATAAGGTGCACGTGTAAAGATGGTGAGGTGATACGGCGGGTCGAGCACCTGAGGGTTGCGTTCTCGGGGAGAATTGGTGTCCTTCAGGACCAGAAGAGGCGATCGACCCTCACCAATCACGACCTTATCTGCTCCAACAAAAAGGGACAACGTTTAAAAATCAAGGTGCTATAGAATCAAAAGCTAAAACACACACACACACCTCTCGGCTTAGTCTTGCTGCCCACAACCATATTGTTGTTTTCATTGGAGACGGGCTTTTTGGAAGAACGTGGCGAATACACGCTTCTCCCACGCCCCTGTGCTCCTCGTGTTCTCACGCCTGAGGCTCCGAAGCCCACGCCCAACCACTGGGGCTTGAAGACCACCTGACTCGGACTGCGCGTGTCAAACTTGGGAACGTGGAAGCCGGGCTGGACCGCTCCAATCAGTGGGCTGGATTTTGAGAGGACCACCGCTGGCTTAGGCGTCACCTCAACTGGAGAAGCTTCAGGAACCTGGAAAAGGAGCAGATGTTTTACCAAAAATGTTGCTTTTCATGAAGCGTCTTCAAAGCAAACCTGCTCTTTGTCAGTCTGTGAAGAGACATCAGCTTCAACATTGGCCACAACATCTTCAACCGTGACCATATCAGCTCCAACAGTGGCCACATCAGCATCAACAGTGGCCACGACATCATCAACAGTGGCCACGACATCATCAACAGTGGCCACGACATCATCAACAGTGGCCACGACATCATCAACAGTGGCCACATCAGCATCAACAGTGGCCACATCAGCATCAACAGTGGCCACATCAGCATCAACAGTGGCCACATCAGCATCAACAGTGGCCACGACATCATCTTCCTCCTCACTCAACGACTCTGTGGATTGTGGAGGGATGGAGAACTGAGCGTAGGAGTGATCGGCCTTCAGCTGCTTCTTCAGAGGAGGGATTGGAGTTAGAGGACGATCCTCCATGGACGAGGAGTAGACGCCATCACGGCACGCCAGGAGACTCAAGCTGAGCTTCTTGGTCAGAGGAGAGACACCCAGGAGCAGAGCCTCCTCTCCTTCTTCAAGTGACTGCTCAGCATCAGCATCCACCTCTATCAGAGCATCCTCAACCAACACGAAGGGGCTGCTGCAGATGGAGTCGTAGTGTTCGGACTGAGAGATGGTGGTGAGGGTGGACATCGGCTCTGATGGGCGGTCTGTGAAGGGCGTGGCGGGCGGCTGATCTACAGTGGGCAGACACGGAGGTTTGGTGTAGGACACGGGAGGCAGAGGCGAATCTCCTGACTTGACCTCGACGAGAAAGAACCTGCTGAGACGGCGAGCCAGAGACGAGACGCTCACTGAAGGAACACAAAGAGAGTGGTCACTTAAGTGGTCAAACGCAACGGTCACTGGGATTTCGAACCTTTAATTGGTGTCCGGGTAATGCCAGGTGTGGGCGAGCGAGGGTCGACGGAGACCGGGCCAATAGACTCCACCACAGGAAGAGGGGAGTAGGTCGCTCCAACCTGGAGGAACAACGGATTCAATCAGCTTACAATCCACCACACCAGTTCACATTCATGGAATCAGATTAGAGCCAAAATTATGAAACGTAAACTTTTAAGAAATGCATTTCATTTTCGCTTGCGATCTTCACATTTTTGCGTTTCAATTTTTGGCACTAGTTTCACGTGCTCTGATTGGCTGGTGACCGAGGATTAAATAGTACCTGAAAGCCGAACTTGTGTAAAAATACGGATACCTTACTGTAAAAAAAAAAAAAAAAAAAAAAAAAAAAAAAAAAAAAAAAAAAATCACCAACTCCAGGAAGACTTGAGTAAAAGTCGTAAAGTATTGTCCACGTTTTTAACTTAAAACACCAAGACATGTGAAAAACAAGAAACTCTTTATTTACAACGTTTTATTGCCTAATTTAACACCTCAATTTTTTCTAAATTGCAGAAAAAACATTCAGACGCAGTCAAACTCAATTGCGAAGAAAAGTGCAACCGCTAATTCACATTTACTGCAGAAATTAACCGCAGTAGATAAAGATGCAGACTTGTCACGCACAATCACAATGTAACTAATAAAGGTGAGTGTTCATTCAAATGTAGTGGAGTAAAGAGTACATGTACTCAATCAAAAATGTAGCCAAACAGAGAGTAAAAGTAGTAATATTTTTGATGGCACAGTTTTGTACTCAGCACAAGTACAAAACAAACAAAAATACTTAAGTAATATGTTTGGCACTAATCTATACACGTTTTTGCACTGTGCGTGCAAAAGTAAGCGCGCTAGCAACAAACTATTATTATTGTATACGTTTGACTTGTTGAATGTGTGACTTGTTACCTGGATTGGAGTGCGGATGATGGCGCAGGAAGGAGACCGCGGGTCAACATGCGACACACGCGCTAGTTTCGGGTCGATCTTCGGTGTCGTGGCCACAGACATCTTGCTTTCACTGGAACCCATTTTCACTCTCCTTAAACACACCGATGGTGATGAAAGCGGTTAGGAGAGCGATAGCACTCGGTTTGAGATCTTGTTTTGAACACGTTTTGTCCAGTGCACGTTCACTCTAACGACGAAATAATCGTCAGCAAATGAAGAAATAACAGATTCCTGCGTGTATTGATAATTGTAAAATCCCAAACTCACCGTAAAGGTTCACTCTTGCAATCCCGTGATTAATTTGTCCGTATTGTTTGTAAATTCTTACAACAAAAACTTGCAGTACAACACCGTGCGCACTTTTTAAATGGCCTGCGCCTTGTTGTTTGGGGCGAATTTAAACCGGCCAATGACTGAACGCAGACGCTCCAGCTTCGGTGCTTCTGATTGGCTGCGGCCGCGAGGGTTCGTTAATGTGGGCGTGTATGAGTGATTTGAAATACTGCCGCGTATGACGTCACGTTATCATATGTTGCCCCTTTCTCGTTCGAAAAATGCATCGTTGCTTCATCGTCTCATTAGTAAATAAGACGACATTTTAACGACTTCAGTTCTGTATTTTCCCGCTTTTTGAACGTATAGGTTGATTTTGTTTTCGTTTTGTCTTTTAAGCATTTAAAATACATCTTGCATAATATACAAAGCTACACTGTATATCACTTCAGTATCACTCACAGTGATAATACATTAGAGTTACAATAAACAAACCATAATAATACACCTTATGAAAAAATATTTTAAACAAATAAAAATACATTCATGTATAGTAGACGGTAAACCTTTCTCTGTAATATATGACGTTACCATTGAAATATTTGTAAGTACTTTATTGCTTCAATTACAAGAATCAAACCGACTGTATATGCAGAAGAACCAAACGTTGATCCAACAGACATTATGGCATATAAATGTACAACTAGGCAAATTAATGTACAGCATAGGCACGTGACTAATTACAACGAGCGCTTGCAGTCTCACAACCTTTTCCTTTCACAAACGACGTTCTTCTTAGGGAACAATTGTGACTTTTCACTCCCCCCGGTGTCAAATCCCCGGTTTAGTCATTTTATTCAGACGTTCCCTCACGAGAAACATTTCTGCCCAGTTTTTCAAAGGCCGAGATCTAGAATCAGTAAAATTAAATAAAAGAAGCCCCGTGTTAATTGGTTAAAAGGAAAGCGTCTCCTGATCCTGGAGGTTTTCTGTGCTGTGTGTACCGTGTGCGTCTCAAGTCTCTCGTCCACGTGATCGCTTCACCATTGTTGTTCGCTACAACGGAGCTGAAGCCGAGAGGACAAAACCAAGCGTTCCCCGTCCAGAGCAGCTCTTCCCACACTCACACTCGATGCCCCGCCACCTTCACGCCGCGTCCCCTTCTCTGGGAGAAAAGTGTGTGAGCAGCGTGTCCAGATCTCGCCGGTCTGCGGCCGAGTAAAGAGAGCTTTCTCCCATCATGCTCAGCGCCATGCGTAAAGTCGACCAAATGTTGTCTGACATCACGGTGGCGGCCACGCCCGGGCCCCGCCCAGCTCCTGCCTCCGCCTCTCCCGCAGCCTGTTTCTGCAAAGAAAGGGCTTCCAAGAAATGCTCCACCGCCTCTCTGAAAAACAAAAAACCCTCCTGTGAGAATAGAAAGCTTCTCAAACACTTACTCAAATTTTACCTGTGTGCGCCCAGGTTCACACAGCTGATGCCCAGATTATACCGGCTGCGGACAAACCCCGGCTGTAACTCCAGGGCTCGCCTGTAGGCGGCGACAGCTTCCTCTGAACGGTTCCCATTGGCCAGCGTCGCTCCAAGCTTGTTCCACAGCAGATAATCCTGCGCAGGATCAACAAACTCACTATACTACAGTAGTGCCTCGGCTCACCAACGCCTCTTTCTACAACCTCACCAACAGCTAAATACATAAAAATACACCTCGGTGTATGAATGGGAGGCGCGGACATTTTGATGCCATTTTCTGCGATTCTGGATTTCTTTGCACAAAAATGAACCTGTTTGAGCGATTGCAGTGCTGAACAATCCCAGGAAGCACAGACAAAAAGCAGAAAGCATTTTATTAAATTGTAAAGAAATGAGAGAGAAGCACTTTACTTCTAGCGGCTATGAGTTGGTTTAAGAAAATAAACCTGATAATGAATAATTATATTTTGGTTTGTTGCCAATTGCACTGTAGTGTTTAAAAAATAAAGACACACACGTTAGTTTTCAGTTTCAAAGTTGAGAATTTGGATCTCTCAATAGTCACAGATTGAGGTGAACTGAGCTCCTACTTCTCTTCTAGCTCATCCTTTATTTATACTTTGAAAGAGGAGCAATAATCGCTTCAATTGGGACCAATAAAGTTTCAAATAGTTCTGTCCCGTAGCTATTCTGAACACAAGCTCTCTTCTCCACACACACTCATCTCAAAAGTAAATGTCAACATTCAGTCCCTAATATATTACACGCACCTGTTTCCCAAGTGAAGGCCTACGCGTTGTTCTTTTTATACTTTTCAGGCATATAATATCTGTAACATTATAATTATTTGATTATAATAATTATTATATCCCAGGGAAAGCAGGAATTTGTTGAATTATAAAAATTGTAAAGAAATGTAAGTCGCGTTGGATAAAAGCATCTGCTAAATGACAGTAAAGTAAAAATAAATAAAATTGAACTTACACCAACCTATTGTTTAACAACTGACAGTGTATAATAAACTAAAAAAAATAAACAGTGTTTTTTTTTATAGTAAATATATAGTTTAATATTTTTTAACAGTATTTACTTTGTTCTTTTAGGTACATTTTGTGTTCTGTAGTTCCGCTTTAAAAAAAAAAGTGTTAATAAAAGAAAGTGAAACCTTTATAACAAATTAACATTGAACTACAATGAGCCTGAAGTCACAACCAGAGTCATTTCAGCCATTGTGTGTGTGTGTAAGGCGAGTATGGCTGTACTAGTGACTGCGAGAGAAGGCACCTGTGGGGTGGCAGACAGCGCCGCACTGAAGCAGTCCACGGCTTTGTCGTATTCTCCACTCAGGTTGAACAGAACTCCCAATCCACACTGCAGCTCGGGGTCCACACGGGTGGGTTCGGCCGCCGCCGCGTTCAAGAACAGCGTCTGCACTTCACCGAACAGAGCCCTGAGAAGAGAAGAACCATTCCTTTCAGCCCAGATCTCGCAGAAGCTGGTAAAGATTATACAATTAAAAATCTGATACAGATTGATTTGCTGATACAAAATTTCAGTGCTTTTGTCTTGGATGGATGGATGGACTTGCATTGTTGAATGTTCAAAATTGTACCTTCTTCACTGTCAGACTCGAGGCCTCAAAATAAATTTTCAACCTGGGGTTCGAACCAAGGTTTTTCTTGCTTTGAGGCTAAACTGTTAAAAACACGCTATGTCCCCACAATGTTGATAAAACAAGCTAACTTGATTTAAAAAAAAAAACAAAAAACAAAAAAAACAGCTTATTTTATACTTTTACTCAACTGTAGTTTCACATTTAAAAGGAACAGAACTAGCGCTTTAAAACTAGAGTCCAACCGAATTTGTACTAAATCATGGCTGTTCGGTTTCATGTCAGCTAACCAGAATCTGTCGCAGATGATTGCATATCCTTTTATTTGGATTTAAATACATAATTTAGGTGAAATTTGTGAGTTACATTATTTTATTTTATTTATTTATGTTTAGCTTTTTTTTCTTCTTTTTAATAATGTATACACTGAAAAAAACACCTCACATTTTGAACTTCAGAATCCTTGTACCAATTTGCATAAAGCTTTATTTTTTAAGTTTTTTTAAAGTTTTATTTAAAATTACAGCATTCAAAAAGCATAGCCCACAAGGTTAAAATGGTTTTAATAAGTCAATTTTGTTGTTGTTGTAATGTAATGTTTTTCAATGTTTCATGGGAAATTATTTTATAGTAATTTCTTTACTGAAAATGTATTTTATTAATTGAAATGATTAAGATATTTTGTCAGGCAGAAGAACTATTTGGAAAAAAAAAATAAAAACGAAGGCTCTTCCTGTCCGTGACAGTAAAATAATGGTTTTAGTAACCAGCATGGAAATCATATTTTTCTGCTGTTTTTTTTTTTTCATATTTTTACTTGTGTTCAGAACGGTTGAGCCTTTGTGCTTTCAAATCCTCTTGTTTAGAATTTAGTCTTACGAAACAAAACAAGCGTAACTCATTTGAACTCAGAACATTCTGGAAGCTCTTACTCTGGCAACAAAGATCCAAATCTCTCCTTTTCTTTCTCTCTCACGCCGTCTCTCGCCTGCTGCCGTTCATGCTGGTCCAGAATATGCCGATGTTTGGGATTGTGCCTTAACCAGTCCCGCAGCGTCTCGCACGCTTGTCTGTGGAGCGACTCGTTGGTGAAGCTAACGGCGAGAGCCATCAGCGCCGTGAGATTGTCCTTTTTCAGATCAATACACCTAAAAAACAACAATACTCGAGTTTAAAGACCGCTTTTAACGCACGGCATCCGAAGTTATTCATCTGACCTGCGGAGGGCGCTAATGGCAGCAAACTCCTGCTCGTTCTCTGCCTGGCACGTGCCCAGATATTGCCAAGCCTGCAGAATCATCACAGTCAGGATATCAATGAGCATATTTTTTATAAACATATTTATACGTTTGAAAAAAAGAGACTGACCAGCTGGTTTTCTGGCTCTTTCTGAACCGCACTCTCAAAGAGACGCACGGCTCCTGGAATGTCCCCGGCCTCCATCCTCCTCACACCTTCAGCAAACGGATCTTCATGGGACAGGTACGGGTTGTCTTCTTCAAACTGATATCCCTGAGAGATCATCATAACATTTAAACATTCAAAAAAAATTTTTTAACTCATAACTCATTTTCCTTCTTGTTCGTAACTCATTTTCCTTCTTGTCTCCTTTATTGTTTCTCCTCAATCAATTTAACCTAAAGCAAAGAAATTTCCCTTCTGGTATTAAAAGTTTTTTGAATCTTGAATCTTAAAAAAAAAATCGTCGCAAAATGATGAATTACAAATCCTGCATAAATCTCACTGTTAATCTGGATTCTTCTTCTTCTTCTTTTTGTTTAAAATGTCATTTTTTCACAAATCAGGAAGTGCTAGGTCTTTTTTATAACAACCTCATGCACTCATTTTAATTTATAAATGTAATATTTCATCCCATGTTCCCTGAAGCGCAGTCATTTCTCTCCATTCGGCCATTAAAATGAACCAATTTCAACAGATGTTCACGAATAAAGCGCAGATGTTCATCCAGAAACCTTGTCATAAGAGCTGCTGAGCATCTGGTCAAAGTCGGACAGCCAAGGGTGAGCTTCAGCATCTCGCTTCGCCATTTCCTCCCACTCCTGCTGGAGCTTCTCCCAGAAATCCACATCGCTCTGGAGACAAGCAGAAATACATTCAACACTCCCTTAGACACACGTGCAATCGGGTCTCACCTCCACCGCTGCTTTGGCCTGTTGAAAATCAGGCCCATAAGTGGTAAACTCGTCCACCCAAGATTCCGCCGACTCAGCCGAAACCTGCCAAGAACAGACATGTCAGTCTATTAGATCATCCGTAGCACAAAACACCACTTGATGGGGGGAAAAAGGCAACAGACTGACAAACGAATTAGGAAAAGAACATAATGGCGGAAAAAATGGGTTGAAGGCAGAAAACCCCATCCTTCATCTATTTCTCTCTAATTTAAACCAGCAAGCAAAGCTCACTAAGTGTAAAGCCTCACTAGTGTATAAACTATGTGTGTTGTAAAAAACAAAGCATTAGCGCTTCAGCTTGGCATCTTGCGGTGATTATTACAATTAGGGCTGAACGATCATCAAAAAGTCATCGAAATTGACATACAGAACCAATAATCGATCAAAATTTTTCCAGGCCGATTATTTCGATTGCGTTCCTGTTAAAAACACTACCGTGCATGGACTCATGTGACGTGCCACTCCATAACGTTTATGCTATATGTTATGTAAATGTTACTTTTTTTGTTGCTTATACAAAAAAAGTCAAGTGTAGACACTGCAGAAAAAGTTGACACCCAAAGGTAATCTTTTTGTTTTTACTAACAACAAAGTTGATTTAGGAAATGTTTGCTTATTGATGTTCAATCAACCAACAAAAAATCTCTTTGCAAAATTTGTCAGTGAACTTTGGGGGCAAAAAAAAAAAAAAATACAAAATAATTGCTCATTAATCGTAACCATGTTTAAAATGTTCAGATTTTTATTTTAGCCCAAATCACCCAACCCTAATTACGATAAAAGTATAATTAAATAATTAAATAAAGCAGAATAGCGGACGCTCTACTCAGCTGGGAATAGTTCACAAAAAAAAAAAAAAACGACAAACTGCACTAGCAGAACTACACGACCACTGTGGAATGAGACCCTACCTGCCTGACGACTGCGGACCACTGCTCTGCCTGCTCAGCTTTAACTCTGTCACTCTTGCGTTTGCCCTCTCCAGTTTCCACTTGCACAGTCCCGGCCCCTGACTGCAGGAACTGGGCAGCAAGGGATCGGGACACAGGGGATTGTCCAGGATTGAGGGATATTTTAGGTATGGATGTGGATTAGGAATTAAAATGTAGTGATCGTGATGTCATTAGAACAATTCTCGATCAATGGAAAAATAAAAGATGTTTCAGCTACTCTTTATGACGTAAATGCCTTAAAATAGGATCCAACTGCTATTCTTTTATTTGCATAAAGCATAAATCACTTCCAAATTTCATTTTGATTCCAAATACGCACGTACAACATTTAAAAAATGGAGAACATTCACCACTTTTTTGCCTAATTAAAAATGTAAATGTAAAAACTTAATAAGAAGTTAAATATTTAGTTAATAGTTTTTTATATTTTGATAAAATTTAGATTCAAATGTTTTCTTTTCAAAATCGATCATAGGGAAGAATGCACTTTTTACAAAAAAAAAAAAACATTCCAAATATGCACGTACGAAATTTAGAAAATTAAGAACATTCAGCACTTTTATGCCTAAATAAAATGTTTAACTTAAAATAAAAAAAAAAGTGTTAAATATTTTGTTTTATTCTTTTTATTCTTCTATATTATTTTGGTTTATTTAGTTTATTATAGTTATTTAGTTTAATTATTTAGTTTAAATATTGTACTAATATAATATTTTACTAAACAGTTTTTTATAACCTAATAAAAAATGTTGAATTTTTCGAAATATTTTAGTGGGACCCCGCTCAGCGCTTCCCCGAGCTGGGAAGTGCTCGTACCTGGTTGAGGCTGGAGGCCCAGTGCTGTGCCTCCTGGGCCTTTGCTTTATCAGTGTGCGCTTTTCCTGCTCTGTCCTCCACAGTCACACTTCCCTCGCCAATCTGCCTAACGAACCGCAGGAACTACACAACAACAACAACAATAACAACAGCAGCTATTACACATCCACTGCTGACAACACACACACACACACACACACACACACACACACACACACACACACACACACACACACACACACACACACTACAGGCTTTTTCGGAACAATCATGTTTAGACATAAGCTAATGCACAAAACGTACTGATTAAAATGGCGGACAGTCAGCTAAATTAAAATATGAAAGGTTATGAATAAATTATAAAGCAATTTCAATGGAATGTGAATGACAAGCCACTTGATCATCTGCTGGGTACAAATACTGTAGTCGCAACAACGGCAACACCTCGTCCAATCACGATTCGGATTTCACACATTGGGATTCGACTCCCCTCAGAGCTTTTGTTTTGGACCTGAAGACATGCCAAATGTTCCACATCCCAAAATAATGTATTATATAAAAGACAAACAAACATCATGACTTTCACGAACTGTCATTCTTCTTTTTCTTTGATTTACCACACACAAATGTGTTTGAAAAATCTAGAAGAATACAGAATGTTATCCGTAATTATCAACACAACACACTGCATGAACAAATTACTTCAGAACTTCTCTCGGATTGTTCCGGAAAACTACTCTTTATGATAGAATCCGCTTAATTTAATAATAAGCAGTGAGACACTCCAGCAATAGTGACTTTGGGATCACTGCTTCTCCTACTACATTACCCAGAGTTCTGTGCTCAGACAGGACGGAGAAATGCAGAAGATGCAGGTAAACAATGTTTTAACCAATGAGTTCGGTCTCTGAAGAGTGAGAAACAATGTGTAATTTTGAACATTTGTGAAATATAAATTTGTGTAATATTGAAATTGTATTGATACACAAACAGTTTACGCGTGCCATAATAAAGGTTTTAGATTCGGATTATCAAAAGAAGATTTATTGCATTTTCAATAAAATGCATTCGCCACGTATTGCATTTGCCAATACGTCCTAGTTTTCAACACTTTGAACTTTTCGGTTTTCAATAATGTCAGATTGTTTGCATGATATATTTAATAATTTAATGAAATGTGCTCAATTATACATTAAAATGGCCAAAAGCCAGTATTTGTACGTCTTACGCTTTTCTGAACATTTAAGTAAAAATAACGCCGGATCACACGTTTGTATTGTGCAGCTCGTTATATTTAATTATATTTATATATATATAAATTATATATAAATTATATTTGACATTTATTTTACGCACAGATTAACACTTGTTTTAGAATCATTTTGGTTTTTTCTTTTAGATTGAATTATTTTCCATGTCCGTAAAACAAAACAAAATGTGGATCGTTGCAACAGACCCTCAGAAAACTCAAATATAGTGAATAAATCATTTAACAAAACTAACAAATAAAGACTGAAAAGATGTGTGTTAATCTTACCGTATTTTAGTTTCAACAGAAATAGAGATTTCAAGGACATTTGACGCAAAAGACTTGCGGTTTACTTCCTACTTTTTCTAAATTGTAAATTTGTATTAAATAAATGCTTTTCATAAACTCGGCTTTTAACAAAGTACAGTTTCCTGTGTTGGAAGCTCTGTTTAGTCGTTAATAATGTTACAACACACACACACACCTGGAATCTGAAATGTGGCCTATTTATGGAAATTGTGCTTTTTTTTCCCCCGGGTGCAGCTAATATTCATATTTGCAGATGTATGTAAACTCCTTATAAAAGTCAGTAAACAAACATTTCTTTGATCCACAAAGGTCCTGAATGGAACCTCACAAATGTTCGAGTAGCTTACCTTTCCAACGTCTCTTTAACTGTAATAAGTAATTTCCAGCTAAACCTATTGATACAGGTTTTAGAGATTCTTGATCTCACCTCCGTGTTCTTGAGTTTAGGATCATCCACTTTGGCAAGGAGCTCGTTTGCAGTTTGCTTCAGCTCTTCTCCTGCCTGATACTCTTGTGTCCTTTAAATAGAACAATGCGTTACACAAAATCAACACACACAAGTAAATATAAAACACAGGCTATACATTCACCGGTCACTTTATTAGCTCCACATCACTAGTACAGTGGTACCACGACTTACGAAATCAATCTGTGCCGACAGCTGCTTCGTTCGGCAAAAAGTTCGGGGTACCACAGTACTAGGATGCACGCCTTTGCCTTCAGAACTGCCCTAGTGTTTGGTGGCAGAAATTCACATTCCCCCACATTCCAAAGCTGCTCCATTGGATAGATATCTGGAGATCATTTGAGCTCAGTGAACTCAATTTTCAAGTTCAAGAACCTGTCTGAGAAGGTTCGCACGTTATGATATGGCGTGTTATCCTGCTAGAAGTAGCCATCAGGAGATTATTCTCTGTAAATTCTACAAAGGATCGTACAAGAAAATTCCAGTAGATCAGTAATTTCTAAAATACTCAGACCAGCACATCAGGCATCAACAACCACGTCACTTTCCAAATTGCCTAAATACACTTTCTTCCCCATTTTGATTCTCAGCGTGAACAGCAGGAGATCCTTTTGACTAAGTCTACATGTGGAACAAACACCATTCTTCCTCAGAATGTAGTCAAGAGAAATACAACTGTGAAAAGTAATGGGCCTAAAGCTGAGTCCTGGGGAACACCCAAAGAGGTGTTCGATATCAATATTGCTTCAATTGTAAGTACTACGTGCAGCCAAATACAGTAAATAATACAGTTCATACAGTATTTTATATCACATATGAACACTCCACTGACTTACGTACTATATCTTGAGCTAAGTGTATAGTTACACTACTTATATACGTAAATGTATAAGTGAATTTTCCACAAGATGCATCAAATACCACTCTTTGTCTTGCTCTCGATCTCCAAGATCTCCTAGCCAGAGCTTCTCTTCAGACTGCTCAAGATATTCTTCTGCCCAGCGGCCAGGATCTGTGAGATAAAGAGAGAAAACTAAGCGATGGCTTGACTAAAGGCAGAAAACGTGTTTTGACTAAAAACTGAAAAACATTTTGACTGGATTGTAGTTTATTCCTTGTAAATGATACATCCTCTTATTATAAGCAAAGATGACCTTAGCCTTTGCTTTGTCTGAGCTAAAAGATTTTGAGCAGTACTGTATACTTCGAAGTGAGTTTAGCCATGTTTCCATAATTAGTAAAACAAAACAGTCAAAAGCAGCATTGATCATGGTGATGATCAGCACTTGTAGTTCATGACTTTTGTTGGCTACTGATCTGCTGTTTATAAGATAATTTTAGATTAGGAAAGGATTTTTTAGCTCAGCTAGACGGCACCTACAGCAATATTTGACACTTTTGATTAAATACTGTATAAATACACAACAACAAAAAACAATGAACAGGAGAACATAAAGCAACAGAAGAAACAATTATAAACAACCTAACCTGCCACTTCACTAATAAATTCTCTAGTCCAATCAGAATCGGCCGCATCCAAACCAGCTTGTCCAGGGGAAGAGGCGGAGTCAGCGGTAGACAAAAACTCTGCTGCCCAATCGCCCGACAATGCCAGGGCGGCCACATCAGGAGCTGGATAATCGACAAAGTTCAAAGTCAAGACTCAAAATCGTCTGCAGTGTGAAATCTGATATGTTCTACCTCTCTGTGGAGCCTGTCTGAAACTCTGCTGATCGATCTGCTGCATTTCCTCAAGCAGTTGGCCCATATCAAAGCTTTGTGGAGGTCTTTGTGGACCCTGCAGAAACTCGCTCACCAGCTGTTCAAAAGATTCAAAATATTACAAATATGATTCAAAATTTGCTTAAAAAGAACACTATCTCAGATTAATACATTATGACAGGTGTCAAAAAAAGCACAAACAAATGCAAAACAAAGTATAAAATCCGCACCTCATCTTCAGTGGCTATTTCAATTGGGGTTGGAGGAATCTGTAGGATAAAATAATGTGTTAATAAAAGGTTTAACAATGAAAACAAATTGTAATGGTCACATTTTTTGTAATGTCATGTAGAATAATTTTCATTTGACATTATTGTCACTTACATTAAGTGCTGATCTGTGTCTCCAAGCTCCTCCCTCTTGGGTCATGTGACCAGTCAGTTTCATGAGTGGATTGGGACCCCCACATTCTCCTTCCACTAACTCCCGCATCGCCATGGCTAGACACCTTCAGAAATCAAAGGATTGATTAGATAAACGGCATGAAGGGGATAGCAAGACCACAATTAATAACGATGATTCGTGCCGTTCTAGCAAGACCCTTGGTTAAATGAGGACATGGGGCATATAAACCAAACAGATTGCCTCTAAAATCCAGTGCGACAGCTGTTGCTTAGATCCAGCGAAACAAACAAACAAGCAGTTGGTCGGTTATCCCACACCAGGCCCAGAGCTTGTCCAGAGGGTTCCAGCTTGTCCACCTAGTCCTTGAAGGGTGTTGAAAAACCCTTTGGTGTGTACCCTGGCCAGTCCTGACAATCGCTCAGTAGCCATCAGTCCGAGGAGTCCGAGGAGCATCTTATTCATTGGCCTCCGATTCGGTCACGTTGTGTCAACTCCACACAATTGAAACAACTTGAAGAAGTTTAGATGTAAAGATCCTCACATCTATTGATCCACCACAGTGACCAACGATCCAAAGCGCTCTGCGAATACCATCCAACAGTGTCCCAACTGAGATGCCAAACAAGCCATCTGGGTATTACAAACGGTCAAAATAAGCCACATGGCCAAATCAGCCACCGTCCATACTCCTCATTCACAGGGGTCCACCTTGATGGATCACCCTAGGGTTCTGGAAAGATAAATTTGCCGGATTGACAGAGAGTGGAGCCACTGCATGGCCTGCCGCATGTAGGCGTTGTTGGCAGTGTGCCGACTCACAGCAGTCCCAGCTTCAGTGTGAAAAAAAACCTCTGAGGAGCCAAAAGGCCGCCCCGATCTCCTAGGCGTGATTGGCTGCATGGTTCGCTTTGCTTCAGAATTTGGGAAGAAGCAGGATTTTCCCAAAGTGTATTGTTGCGAGACAGACTCCAGAGGGAATTGGAGAGCAAGTAGCTGAACTGATTGTTTTAAAAGAATAATAGATTTCGTAAACACAAGAGAGATGTTCCACTTTAGACACTGCGTTTATCTTGGTGAAGCTCTAATCTGACGTCGCGCTTCCAGAACAATCTTTTTTAATCTCGGTTTGATTGAACCCCAGGGATTCGGTATATTCAATAGAAGAGGTTTGGTGGAGATAGAAGGTGAACTGACACGCTTTCTGTGCCCGTTTTCTCAAAGACTAGCAAAAGTAAACTAGAAGTAAAAGTAAAAGACAGTAGTTTTTTGCCCTTTGTAGTTCTGCAAGTACTGTTATATTGTGTGCACATTTTAATTGGTGGACTAACAGAACTTGTACTTGGAGTTGGGTAGATCAAGGTAAAAAAAAAAAAACACTAAACTAAAACAAAACTAAAACAAAATGTCTAAAACAATGTTTGGATGTTATCTACTGGACAGCAAACCATGAGATTATATTTCTTAAAGAATAGGTGTCAAATTCTGGCCAAGTTTGGACCGCATCATTTTTGGCCATATACCAAAATATATCAAAATACCAAAAAAAGACGGCAAATATACCACTGATACTACAAATCCCGGAATGCTCTGTTGATTTTTTCACTATTCAAGATAAAGATGTCAGGTGCATAAAAATGCAATAAAGATACCAATGGGTTTTTACTTAGAAATGTTTGGTTTGTTTGTGGAATTTGTTGGTGTCATAATGGAGCAGTGGGTAGCGCAGCTGCATCACAGCAAGAAGAAGAGTCTCACTATTGAGACTGTGAGTGAGAGTGTGAATGTGTGTGTGTGTGTCTTGATAAATATAAGTAATATAGTGTATTGAGCGTTGCTTGATCCAAACATAGGTGAGCAAAACAAGCTTGGGTCTATAAGAAAATGTTCATAGTTTTCTTTTAACATCTCTTTTCAATAAACATCAATGTTTATCACCACTGACTTAAAGCGTCATACAACTGCAGAGTGAACCATCTCATCATGTTTGTCTGAACAGGATTACGAAGACATTTCCACTGGCATACACATATGTTTCATCAGCTTATCAATGGATTACACATTCTATTGTTCTACAATGAGCTAGGTATTTACAAATAACCAAGACTAGATTATTAGATGTCTGACTAGACTAGAGACTAGAAGTCTGAAAGAACTGTTTCATGAAAAAAGATCGAAATATAGTTCGAAAGCTGCTTCGTCTGAAAATCAATAAAACAATAACAGAAGCTTATGGAGACACTGAAGAATAAGACAAGGAAATACGCACTTCAGATTATATTAATCTAAAGAGGATTATATCTAGTAATTTAATCTGAATAAAAAATAACAACTGATAAGATTCAAAAAGAAGGCGTCTTGTCTTCTATCAGTTAGACTTCGGGATGGACGCGTAATTGTCACTGGGACTTTTCTCAAACGTAGTTAATACTATCAAATGTAGCCGCTAACAAGCGATTAGCAATTCACAGCTGTGTGAATGAAATGTGAATGACGATGTTTCTGTCAGTTAGCTTAAAGGCTAAAAAAAACTCGTCTCACCTGCACAGAAATGTTGTCTCTTCTCTTTCTTTTTGTGTTCACGATGTCGTTTTAACGCTAAGCACGACGGCAAAACCGTCTCGCTCGGTCAACGGCTGCGGCTAACGGCCCGGTGGTGTTCTGACGGGTGTTCGGGTAAACGTTCCAGTGGTGGTGGTCCCGACTCTTGTTTATTTACCTTCCCCGTCTGGCCCACTGCAACAGGGGCGAACCAGACCCGCGAATCTGGAGGCTGGAGAGCACGCTACTCTCCGGCTATTCACGAACGAGATTTCCGTAAGAGCGCCGATAAACGCGTTGGACTTCGCCGCAGCTTGCGGAATTTTCGTAGCCGTTACTTAAAGTTCCTAAATGACAGCGCGTGCTTCAAATGTACAAAACACATTGTTTAAAGGTCAAAAAGCGACTCTTATTAATCAAATAATTCATACATTTCGTACAATTTTAGGAAAAACATCTTCAAAAATGTAAAAAAATATAAAAATAAATACATAATAAATAACGGTTTTGAAAAAATACGAATCCTGGAAATAAAGGAAGAATCATGCGTAATATTAAATAACTGTCAAACTCAAAACCCGAGGGGCACACCCGGCTCGCTGTATAGTAATACTCGAGACTCTTTCCCTTAAACGTGGAGCTGATTTTATCGGTATTAATGGCTGGTAATACGAAGCACTGATGACACAGGTCCCATAATGCCTTGCCTTGTAGAATTCAGAATTGTATAAATTGTAGCGTTTACTTAAAAGCTCTTTTTTGTGCAGCACGTTCATATAACTCTTATACTTTTAACACCATATTAAACACCAACTTTTCATTAAGAACAAAATATTTAAAGTTAATATAAAAAATGTCATATTCTTGTTCAAGAAATGTTTAGTTTTGGAATGTCCTATACATGTTTATCCTGTTTGGCCTCTGACCCGAGTTTTTTTTAGTTTGTGCACTCCTGACTTAACTTGGGGGGAAAAATACTCTCAACAACAACAATTCACATGTTGACATCACCTGTGCGCTTTTATTATGAATTTTTAACATATTTTTTCTTCAGACATTTATCAGACTAACAATTAGGTAATTATGTCAGTGTGTGTGTGTGTGTGTGTGTTAGTCCACTCTCTCGATGTTCATCATTGCGATAACTCCATTGATGCAAATACATATGTCCATTCTTAATCTTATTATCAGACTGCAAAAAGACAGGCCTTTATTTACGGACAGGTTTCCACTGTACACAAACACAGACAGAGAAATAGTCACGGGAAAAGTGAGGAGAGCGTGAGCTGGGGAGAAGGTAGCACAGTTCAGAAACCAAAAAGCCGTGGCAGTTTCTAAAGTGTGCAAAGACGGAGAAGAAAGATAAGACAGGATCGCCAGGAAAGAGGGAAGGTCAAGAACACTGAAGGTCAACGTGTTCTAGGCATAACAATAAATGTGCCTTTGTGTTTCACTGTGATCAGATATTACAAGATTGTAAAGTACAATTGAACACACAAATAAATAGACATTCATTAAGCCAATCATTAACGCTCTTATTACTAATACTATTATTGTCTTTATCACGGTATATTTACCAATAGAGATATTTGCAAAAAAAATAACTCGTCTAAAAGTGCAAAGACTGAAAATTAAGAGAAGTAATGAAACCGACTGGAACAAAAATTGCAATATTAATAGTCATTTGTATATACATACATTTAAGTACAATCAGAACTGCCCAGGTTGAGCTCACATTCAGCAGAGGGCATTGCACTGAACTACTTTTGTGTGGTTGTGAAATAATGTGCCCAAAAAATAGTGTGTGCAGGTTTTAATTCTGGTGTCAAAATGCCTAACCAGTTATACCTATCACTTAACCAGTTGTATTCTATTACTATTACTAAACAATTTTACTAATCCTCTTAAACTGTACAAAGTTAATTGAGGAATGTATCAGGAGATTGTGCAGAGACACAGCAGTGGAATTTGGGCATTTTTAGACATATATTTATGTGTGTGTGTGTGTGTATAACATATACATTATATTATACAGAATTTTGACTAATTTGTTCAATAAGCGGATGTAGCTTGATAATTTGATTCATACGATGGAATTGTGCCATTTAAAAATGCTGCAATTTGATTTGAGTGTGGCAGAATACGGTACAATTCCCGCATTGGAGGACGTGGAAATGCTTAGTGCATTAAGTTTGTGGAAGCATACATTCCAGACAGAAGCACTGTGTTCGAAGAGAATGAGACCGAATAACTGTCAGTACGGTGTGATACCTTCCTTTCGCGTTGGTGCGACACATCGTTTCCTATAAACCGTTTGTTTTGAGCGTGTGGATGCGGCTGATTGGCTCAGTAGCGTCTGGGGGCAGAGTCTTTTCCCTCTTTCTTTATGATGATTCGCTGGTCATCCCTTGTGTCATCAGGCGAATCCACCACTTCTTCCTCATCTTCCTCGTCTCCTTCCAAGTCTGCAGCAATCCCCATGCGGTTCTCAAAAGACTATAAGGGAAATTAGTAAAAAATGAACCATATTCATGGAGGGACATTGTTGTAAGAAAACCATACCTCCATTGGGTTTACAATAATAGTGAGGGCGGAGTCATCCCATTGGTTGCTTCCTTCTTTGTCTCCACCCCTTGCTCCTTCGCCACGACGATGAATAGAACGAATGCGGAAGACCCCAAGAATGACCATTACAACCAAAAACCCCACACAGACCATGATGATGACAGTCGCAGCTCCTGGAACAACTGTATTTTAGAAACAAACAGCAGAAGGGTTTAATCTATGGCTTTTTAATTGTTGAGTCTTTACACAGATGCTGTATGTATGGAATCAGATTACGGTAGTGCCAAAAATATTATATATTATATTATATAATACATATTCAAGATTTTCACTGTTTTTTTTATCACTTCCAATTCATATTTTTTCATTTTACACATTTTTTGCATTATAACTTTTAGCACTAGTTTCATTTGGGAGTGGTACTTATTTTTATTGGCTGGTGAGAACGTGATTGGCAGCAGATGACTAGGAAGTGGGGGAGGAGTTTAGCGATCACGCAGCCCACACCCGTTATTTAGTGCGCACATCTATAGGGTTTTATGTTAAATTCTAGTTGACAGAATTATACAGTAAGCTAGTTTTTAAAACAAATTAAACATTTAAATTATTATTTTTAATATTAATAATAATACATTCTATTTATAAGGCGCCCACACTTACATATTTTGATGTGTAGAAACAATTTTTTAAACCTTATTCTGAAGTAGTCTGCCACCATAATAATGGAGCAAATTGTGCAAAAATAATAATTGAGACAATTTGTACAATAATTTGTGAGAAACTACTGTCAAAAGTCAAAAACGCTTGAAAAAAAAAAATCAGAAAACGAAAAAAAAACAGCTTCGAATAAAAATGTGATGATTGAAAAAACAAACAATAATGTGAAGCCTTTTTGTTTGTTTCTTAGAAATTTACGTTTGATATTTTTGCTAGCAATCTGATTCCATAGTATGTGTCTATACTATGTTAATTTATATTAACTGACCCGTGTTGCGGTGTGGGTTGGGGAGTGTGTGTCCGCTCAGCTCTCCAGTGTGCCGGGAAGGATGGAGAAACTGCTGCTGTGATGCTAGAAGATGAGAAGGATGGTACAGACTGTCCAGGGAATGCAGGAAGTTGACCTAAAGGATTGTGGCAGAAAACATGACAAATGAGATTTTCCAGCAAATTATGTGTGGGGAAAAAACTCATTAGAATTCATTAGAATTGTCTTCTTCTCATTGAAGATGACCATTGTACCTCCAGCGTCAGCTCGTTGCTGGTGTAACGGCCATTCATTTCCGAGCAGGACAACCGAAACCGTCTTTCAAAGCGAGCTGAGTCTTTCGCTAAGCGATAATGAATGGAGCGCAGGACGTCCTCATACACCGAGATGGATTCCGCTCCTGTGAAAGAAAAAAAAATGTAATTTTAATAATTTAAAAAAAGAGTGTATAATTTTACAGGTGTTTGTGCTTATTAGTCTACTTAGAAAAACATTCAGATTTTATTTTTTTTGTTCAGACAATTTTGTTTTGGAAAAATCAACATATTTTTAGAAATCCGTTTCTGCAAATTTGTTCTTTTTTTTAAATCAATAGAATAGTTTGGCAAAAAGAAAAAAAGAAAAAAAAAACATAACTTTGTTTTTCTTAATACAATTATTCAAGATTATTTTTTTAAATCATTTAAGTTTTAGTCACTTGTATTAAATGAAAAGAAAGACCATAATAAAACAAGTTTACCAGTGATGGCAATATAGGCTGTTGTGTTGATGATATCGAGCCCTCTCTCTTTCAATGACTCCATGTCTACCAGAAGCTCCTCCCTTTCCAGATTTAGCTCCTCCCCCAAGGGCTGGACTTCGCAGCCATCCAGAGTATGAGCCACGGCATCGGACATCAGTGCTGATAAAGAGTTGGAAAAAGACTCTATAACCTTTTACCCACAACTGAGATGAGCAGAGAGCAAAGTTCTATCTTCTGTGCTGAACCAGATAGCAAAAACAAGCTCATTGATTACGGCTACAATATTGATTTTCTCTTTTCTCTAGGAGAGATAAGTCAGCAAGACAAATCCGAACAATTCATAGAATTTAAAGCCAAATAAAAGGTTTAAATATAGCTGCAACCAGCAATGTGGGGGATCAGACTTTACATGGTGGTTGTAAATTTTAAAACAGATCTGTCTTTAGAATAGATTAATTAGAGGTTCAGCTCAATAGGGGCATAATGTGTCTGCGGTAGATTTAAAATTAATAATCTTATAATAAAACGTTTATAAATAAAAAAATAATTAATACATTGCAGAAATATAAAATCTTTACATACATTTTAGGCATTTGAAGTCAGCGTTAAACATGTATGTGTGAAAGTACATATACAGTATGTGTCGATGTAAATACAAAATTTTAAATAAAAGTGAGCACATCGTCAATATGTGTGGCTATTTGTATTTGCCTTTGATTCTAAATTCTAAAAAAATCAATTTTACTCTATTTTTCCAACTTCCGTTTTTGGTTTTATATGTTTTCGATGATTATTGATAAAAACACCAGAAATATTAACATCAGACTGATCTGGTTTTAATCTAACAAAGATCCAGAGAAAAGTCGGTGTTTACTTACATTACAACACTGACATTAGCAAGATCTATGAAAAGACTAAAACCTTACGAATACATTCATTAAATTTCTCTCATTTAAAAAATGTAAACACACTTCCTGTCTACAGGAAATGAAAGGCCAAAACCGAACGAATACGATCATGCCCCTTTGGGCCGAACCCCTAATGAAGGACACTTGGGTACATCACGCTGAGATGATCACCTCCTCCTTCCATGCCCTGGGTGGCGGTGTTAACAGCATGAGACAAGGAGCAGACGATCCGCAGCTCGGGAAACAACGGCACCCCCTGCTGACCCTCGAATTCTGCAGCTGGCCGAGCGAGGTGTGGTCCGACCCCGGAGAGAGAGATCTGCGGGGCGTCAGGCTGAAGAACAACCAGGTAACCCTCCAGCTGTCTGAGAGACAGGCAGCTCTCCTCGCTGAAACACCTGTGGATAAGCCAACAGTATTTCTGAGAGCATTCCGGAACTCAAAATTCTTCAGGGCAAACCAGTTGAGTCACGTAGATTTAGAACTTTGTATTTCGAAGGCAAACCGTTATCAATCTTAAATGGTTTGTCGAAAAGGGCAAGTTTGATGGCTTAATAAATACACAAATCCTCATTGGTTTTCACATTTTTACAAATATTAAAGAATGTATTTAATGTAAAGAATAGAATTACAGTGGTGCCTCAACTTACAAATGTCTCTACTAACGAACGTTTCGAGTTACGAAAAGCGACTTTGAGAAAATATCGTCTCTTGCTACGAATTTGTTTCACGATACGACAGGCCAAATGTTATAGCGACAAGATTAAGCAAGTTTTCTTCTTACTGATGAAAGAGTAAAAGATGAGAGTCCAGGCGTTTAAAAAAATGAGAGAAGGAGTTGAAGAGAGGAACCTCTTTCTTACACACACACTGGGAGATGGGAACAACAGCACCCAATCTGCTCTCCCATTGGCTGTCTCACAGCAAACCCCTGTCAATCCTATTGGCTAAGAGGGATCTTTGCGTATTCAGTCCAGACAGCTTTCTCACTCAGTCACCAACAACACACAAAGTGTTTTTCGTCAGTGTTCTTTTAATTGCATTAGTTTTAAATGAGATTTGATTAAAGCATTTACGGTTAAGTGCTGCTGTAACAAATGGTACAACAAATAAACAAATTTCGTTTTTGGTTACACAGAACTTATTTTCAATGTTTTTGACCTGATGTAACTGCAACGTAATGTGTTCTTTTTATTACTGTTATTAGCCATATTTTATCATTCATAAAAAAAATTGTCTGAATTTACAGGGGGCTTGAAGCACATTTGGGCATTTACATGTTAATTACAAGTTCAGTGCATTCACAGTTACAACTGTCTCAAAGCCGCTGTGTGAAAACGCAAAAACGTTGCGTCTCAACTTACAACATTTTTGTCTTACGAAACGGCTCTTGGCACAGATTAATTTTGGAAGTAGACAAAATAAGTACTACTGTGTATATAAATGTACATGTTGCAAAATATTAGAGATTTTGCACGACTGTTGCACAAACTGTAAAGGATTTCTGTATTTATATGGACATGTGTGTCCGCACGCTTATGCGCGCTTGTGCCCGTAAATCCGTTCAATTGGAGCAGCTGCTTAAATCTCCATCTGATTGTAAAAGCCGCTGCAGCTGCTCCTTTCCACACTGTGACTTCATTTCAGGAACGTAAAAGAAAAAGCACTGGCAAAATTATGATTCATTCTGACCCAGGACCTGCAGTGATGTTGTCTCCTCCATAATTTAAAAAATCCGTATACATTTCTGCAGAAATATTGGAGGCTTTTATCCAGTTAGACAAGCTTCACATTTTTATGCTTTTGTGGGAATCCAAACCATGAGCTATAATGTTACTGAGCCACAAGTAAGTTTAAAGTCCATATTTTTCATTTAAAATTTTTTTATATATTATGAAAAATATTTGGTTTATTTTGTTGGAGTTTAGATGTGTTTCCCGCTCTGAGATTGGTCGAATTGAAGGATTGACTCCAGCTCCCAGTGACCCAGATATGGAAAAGCGGTTCAAAAATCAGATGTGTGAATTTTAAGACATAAACTCAGCTCAACATGTAATTGCAGACAACTGAGATGCTCCAAATCTGAATAATTCTAAAAAAAGTGGTCAACAACAATCAACATTTAATCTGCTGAAGTGCGTATTCACCTGAGTGACGTGGTGAGTTTGAGAGGACGGACGCCTGGCGTGGCAAATCTCAGCGAGTTCCTGTATGTCACCTGCTGAACAGCGCGGTTGAAACTCTCAATGTCGTCTCCCTCCAACACCAGCACTGACTGACTGGGGTTCACGTGCACCTGAAACGAGAAGAGGATGAGCAGGAACTTATCAAAAAACTACACAAAGCTTTTTCAATACTTGGTTAGGATACATATTTTTTTTATATTTTTTATTATTTATTATTATTATTAATAAAATATAAACTAATAATATACTACTAGTACTACTACTACTAATAATAATAATATATTTTTATAATTATATAGTTAAAATGAGTACTTGAAAACCATACTTGAGTAAAAGTGCAGATACCTTACTGTACAAATTACTCCATTACAAGTTACAAGTGCCCAATTCCATGAAGACTTGAGTTAAAAGTAGTTAAGCATCCAATTTTAAAACAACTTACGGTAAGTATTTTACTAGGTCTGAATTTAGGCTTAAACAAACCCCAAGAAAATCTTTATTTATGAGGTTGAAAATTAAATTAAATTTAACACGTCAATGTTTCAAAAAGGCAGAACAAAATATATAAAAAATTCAGTCAGAGCAATACACCCCTGTTTAACAGCTATATTACATGTCCAGGTCATTTTGGTTTACCTTCATGCCGGAGCCCAAAGTCTCCAGGTCTCCGAAATCAAGGCCCTCTCGACAGGCGTACAGACACTCCACCACGCTGTGCGGTTCCACGTTTCCAGGACGCACAGTCACTCCCGACAACAGGCCTTTATAACCACCGATAAACTTTCCTGTAGACAACAATCACAATATATAAGATTCCCCTGATACACACTTACAGATCACATTCACACAACATATTCAGATACTGCATTAGGTTGCGCGGGGGGCCAAAACATTTATAAAACACACCAACATTAAACATTTGATGAACCCAAAAATTAATAAAACGACAGATAAATGATTCCAGAACAAACTAAAATTGTATACACATGAAATATTTTGACTTGCATAAAAACATAACCTTTTAAAATGATAAATGGTTCAAATAAACATGAGAAAAATGTTTTTACAAGTAAATATTACAAAATATACCTGACAATAATATTGTTTTCTTTTGTTTAATACACATTTTTATTGATATTTCCTCATATTTTTGCACAAACACATTGCTACTGTACAAAACATATCTATGAACATAGATCTAAAATGCACCCATTTATATTATATTTATATAATTTTAAAAAATTTGAAGATTTCATTTTGTAAAGTTGAGATGGACTAAAGATTGAAAATATTTGTTGAGTTACCGGTTTAATACATACACATACATGCATACATACTATAGTTTTCTATATTTAAAATAATATAGTTATTGCAAATAATATAGTTTTATATATGTACATACTGTGTTTTTACTTTTGAACTATCACCAATAGTCCAACAAGGACGTGTGTGTTTGGTCCAAGGAAGTGTATAATTAGAATAGTGTGGTAGACTATTCTAATCCAGCTAATACAAGATGATTGCTCTAATACGGTTAAGTATTTTGGTACATTTTGTTACATTTGCAAACTATTTGTGAAACATTTTGGCAAATGTAACAATATTAACACGTTACTACAATTCTAGTTTATTTTTTATAAACACTAGATCAGGGGTGGGCAAACTTTTTGACTCGCGGGCCACATTGGGTTCTAACATTTGGCAAAGGGGCCGGACCGGGCTCGGGGAAAAAATACACATTTTAGGATATAAAATTTTTTGTATTTAATTTAGTATTTAACTTTAAATAGTGTTTATTTGTATTTTAAAATGCATTCAAGATAAAAAACAAACAAACAAACAAACAAACAAACAAAAAAAACAGATCTAATACTAAGATACAAATAAAGTGATTTAGCATTTTAACTCACCAGGGAAGGTCCCATTATGATATTAGAATTTTCTTTTAATATCCAAATATTCAATTACACATTATCAATTTGTTTTTTTAAATCCTTTTTAAACAACTTTTTAAAATGACAAAATTATAGTTCCTCGTTTATAAGAATAAAGTTCTACTACTTAGAAGACGAAAAAGGCATGATTATTTCAATAATCATTTTTAAACTCTGCACCATCTCTTATTCAGTTCTTCAGCATCACAAGAAACATTAACAGTAAAATCTGCTGAATAGCAGCGCGTGCGAAAGAGACACGTTTTTGTTGCGCTTCTAGTCATGTTATTACGGCACTCAATGTGCCAGCAATAATGCGCTGAGCCACTTCACTCTTTTAAAGATAAGTCCGATTTGGAACGAAAAGGCGCCTTTAACCTGCTCGCAAACGATAATGTGAAGATTGCGAACGAAAACAATAATTAAAAAGCAAAACGAAAACCTAAATCATTTCCGTATCGTTTTTTAAAATACATTTGTTTGCGCTTGACATTTTTGGCACTAATCTGATTTGTTTTACTAAACTTGTGCGGTCCAGTAACGTTTAATTCACTGAGCAGCGCTGGTCACCGGGGATTGGGATTGGGGACAATGGGACTGTCCTGCGATTCGAGACTTTCAATTATCGTTTCCCTCAAAATCAAGCCGTTTGAGCGATTACATACCGTAAAGCAGACTGCGCGAAAACGAATGCAATGAATGAAACGTGTAGAAATAATAAACGCGAGAGCAAGGATTTAAAATAAAATAACCATTGAGCTAATGAAAAAAAAACTATTGTAATATTGTGGCCTCCTACTGATCTCAGCTAAAGCGCCGGTTTGTGTATATGTACATTTGTGTATATGGTTCTGCTTTTTGAAATGTGTTCATAAAAAAGAAAAAAAAAACCTTCGTTATGGAATATTGAAAAAAAAACATGATTTTAATAAATTTTTTTACAAGCTCCGCGGGCCGGATTAAAACGTTTCACGGGCCGCATGTGGCCCGCGGGCCGTAGTTTGCCCATGCCTGCACTAGATGATGTTCTGTTCTGTACCTCACCTGCACTTTTACTCTCAGGCATCGTGTTGTTCACAACGTCTTGCGGTTTCTCTTCTGGATCTGTGAACGGAAAATGAGCATATACAGAACTCAGTAATAAGAAAGACCATTATAACAAGAAGCATTCTTCTCCTGCTTATTCTATTATTAAATCCAAATGTCAAATGACGGTGAGAATGTCAAAATCTCATCTTCTTAACTGTGTGACCTAGTTAGAAGAGCGACAAGACAGTCTGGCTTGGGCTTTTCTTTACCACACGCGAAATGTGTTCCACAGTGCGTAAGAATGCTTCCGTAAGACTGAATAATAGATGAGACTATTAATAGCTGACATAAACCCACAGAGCTTCAGAAAAGAAAATGACTCAAGATTTTAGCTCCACCCACTGCTGATTATGACGTCCCCAATCAAGTTCAACATTCATGATATGTTAATTGGCCAAATAATTACCCCAGCAGGCTCCAATGACCAGTCGCTGGTGTGGGGCGGGGTTAGGGATGGCTCCATTGTCATGGATGAGAGCAGGGTCAAAGGTCACTCCATCCACATACAGTGTGACAGAGGGGAACTGGACACTGAGAGACAGATGATGCCACTCGCTGTCACACACCTGTCAGAGGTCAAAGGTTTGTCTTGATTCCGGAATAGACGGCGTCTGGCTTAGCAAGAGAGTCCAGAACTCAATTACCTGTTCCAGTTTCCAGAGGAATTTGACAGGCCTTGCTGCGGACACATCAGGCCAATAGAAGAGCGACAGACGGCAACCGTGCACTGATAAGGAATAGTGGGAGTACGAATCATCTGGAAAATGGGAAAAAAAGAAATGTATGGGTATTGGACAGTCTCAGAACACAGTCAATACACAATGCACCACAAACCTGTTAATGAAAATAATGTATCAAATTTTCTCAAAAATGTGATCAATTTTAATAAAAATGAAAATGTAAAAAAAATGAATATATACAATTTTAGATATTAAGTGTCTTACAAATCTCTCTCTTTCTTTGGAAAATAAAAGAAATTATATACTTTCTATTTCTAAATACCTACTTTTCTCAAAAGTTATTTATAATTATTTATAATACAACAACATATAAAATACTGAATTATGTAACATTAATATAATATATGTATGAACATATGTCTTATGTTTATATGATATGAAAAATATTATCAATAATATTAATATATTGGATATGTTCAAAAGAATATTGCCGTTTCAACTCGAATGTAAGTGGCTCTTTAATGTAAGACTAACCATTCTTTACTGTGCTGCACACGATGGTTTCCTCTTCTTTACGTGTTCCTCGAGCCTGATTGGCCGGCGGTTGTGTGCTGGCTCCTCCTCTTCGCATCCACAGCTGCAGGGTGAAGTGGTCGCCAGATACTGCTGCGGCCACTGTATCGGGAACTACTGCGACGTGAGTGGAGCCGTTGAAAGAGAAGACAAGGGATGAGTCGGAGGATGGCAGAGTGGGCACCGCAGCAGTCCAGTTGGTGGCAGGGGATGGAGGTGGTAGAAGATCGACTTCTCCTCTCACCGCGCCTGGAAATCGCAGAAGAAACAGAGATCAAATTCCAGTTGTGAGCGGCCAGAATCCTCCGTAGCTGTGGAGAACGCAATGATTCGCAAGGTTTTCCCATCTGCACTAAGAGAACAGTCGAAGCACTGTCTGGCAAAAATATGGAGTCTCATGAAACACTCAGGAAGCGTGTTCTTGTCATTTCCACTAATCCTAGGCGATGAACAGTGTTTTAGAGTACTTGAGTAAATTGACTTTGTTACTTTACTTGAGTATTTTTGCCAACATTTTGCTCTCAGCTTGACTATATATGTGACTGAGTATACATACCCTTTATTCCACCAAATTTGAATGGACATTTACACAAATTTTACACATAAGTTACATGACAAGTCTGCATCTTTTAACCGCAGTTAATTTCTCGTGCAAACGAGGAGATATCGCCATCTGCAGGACGCTGAAGGTACTGGATGCTATTTAGCCGTTACACTTTTTGGTACATTTGAGTTTGACTGAGACTGAGTTTTTGTTAATTTATTATCTTTTTTGTTCTGCCATTTGGAAACTTTGAGGAGTCAAATTTCATTTCGTGTTCAGGAAATTAAACCTTATGACTAAAAAGCTTCTTGTTTTTCACATATCTTGGTGCGTTTTTGAGTCTAGATTCAGTACAAGTAAAGTAATTGTATTTTGTGAAAACAAAATCAGACAAAGAAGCTAAAAAACAGACACACACACACACACACACACACACACACACATACCACAGAGTCTGCGTACGGATCGATCGGAATAACTATCCCGGTCACAGCCTTTCCCGATATGAGCCGTCTGAAGCTCCACAGTGGCCTGGATGTTCCAAACTGTCTCTTCGCATGTTTCCAAATGCAGGTTTGGGAAGAGCGGAATTCCACCAGAACCAGGAGAGTACTCGACACGCTTGGACCATCCTGGAAATCAAACAGTGAGTCATAAGATGACGCAATGCACATTGGGAAATTATAAAAACAGTACAAAAATTGAATTACCGTTCCAACCAGGTTTGCAGGAGGGTTTGACCGTGACTATGACCTGAGCATCAGCCTGAGCTCGATTCTTCCCACAGTCAAACGCCGTCACCCAGAAACTGTGAACGCGCTGGCGTTTGGAGTCCAGTGGCTCTGTGTTCTTAATGTTGCCTGAATTGGACATATGCATAAAGATGAGACGTAAGGGATTCAAAAATAGTCTGCTGGTAGAATAATTCAACAGTGAGAGTGAAAAAAAAATCCAAGGAGGTACCTTGGAAAAAAATACAGTGGTGCCTCAACTTACAAAATATCCACATTACGAAAATTTCAAGTTATGAAGTGTGTAGTACAAATTAATTTTGTAAGATGAGGTACCACTGCACTTGCTTTGAGAAAAAAAACATCTGGAAATGAAGACTGGAGGATGTAAGGCCGGCAATAGACAGGAAATGAGAGTGTGAGTGAAGGAAAAAAGAAGCAGAAGTAGTCCAATGAATAAAAAGATATTCATGCGGTGGTGTCTGGTTCAGCCTGACCCAAATGACGCAAGCGAACCGCTGAAGCTTCAGCAGAAAAACAGCAAACTCATGGCTGGAACAAAGACATCTTTTTTCTGTTGCTTTTTTCGATTTATTTTTTAGTCCATCCCAAAATCATCAGCATTTGCCATGAACCAAATTGTATATTGATTTACTCCTCTGTATGATCTGTAATAAATGTCTTTTTCTAAAACAGCGAAGATGGATGGAGTACTCAAAAAAATTAATAAAAAGAAGAAATAAACGAACAAATAAATAAATACATAAATGAACATGCCCATTGATTTACACAACACACGTTCAAAAAGTCAATCTGCCCGAAACACTTACATTATTAAGTGTTAATAATAATTAAAATAAGTACGTTGATAACAATTAAAATAAAAGATTATTTCTCCTTTTCTGTGAGAAATATTTTCAAAGTATGATTTCTCACAGTTAAGATTCATATGTAACTGTACTTGCAATTGTAAAATTCACTTTTAGACAAAATAAAACATAATATTGACAAATTTTATTATACAATAAAATTGTTTAGTTATTTGTTTACATTAGAAATGACAAATTAGGGGAACACACTTTGAATTAATTTAACTGATCTAACGTATTGAAGTTATTGTTCTATGTACTGTAAGTATGTACACTTGCATACATACACACACACACACACACACACACACACTTATTAGCACACTTTATTCTCAAAACAAGCCCACACTCAAGTACACACACACACACACACACACACACACACAAAAGAGTCCAAATTGTCCCCAGAAACGAGGTAAATAATTCACAAGTATATGAAAAACTAAGCTGAGGAGTGCTCACCATCGTTGTCGATAGTGAAGGGGACGTTAGGAGTGATGATGTCATAGAAGCAGATCTGGCTGTACTGAGGCGAGCAGTCGGCGTCCACGGCCTCCACACGCACAATGCGATCAAACAGACGCGCCTCAGGGACCGACGCTTCATACCGACGCTCCACAAACACAGGAGAAAACTCGTTCACATCGTTCACACGGACGTGCACCGTGGCTCTGAAAAGCAAAGACAGACCGTTTATCTAAAGGAAGATATTGTCACTTAAATGACCTGTATTTTTGTACAAAGGGTGCTCTTAAAATAATAGAAATTGAAATTATAATACATTTTTTTTCATTTAAAACTGTATTGTGCGCAATTCATAGTCCGAACGTTACGATTACAGATTGCGTATCCTTATCTGTAAATCTTATGTTTTATTTTTGTGTGCAGCACTTTGGCCAACTTTGTTGATTTTTAGGTGCTTTATAAACAATGTTGAAGTATCCGGTACAGTGGTACCCGACTTACGTACAAAAATAATACGTGCCGAGAGTTTCGTCAGCTGAAACGCATTTTACATGCAATCTAACCTGTGTCATGACTTTTCAAGTCACCGCAAAAATTTTGATAAAGATAAAATAAAAACACATCAAAAAATAAAAACTGGAATTGTTATATAGCAGGTGTTTAGTTTGCCCTTTGGTATAAAGGTACAGTATATAATAATATACGGACAATCTCATCTTGAAATGACGTCATGCAAATCCATTTGAAGATGGCAGTTCTACAGGATAAAAAAACATGGGAGAGAACATGCTTATTTTATATTTTGGAAGCAAGAAAAAAGTGTTTTTGTGTTTCTTGTTTATTTGATGTGCAAAGAAGATTAAACAGTTTTTTTTTCATAAGCCTGGACTCTGATCTTCATGCAAGCAAGCTGTAAGAAAAATACGCGCTCATTTCGAATAGCGAAAATATTTTGGAACCCAGGAGGACGCATTTTGTTACTCGGATATTCATAAGTTGGGGTACCACTGTGTGTTTATATTCCTGTTGTATTAGTGTTTCAGTCTGTACAAGGTCAATCGTAATTTCAAAACACTTCAGAATTATAATCTGTTGGTGTGAAAAGTAAATAAATTGAAAACACGTTAAGTCGGGTTTATGGAGTCAGTAAGTGAGTGTTTGTGGTCTCACTTGTGGGATTTTTTGCTGTTGGTGCCGTCAGGACCCTCGCCGCAGTCGTACGCCTGGATAGTGAAGCTGTGCTCTTTCTGACTTTCACAATCCAGTGGTTCTTTGGACCGAACCAGACCTTCTCCAGTCGAGCGGTCCAGCACCACTGCCTCAAACTGTGTCGAACCCGAACCGCCTGGACCGTTGTGGATCCTAAATCCACAGATTTCACCTGGGAACGAAAAAGTTGATCACATCAATGGAAGAAATGAGGTTCAAACCGCCGTACAGTTCTACTTGGCCACTGAGACGCTTTTGTTATTGGCACTAATGCCAGATGATCCCAGAATGCACTGCATCACCTTGTAGAAACTACAACTGGAAATTTGTAACATCTTATTACAAGCAATTTTTGATGATTTTAGCACGTTCATTTATCTAATGTGTGTAATTTCGACTCATATTTTTGGCAGGAAAAACATTTAAATTGAAATGTTGAATTGAATTGTATTTATTATGAATTTAAATAAAATTACAAACATTTATTTTACACACACTTCTGTTTTATAGAAGTTTTTTTAGAGTCCTAAAAAAAATTCAAAGCTGTTTTTAGAAGTGCTTTTTTGAAATTAGCTTAATTACCCCCCACCCCTTAAATATTACTACAATATAATGTTTCATAGTTTATATAATAGAATATGCTATATAATAATATAGATCCTTGCATTGCTGTTTTTCTCTAATGCCGTCAGCTTCAAGCATCTGCCAAAACTGCACTTGCTAAAAAACTAAAATTTTTGTGGAGAAATAATTATTCGCATGAACACCACCAGTTACATGTCACCTTGTCAATTTGTGCATCCTTGACAACCTGATTATAAAATCGTAACCGAGTGAAAAAAGTCATTTACAATCTACTAAACCCAACATTAAGTGTGAAAACGGGGCCGCTGGGGGCTTATCTCAGAGAGAGCTGTCACACATGACACGCCGCGCGGGGGGCGGTCAGTCATAATCCCTGTGTCATTTCTGTAAACATAACATGTAATTACTTATGGCGGATCTAAAGTGGGTTCATGAAGCTTTATTATTACTAAATTATTATTATTATACTAATATATTATTACTAAATAATATATAATATTAAAAAAATTTACATGTGCATAACAAACAGGGTCAAAATATGTAATTAATTAATAAAATATATTTTAAATTAATTAGGTTGATAAAAATTGTTTATTAATTTGAAACAAACACAATTAATAAACATTGATTTCTTCTTTTTTTCAAATAAAAAACGTCCATTTGAAATGTAAAATAGAAATTTAACTTTTATTAAAAAAATACACACACACACACACACACGCGCACGCATCTTTACCAGCATAATGCAGTGGTGCGTCTTTATCCAGGGCAAACAAGGGTGGGTTGAGGAGAACGGTATTGTCGTTTTCCATGACAATCCCTTGATACTCCGTCTCGATCCATGGCTTGTGTTTATTGGCTGAGAAACGAAAAGCACACAAGCGGAGAATAGTTTGAGATCATGAATAATCTGTGCGCAAGAATCTTTATTTTGGATGTAAGATTAGTTTAAGACTTTTTAAGATTCATTTTAAGTTATTTTACTGGCTGTGATTAGAATGAACAAAAAATGGTTCAGGAACGACAGACACAAAAAGAACAATCCAGACAGATATAAAAACAAACAGCAGATGGTTCAACCAGTCATATCTTTGAGAAACACAAATAATAAACTACAAACTTAATCAGACAGGAATCAACATGAACCAATACACAGAAACAGATGGACACACACACACACACTTGCATTTATATCATAGTGGGGACGCCCCATTGCCTTACAAACAAAACAACCAAATGTCCCCATAAGGCTCCATAGGTTCCCACTTTAGTATACACACCTACCACCAGTGGCCTAAATGCATGCGCATGCGCGCACACACACACACACACACACACACACACACACACAGCTTGTATATGCTGCAGACAATTTAGAATAGATGTTTGTCCTATTATAGTAAAGTACAATAGGTTGTATTGCAACAATCCCGTAAACACAAATTTCACACGTTGTACACACAACGTAACCTTTAGCCTCGAGAAGTTTAAATCCTGAAGTTTAAATCTTTAAATGCTGAGAAAGTTATTATGCTTCTATTCTTCTAAATCAGTTACAATGGAGCATGTGGATGATATTAATCACGATTAATGTAATTTTAATGTACAGAATGTGTGTGTGTGTGTGTGTGTGTAGAACATTAACCCTACGCAGCAGATTGTTAGCGTAGTGCTGACCGCCTCACTCCCGTAATTCACCCTGTCGTTTTTTGCAATTTATCTTTCTCTTCATCACCCCCCATCTCTCTCCCACGCCTGAATCCTTTCCTCTCATCCCTCGCTCAGATTTATGACATTTATCTAAGCAACAGACCACTGGATTACTTGTGGGATTACTGAGAGACTTCACTTTACATGAACGCAGCTTCCTCGATCTCTCCATTTGTGTGCTTTTTTAGAGACGATGGCCGGGGAGCTGACCCGAAGCTGGCAGTGCCAGAACTAAACTGGATGAAATATTCAGATCTGCCATGGCACACAGAGAAACATTAATTGTAAATTAAGTCAAATAATATCTCTGGTTTCTCATGTCTCTAAAAATAGCAGAGGCACGAATAGATTAGCTTTCCACATTTTTTTCAAGGACAAGACAGTTGACCTCTCTCTCTCTCTCTCTCTCTCTCTCTCTTTCCCAATCTCTCGCTCACTGTCTCTCTCTCTCTCTTGCCCAATCTCTCTCTCAAAATCTCTCTGTCTTTCCCAATCTCTCTCACTTTATCTCTCTCCCTCTCTCTACCAATATTTCGCTCACTGTCTCTCTCTATCTCACTCCTTCTCTCTATCTCTCTCCCCACCACCACATCCCCAATTTTTTGCTCAATGTAACCATCTTTCTCTCCAATCTCTCTCACTCTGTGTTTCACTCAGTTTCTCTTCCAAATTCTCTTTCTAATCTAATTTCATTATATCTAATTTCACTCTACCCCAATGTCTCTCTCTCTCCCCCCCTTAATCGTTCTTGCTGTCTCCCAATCTATATTTCTCCCAAACTCTCTCTCACTCTGACTCTCTTTCTCACAATCTCTCTCACACTCTATCATTCTTCACTCTTTCCCATCTTGACTCTCTTCGTCTCTCTCTCACTCACAGTCTCTCTTTACCCAAATCTCTCTCTCTCTCTCTCTCTCTCTCTCTCTCTCTCTCTCTCTATTTCTCCCAAACACTCTGTCTCTCTTTCACCCTCTATCAACTTCACCTTTTCAAATCTCTCTTTCACATTTTCTCTTTCTCATCAATCTATCACTCTATCTGTTTATCTTCAAATCTATTACTCTCTATTCCGAAATGTATCCTACATCAACAGCCTCTCTTTATCCAAATCTCATGATCTCACTATACTTGCATCTCTCTCTCTCACTTCGTCTATCTCAAGTACACATCTTCACCCCTTCCAATCTCCACATTTTTCCCTCTTTCTCTCCCCTAGATCCTACAATACATTTCGAGTGCACCCTTCAACTGTCCTCCTTCAATTTTTCCTCCCGTCTCTCTCAATGAGATCCAACAATAACCATCTCAGGCAACGTTCTTCTGAATGTTTTCTCTCTTCCTGTCTCTTTCACTTCACTTCATTTCTCTCGCATTCCTTTTACCAGTCGGTCCAACGTGATTCTGTCATTCCCCCCCCGAAAACCTCAATTTATTTTTCTTTCACCAAACGTTTTCTTTCGTCCCGTCGTCTCTTACACTGAGATGCAGTCTCACCTCTTACATTTACTCAGTGTGTGGTCGGCAAAAACAATCATTTTAATTTTAAAGCATATGTCATATCTACAGCCATAATACAACCCCATTTGATTTAACAGCTCAAACAGCTTATGAAATCCGCTGGCTATGGTGCCGTTTCTTCTAGTTGCACACACACACATGCTAACACTCACTCACTTCACTCAGCGCACTTAATCATCAACACAATGGTCAATATTAACATTCAAAAGGATGAAGGAGACTGACCTTTGTTGCCATGGGCAACCGAAGTCAAGCAAAAGAGGAGAAAGGAGAGAAAACTCATTCTGGCCATCTGAGGGAGGAAGGTAGAGGAATAAGGGAAGGACAGAGGGAAATACATGCATTAACCATACATAAAACAGTTCCAGATAAAGCACAGAGGAGAAACAGATGAGTGTAGAGACAGAAAGACTGACAGACATATTTCAGTGGCAGCGTCCATTTTGAACTTAACCTCGACAATATCATGCTGTGAAAAAACGTTATTAAACAACCGCGGCGTATTTTTTGATAAACCTTACATAAGACGAACCACTGTGGAAAAAGATGTTTACGGTGACCACACGCAGTCTCGATATCACGGCAAACGCGAGTGCGTGAAATCGAAAAGTCTGCGCATCCTCGTTCGCACGCGCATGCAGGTGTATCCTCGCCAAGCATGCGCGCGCACGCGGACATCACAGGTTTGCCCACTGAACGTCCAATCTGCATCTTTTCAACAGAACATTAGATGACGATTAACATACGTGGTTTTATTCAACAGCATAGGCTATCGTGAACCGTGAGATGTTCAAATCAACCGTGACGTGGTCGTCAGCGCATGTTGAACATCCTGGTATTAATTGTGTGATCGCTCACTCATTTATGCCACTCGTTTATGCGGCAAAGGTGTATCGATTTTTTCTTTCAAGTTAAACACATCGTGGCTCCGAAATCATCACATCATCGAACGTTGAGCTATTCCGAACAGTACGCGCAATCTACGGCCGACTGCACATGCTATTTCGGGATAGAATGTTACGTTACCCTGAGGTGTGAGATGGTACCCTGCTCAGTCTCTTCCAAGCATCCGTCACACTCTCACACCTATGACCGCCCGATTCCCGCTGACACGAGCACGCCGAACGCAACGGGCCCACCTGAGATTCCACAAATGCTTCGATCTGTAAAACGGGCGAAAGTGGAGAGTGACGGAACGGCGCGGAGAAGCCGATGCACCGATTTTCGGTGGTCACGGTGAGGAGAGACAGCGTGATGTGTCCGCCCTCTCGCTGCTTCCTAATCCGCCCACACTGCGTCTCTCTCCCCTCGGCACATTTTTGCAATCCTACTAGGGTGAAGGACGGACGTGTAATCGTAAACCAGCAGCGCCTCCGCAATTGGACGGGGAAATGCACCTTATTAATATGCAAATTAGTTGTTCGACCAATGAGGCCACGCGTCTCTAGCTACTTAATATTCAAATAGCCAAAGGCAACGTATAAAGCGTGCCCACAAACAGATAAATCGTTGCCTGCTTCGCCTTAGCCGCAGTAGGTTGTGAAATCTATCTCGCCTCGACGCCCGTCTGTTTCCCATCTGGCTGAGAGGGAAGGGGTCTGCATGCCGATGCACAGCACTTCTAAAGTCTATAATATTTCCAACGGCCGACGTCTCTGTTTGTTCAGTAAACGGATGCATTTGCGTCGAAGCTTACGCGCCAAGACTGCAAAATGACGTCATTTAAAACCGAGATTTAAACCTAAAGAACTGCACACACGGAGGGCTTTTTAAAATCCAGCATTTTTAATGTATATTACAAAACAGTTTTGCTTAAAAGTGTTTCTCGTTTGTACATTTGGTAGCAATAAGGCAAAGTAGTCCCCCCCAAATAAACAATCACCCACCATCGTTAAATTTTGTAACCACGTGTATAAATATTATAAAACATTTCAGATGCTACAGTGAGCCCCGGGCTCTTAGCCTACGTGAAGATAAATGATCTTCAAAATGTCCTCACTGATTCAACAGTCATATACATTTGTGCCAAGGATCAGAGATATCAAGTCGTTGAAAACAGATCAAGGCAATATGTGTGAGAGTTACAAAGAGCAGACTGAAAAGCCCATAAACCAGAACAGAATGGGATTCGAATATGCCATGCGACAGTACATCATGTGTTTAGAACAGATGCTTGGAATTTGAATACTAGGTCTGGGCAAAAAAAAAATGTTCTTTTAAAATCTCTTTAACCTGAATTACCAAGCTGTGGAAGCTTCTGGAACGATGGGGGGTGGGGGTAATATCTGCTTTATGAGGTTTCTTATTTCACAGTATAATTCATTGTGTAATGAATAAATAACCTGCTCTGAGTAATACTGGCACACATTTGCCTTTATATCTGTGACCCGGGTGAGAAGTTCTGTTATCGTCACTACGTTTTTTTGCTTAAACACTGAACAGAACTGGTTCAATGAAGGAAACGGAGTGAACCAAAGAGCTTTGAGGCAGACGGTAATAAACGGTGAGAAGAGTGATGTGAGCCATTGTCCAAAATGCAATAAATTTGCCGTCCTAATAAATTCCCTCTCCTTCATAAACAACTCAAAAGAACCGTACCCATCAGAAAATGATTTGATTAACGGGGACAAATAGGGTTACAAAAAGAACATTCATTTCAATGTCAGGCAAATGAAAAAATCCGTCCTGGTTTCGCTATGGTCGACACGCTTATGTTTCAAAGTTCAGCGTCGTGCTAATCTGAGAGTTCGCAGTGTTGTGAAAACCTTAAGAAAACCATCATCCATCTTTAAAAAAGTGCATGTGACTATGACTATCACCAAAGTCCCGGTCTCATCTGAACCGACCAGAAACATGAAACGAGATCATTGCTGAGTGCAATAGTATAAATCATATAAAGTAGAATTAATTTCAGCTACCAAATCCCAAGAAATCTTCAAAACTGCCTGTGGTTTAGCAGCGCTTAAACATTTGCATTACCGTCCACAACCATGAAACCCCGCCAAGGGCCTAACGCTCCAACACATACATCATTGCTGTATGTACGTAATATATTACTAAAGGCCTTAAAATATGTCCTCATCAGGAGCTGTTTAAAAGTTCCGAGTCACTTCAGTCAACGTTTGACAGATGCAAACAAAACCTGTAAGAAAAAGAAGGAGAAAAATCACATTTGCTGAAAATTTCCCAGTTTTAAAGCATCAACAACATTTGTGGATCAGACAAATATTGTTCAGTTCAAATTAGCCGGTACAATTTTAAAATGAGCCTGTATGACTAAAACACTTTTAATAAAACACAAAGTCAAACACCAGAGAAAATCCTCAAATGGCAAAATGGATTGCTAGACAGTTTTAAAAAAATCTTTAGGACTCTGTGGTTAAGCTAAAGATTGTCCATATTTATATTACAAGTACATCATGAGCAAAAGCTAATAAAATTCTAATCTTCTTCCTCTGGAGACTTTTGAGAGATTTGGCATTTTAATATAGTACTCGAAAACCTAGGAACAACTTATTTGGCCAATTGCTGCTTTCACAAAGTGATTATCACAACGCCAGAAAGCGTTTTATCACAAAGTAGACACCAAACAGATTTGTCAATTATTTAGATTGATCTTAAAAATTTATATTAAAAAAAAAGTCCAACCTGACTTAAAGGCAGAATTAGTCTCCACAGTGGCTGTGAAAAAACACAAAAGTGACATTTACACAAAAAATATCATTGTGTGCATGTGTGTACTGGCATTTATGTCAAAGTGGGTACCTGAATGGAAGGTGTGTATACTAAAACTGGAACCTATGGGCTCTTATGGGGACATTTGGCTGGTCCCCACAACTTTGAAGGTCATATCATTTTTGTTTAAGATGGTGTGGGGGGTATTTTAGTGTTTGAGGTTGTGTAAATGTACAGTGTGAGTGGTGTAAAGTACTTGAGTAAATGGATTTTGTTACTTCAGTACTTTTTGGCTGCTCTGACTATCAAAAGTATAAGCAAGTCGACTACATTTTTGACAGAGTAAAATACATACTTTTAAAATTGGATACGTTCACTACTTCTCTAGGTCTTCATGGAATTGGTGTTTACTTATAATGGAGTAATTAATACAGTAAGGTATCTGTACCTTCCCTCAGGTATGGTTTTCAAGTACTCTTGACACCTTTAATTGTTTTGCATGCAATGGTGGGATCCCACTTCGATATAAATGTGTGTGTGTGTGTGTGTGTGTGAGAGAGAGAGAGAGAGAGAGAGAGAG
>CM051501.1:6533441-6548877 GCA_028031935.1 Paedocypris micromegethes | reverse complement strand
GAGAGAGAGAGAGAGAGAGAGCGAAACACTAATATTTACCCCTTGATCTAATTCTCCTTTTTCTCACTGCCTCTTTTCCGGGGCACAAACTTCTTTCTCAAAAATGGCAAGATGAGTAAGGCAGCAAAGAAAAAGATGTGGCCGCAGAAATACACGGAATAGTAAACCTAAAAGAAAAACATTCAAATCAGCAATCACTTGTTTTTTTTTTTAATTAGGCCAAACCAGAGTTTAACAATACAACTGGACAGAGGGACGTGGACTTACCTTGAGCCACTTGTCATATGTGAAGAGGCAGAATGGCACAAGAGGGTAGCCCATAAAAAGCCAGTGAATTAACTGCTGCAGCACATATATGAAAGGGTAGAGGTGACTCTGAGCCAGAGACGTCAGCAGCGGACTGTCCCGCACCAGTGCTTGAGCCTGAAAAACATTCACAATGCCAAAAGATCAAATATTTTCTCAGGTCTTGCCACAAATGCCCTTATCGTAATCCAATCTGGTCATGTGACTTGAAATTCCTTCCTCTTAAAGAGTTACTGATTGATAGTGGAGCAGATCAGTCTCCACATTATACATTCAGTGCTATACTTGCTGTCCCAATGAATTAAAAAAAAAAATGTATAAAAGAAACATTTATAACAATTTAATACAGTGATACCGCCACGTAACAATGATTCTATTCTATAATCCATTTTTAACAAAAAGGGCGTCGTCGAGAAAATATTGTATGTTGTACAAATGTATAGCAACAAATGTTGTAAATGTAAAAATTTTGCAACATTGTGTTATTTTGCAACAACAACATTACACAGAGAAGACGTTCAAAACAGTGTCTGTGCTGTTTCATTATGCTTACACACAAAAGTACAACTAGAGTGAGACACTCGGCTAACATCCTGGTGATGTCAAGGTCCGCGCTGATCCAGGTACATCACAGTTATCACGAAATTATTGCAAGATTCAAGATGGTGATAACATTTTTTAATTAAGGTTATTACAATATTTTATAATATTATAATATTATCAATTATTGTAAAAATTTATATTATAATAATATTTAATATATATCGTAACGGATGATTAGATTTTATGCAAGATGTGGCCCGTTTAACAAATTTTCAATTTAATGAAACTAGGCAATTAATCATTAGGCTATTACAGGGTATTTGGGCATTTACAATCAAAAACACTGTTTTGAAACAATTTGAGTCATCAATCTCTGTACAGTAATAGTTTTTTGTAATCATAGGGAGAAAAACCGTCGCCAGTCATTATCATCTGTAAAGGTATGTTTATGTGTTCACTATAAATTAAAATGCATTATATAGGGCTCATTTATGTGTGGGAAACCTAAAAATGCTGTCTGTCAATTGAATAACAGTTAAAAATAGTAATGTTAAACATTATTTCTAAATATGGTAGAGTATAATTCGCTATTTCCATATATGGGTGCATACAGGTTTTCGCAAACGGAGATCCCCATGTTACTGTATTTAATTTATTTGTATTTCTTCCAGTGTTACTTAGCCACTGCTAAGTGTTGCTTTGTGGATAAGGTTTCTTTATTACTACTGCTATTCAGGTAAATTTGTTATTTTTATATTTTTTTAAATTCTGTTGAACCTGAGGTACTAAGTGTCGCGGCATGGCTACAGTTTCTTTAATTCTGTTATTAATCTAATAAAAGCATATATGCATGTCTGCCTCCGGAACCATCAGTAAAAAACAAAAATAACAGAAGACACAACACAGAGGTGCTCCACTACATAAAGACATCATATTTCTATTTGTGACAAAAAAAATTTGACTTGAAATTTGGAAAAATCGGCTTTTAGATTTACGTGAATATTTAAAATATGCGCATATAAGAACCCTCAAAGTTTTGAGCTTAGAAAATTGTAATATGGTATATTTAGATTTTACATTTTCTGAGAAACGATGTAAACGATCTGTTTTCAACCGCCATGATAATGACTCAGACTTTACAATCGTGATTCTAAACAACTTCACGGCTCATGTCTGGTAAAGTTGCCATGGTTACCTGCTTCTCCACATTGACGATGAGGAACTCCATAGAGAAGCAGATGAGGTATCCAGAGTGCAAACCATGCCAGATAGCCAGGAATAACAGCGTGAACATCTGCGATAACAACTTATTACCTAGAAACTTTAACCTCTTGAACACATGCCTGCGTTGGATCAGAAGAATAGAAGCATCTTCAGACGGAGAACGAAAGCTTGAATCACAAGAAAGAAATAATTGACGTGCATACCTGGCCACCCAAGCATTTGTGTTAATGTTGAAGGAGTTGATGGTGCCTGTGAAAAGGGGCGTGGTCTCAAAAAGCCACACCTTCACATTGGCACAGGCATCCCATTGGTGTTCTCCTTTTTCGTTCTGTCCATTATAACCAAGTCCAGAAAGGACACACACGCCTTCCTAAGAAATCAGAACCAGCAATAATTCATAAAACGACAAACGATAAACACTGAAAAGTGAATTTGCTAATCTTTCGAAAACTTCCTCTCATTTTCCGACTAGTTGTAAGTTGGTCATGTACTATTACAGCGCTTTCCTATTAGTGGGGATGCCAGTGAGTCACGGAAGACCTTGAAGAACATCTTTTGCGGCACTAGAATAAAAGGTAAATGCTCTAGGTGGCAGTAGCGTGCTCATTGTTAGCTCGTTGCTATTTTTTTTTTTACATTTTTTTGCAAATCATGCATATTAGAAGTATGAAAATGCTGCAAAAAAAATAAAGAAAAACTAAAATAATATATAATAAAAATAATATATTGCTTGCAAGTAAATGTTACAAATTGTAGCCGTTACAAACAAGCAACTGAAGCATTCTGGGATCAGTAGTTTCTGTTTCATTTTTATTGGGGCGCCGCAACAACAAAAAAAAACTGCATTATTATTAAAGTTCATTGCAAAATGTATCAATTGTAATGGTGAAAAACAATTTCTTGTTGTGATATCGTTTTTTGGTCTATTATTTCATTCTAAAAAAAAAAAACCCGTGGCGTATGTGGCGAGATCATGCATGACACAGAATATGATCATACAAAATACAATAGTACAAAAATGAAGCAAAAACGTCAATTCAAAAGAACGAGTCTAGAACCCGTTTAGGTGTGGTTTGTGACTGAATTTTTTGAGAAGAAATGCCTGCAGCATCCTCAGTGAAACAACACTGACTGGTTTGTATCTACGACTAATGTAAACACCAGTCCGGTGGTGGTGCTAATAGTGTTTACTCACAGTGATTAGCCAACAGCTAATGTACTTGTACAAGTTTATCTTGATCCACACAAGGATGTACACACACTTGTACCAGAATGGATGAGCCTGAAAAACAGATGATTTGAAAGATTAGCAGAAATGGCATAAATCATATCGGACATTTTCCCTTAGTTGCTAAATCATCCTCTGTAGAGTCAGCAAATTGTTGCTGAATGTCATTTTATGCTTTTATTTTTTTCCAGTGTATCACTAACTGCTCACTATTAAATTAACCTACACTGTACATTTTAATAGATTTATTTAGACAAAACGATGATGGTGGTCTATCTTCAAATCGCTTTGTGAGATGGATAAACACGCTTTTAAAACAGATAATGAAAAATATTATAGGCTTATCATATCATATATATATATATATATATATATATATATACATATATACATATATATATATCATATCATATCATATCATATCATATCATATCATAATCAACACTTACAAGAACACAATAATCCTTCTTACAAAACATACATGACCATATTTCTGTCGAGAAAATGTGCAGCAAAGGCGGTATTTAGAATTATTGCTAGATGACTGTGAGGGGAAAAAAATAATTGCTTCGGAGTTGAAGAGCTCAAGTCCTTTGCATTTTTAATGCATCATTTTCAATTTTCTGGATTGCCTGCACTGTGCATAAAATTGAACACCCAATCGTGCTTCTGCCAGTTTTAAATATCAATATAAAGCCAATATGTGTGTGTGTGTGTGTGTGTGTGTGTGTGTGTGTGTGTGTGTGTGTGTTTGATGACTCCAGAATCAACAACTGATTTACTCGCCTCAAACTCATCAGTTAGGTAATAGCTGTCTGGGTAGTGCGGACCACCAACTGCAAAGATGGCCAGAGAGATGAGACCTAGGCCGAACCTCTTCATCGCTGGTACGACGCTAAAAGAAATAGAGCAAATAGTTAAAAGAACTGCAGTCGCTTCAGAATTTAAAATCATTATTGATTTACAGCAACTTGAGCAACAACATGCCTGGCAAAATGACAAACACTGCGTACGCCAAACAGAAGAGGAAGAAGAGACTTTGTGATTATGAGGCCATGTGCGTGATTGCATTCTTCCGCCTAGTCTGATTGACTGATTCATGCAGTTCTAAACAATTATCCTCTTCCTATCCCAATCCATATTTCATATTTCCACAGTGCAGTTAGATTTCCAGAAATATGATTGCCTGTTCAAACATAACGCCATCTGATTTATACGCCAATATGCGCAATTTGTTTTGGATCATGGTGATAACTTCGACACACTTGTCATTGGGCAGATCAGTCTGGACTGAATAATGGCTGAAGTGGATCTTGGCTTAACACCATCAAAGACTGGTATAATATTTGGGATTGTATTTGTTGACCAACTTACTTACTTTGAGACCAACATGGCCTGTAGATTTGCCTTATACAACCCTAGAAAGATAAGATTCTGTCTTTCGCAATATCATTCAAGATATAATCATTTCAAGACTGTATTACTAAGGAATTTGCATTTGATAATTTTGGCTAATCTGATTCCAACAAAAACGAAAAAATGCATCACGTTTTTGTTTTGCTTGCAATCTGCACAATTTTGTTTGTGAAATTTGAAAAATGTTTGTTTTATTTAAATAAAATTTGTTTTACAATAACTTTGTCAGAATTTTTCGTGCGTTTCAGATTTTTGCGTTTAAACTTTTGGCAGTAGTTCAAATGGGGGAGGAGTTTAGCAGGTACTTAAAAATTCAAAATTGCAACACCTTTATCATCAGAGTTTTTATCTGTTTGTAGTTATAAGTTCTGGACCGACACCTTCCATGTCCACTGCATACGAATGTAATGCCAACAAATTCAGCCTGCAAGTTTGTACAGGGTCAGCCACCACAACAATTGAGCATAATTGTCCAAAAAATAACACTTTAATTACAGTTAATTGCATACTAATATTAATAAGCGACAAATGACAGTGTTTGCTCGCAGAACTCATCGCACACTTCCTGGTCAACAGCTGCCAATCACATTCTCACCAGCTAATTAGAGTAAAACTAGTGCCAAAAGTCAAAACGGAAAAATCTAAAAACAAACCAAAATAAAAAACGGTTTAGAACGTAAAAATATCAAACAAAAATGTGAAGCTATCAATCGAAAAATAAAAAACAAAACGAAAGTGTGAAGAATTTAGAACTTTACGTTTGATATATTTGGAACTAATTTGATTCCATAAATGAAGTAATAACCTCTGGGCAGGTCTTCATATAATAACGAATACTGCAGCCTAACTGGTTTTAAATCAACCTTAAAGGATTATAGCATAGCATGCTGCACGTCTCCGTGCACTGGTTAATGATAGTGACAAAAGGTCAAAGCTTTCACTTCTTTTACAACTTCTGTCTAGTGTGTTCCAAAAATGGTCTTATATAACCATTTGCTTTTAATGCTGATCATTTCCTACACCACTTTGGATAAAAACCTCTGCCAAATGACTGTAAAAGTAAAAAAGTTGGAGGAAGTAATAAGCAAGCAATAGGTTTACTCATTTTGCCTAGTGCGTTTACCTATTAGCAGGTTGTCCAGGACAATCTGTCATCTCTCGAGAGACGAGTCTCAGGTAGTTTTGAAGTGTGAACTGAGGGCCCACCAGAAAGCCCCCGTAGAAGTAGGAGAAACCAAACACCTCCAGTAGAGACGGAGGAGATCTGAGCGCAGACTTCTTCTGTTCTGCACTCAACTGGGACTGTACATTACAGGGAAAGAACACAAAACAGCGGCAAAATGCCCTTAAATATACAGGAACATTTTTTATAAAGGTCAAATTTCAGTTTTTGTCCTAAAGGTCTTTGTGTGCAGGACGCGTATATGGTTACAAAATCCGGAATCAAATCTCAACATAAAACGGCACAACAAAGACTAGTTACAATAGCAGGTGTAAAGAAATATCTCTGACTAGCCGTAGAATGGACAAGTTGAGGTGCGGTTTGCTATTGTCATTCTAGGTGAAGCAATTTTAAACAGAATTATGTGGGAGAGCTGGTCACGCTAGTCTAAAACATCATGTCCTACAGGGTTGAAGCAAAAATCTTTTTGCAATCTGATTTTCCTCAGACTGACACTAATACAGACCTGTCACACACTTGGCGAGAGAACACCTTTTTCTTTTTAGGAGTACAATATTTTGCATTACTATTATTTCCTTTAAAGAAATGTAAGAAATGTCCGTTACTTTTAGTGTTACTGTTATCTGCTACCTTTTTCAACCTTTAAAATACTGTACACAAAGAGTTAAACCTGTTAAGGACCAAGCAATTTAATCCCTATTAAATTTTTGGGATTTAAAAATTTGGCATGGCCTAATTAAAATGGTAGTTCCTAAAAAGTAAAATCTACACTGTTGAGCTTGGTGCCATTAGAAAGAACAAAACATCTAATTTTTAAGTCAAGATAGAGTGCAACTTTTACGTATTACCTGCATAAATTAGCATAATTATCTAACATATTCAAGTTAATTAGTTGAATAAATAAATGCAAGGCTAAACTGGTGAAAATATGAACAATGGTATTTATGGATGCTAATAACAAGTTATTAAAATTACTTACTGGATCTTTTCCACCATCATAGTAATCAAGTGACAAACCTGCAATGAAAAATAGACACTCATTAGAACTAAACTTACAACACAGATCAAGTTGCCATGATCAACTACTAAATTGACATCAAGTATATCTTTAAGACACATTTCTCATCAGTTGTATTATTTGAATATATCCTTTGTGGTTCAAAAACCCTTTATTTGGAACTAGTGGACTCATTTATTATATTATATATATATATATATATATATTACCTTATTTTGTTTTGTTATATTTTAATTAATTATTATTATTATTATTATATATGTTGTTATTATTATAATTGTAGTAAACTAATCTACAGATTTGAAATAGACAAATAAAAACACCTTACGTGTCTGTGTATCCCAGAGGGAAATTCTCAAAGAAATTATACATATGTGTGCTTGTATATAATCAAAACATAAATAAAACTAATACATACCAATCAGTTTGAGTGTGAGGACACAGTGAGGCATGGTCCACTTGATATCATACTCATCTGTTGCAGTGTAGTAATATCCCATCAATAGATAAATCTGCCACAGAAACAGAGAGGAACAAATCAAGACATGCATGAGTTAAAAAAAAAAAAGTACAATATATTACATTACATATTGTGTAAATACACTAGTTTATTTAGAGAATGTATTGTGCAAATACAATATTTAGTTTACAGTATAGCTGATAGTTTGTGTAAACACACTTTTGTAAACACAAATTATATTATGTGCAAATATAATATGTGTATCTACATGATTTATTGCACAAGCACACTTTTGTGCATTTACAATTGCAATTGCAATTGTGCAAGTAAACAATAGTATACAAACAAATATTTTAAATTAACCAGATTTTTAAGATTTAGACCCAGAAAAGACAAACCCTAACCCTTAACCTTCTTGAGACTGTCTTTTCCAGTAGGGCTCGTTTCACAAACACTACTTCTTGTTTTTAAAAAAAAATCATAAAATTCTGTAAACATTAACATGGCAGTAAGAATAATAGTAATAGTGGTACAGTAGACAAAGTATTACAAATGCTTCAATGCATTCTCACCATCTGAAAGACAAGGCTGCTCAGGACACACGTGACAGTCCTTCCCATCAGCCTCAGGAACAAGAACTGGACCACTACACACACGAAGGAGTGAAGAACCTGAGAGCCTGAGAGCGAGACATGGAGAACGTGTTACTCCGATGATCACAATATACTCACGTCAGCTTTACAGAGAATAGCGGATTCTCTCTTTACATATTTTGCTCACTAAAAACTAAACAATTAGAAAAATAATGCTCTTGACTATTTTTGGTTACAAGAAAATAGATCATTTATCATTTCATACAAACAATACAAATCTCAGTCAGCCTTTAGTTGCGATCAAAAACAATATTGACTTTCAAAAAATATTTCTTTAGTTGCAGAAAAATATTGACTTTCTCACTAGCATATTAAAATGTGAGCAAACAATGAGCTGTAGAACTAGTGATATAAAGAGACACAGACCTGCTGTTTGAGCCCAACGCAGCAAGAACAAAATCAAACGGGACACACAAACGAATCAGTTATTACCCACAAACCCCGAAACAACCACACGCCATCATCAGTGTTCATCGCCATGGAAGCAAAACATTACGTATAACTGTCACAAAAAGTTTCACTAAAAACAGTTGATTATAACGTTAATGTTGAAGGACATACGTATAAAAAAAATTTCAATTCAATTACAAGATCTTTCACTTACCGTCTCAAATTGTGACTTACCAAAGTTAAATATGGCCAGTGCTAAGCCAGTTATTGTGTGAAACAGATGAATAGTTGTTGCAGACTTGTAAAATAAAAACCATCGGTAAAGCAGTGCAAATGGATAACCTAGACATAGAGTGAGAGAGAGAGGGAGAGCGAGAGAGAATTAGTTTAAAGAATAGATAATACATAACAATAAATAAATTAACAAACATGCATGAACTTAGACATGCATATCATAATCATTATCATAACCATAAATAACACTGCACACATCAAGTAATTCTGGATGACTATGAGGAAATAGTTGCATTACGGAATGATGGATTTATGCCACTTTAATGTTAGAAATAATGTTGCAAAACATAGTACAGTCAACATTCTAAAAGATACAGATACAGTACTGTTAAATTGAGTCTCTAGGCTGTTGTTTGTGTTTTTAATAATCTCAGAATAAATATTATATATACACACAGTACGTATATTCAATTTTATAATTACACACACACTTAGCCTTTAACACTGACTAGACATACAACAGTAACATTATCATTTTCACTGTTTATTGACTGTTCGTCGTTGACACACAAAGCAAATCTACACAGAAACACGTTTCACTTTAACACGAAAGTTGCCTAACGTATCATTATCACAGTTTTCTGTTATTTGGCCACATATTGCACAATTTCCTGGTATCGCGATGCACTGGCATTACGACAACATGCCTTTACATGTGGACCTCAATTTGAATTTAATATAGAAAAGAAATAAGAAAAAAAAAAAGTTCTGAAGTTTTCAACTGTTGATTATATATTATGAATGAAAAAGCCCCACAGCAGGGAAATTGCATAATAGAAACATAATTTTTAAATACTGCATTTTGTTAAAAAACACATTCCTCTTGCTTTGTAAACACACGTAAAACACACTTTGTAAACATGTAAACACACATTACATTTCAATAAATGATATAATATATACATTTCATTCAATATATAATATAAGACAGAGAGTACTGAGTGCAATAAAAAAATATTATTGCTATTAAATTATTGGCATTAGACAGACATCAAAAACAAAAGGAACAGAAGGTCACCTAAATTTAATCTGCAAATTATTTTACATGTTGTGCTCCACATGTTAGAAACTAGACGTGTGTGCGTGTTGCTGTTGTTTTGTTTTGTTGTTGTGTGGTTTGTTTGTTTGTTTTGTTGCCATGTCAGTCATTGTGACTTTATAATTATTAACAACTTAAGATTTTGTGATAGTTTGAGGCGTTCAGACCGTGAAAGGCGGTTTAAAAATAAAACGCAAGCTGAAACTAACAAGTTGTGTGTGTCCTTCAAACACCTGGGGTCAAAACGTTACTTCTGGCTCGTGTTTCCAGTCGAGGTGAATTAAAGTAAACTTAAGTCACACAAACATCAACCAGACTTTTCTATGTACGTGTTTAGCCTGGCCAAAGTACGGAGAAGTTATCTCCTCTGTTCTTATCAGTTTAACGCAGTTACAGTTGAGAGCTGAAATAAAAGAAGAAGCGGAGAACTCAAAACGTCTCATCTGACAGCTGTCAATCAATGTATTAAAGTGTTCGGATTCCGCAGTTTGTCAGTCGTTTACACACCGGCGTGAAAGTGGCGTGGCGTGGCGTGTCGACCGCCGTGTGAGCTCGAATTTCGGCCGGAATGAGTTTGAATGGAGAGAGTCTCTGAAAGGAGCTCGGACAGCTGTGAGTTCAGCACACTTCCAGCCCAACTACAGCCCCTGTCCACCTTCCTCTCGCTCTTTTTTTCTCTGATTTAACCGAGGCTAAAAGATCATGCTGTGCGGCGGTCACTCACCTAATAAGACGGACAAAATCAATCGAACCGCCGGTTCGGGTGATCCTAAATATTCGGATAAATTCTCCATGAAGGGAGCCGCCATCTTTAGTGAGGGCGGAAGTAAATGCGACGGAGTTTCCGTGAGCATGTGGCGCCGTTTCACTCCGTCCTCCCGGTGTCCTTCTCCTCCTTCTCCTCCTCTTCCTCCCGCCACCTTTCACACCGTTAACCTTAGTGCTGAACTTCACTCTCAACTTCCACAAAAGCCTTGCGAAATGCTTCATATCGTGCCCATAAATGGTGTTATAGACCAAGATCAAAATTATAGTTAACTAGTGTAAATCATAAAACAATTGATTTCGCAAACACAAAGCTGCACAAGCCAGAAACCAAAACGTCAGTCGCTCCGATCAGCATTTGGGTTTTTAGTATAATCAATTAATTTAGCACTTCGTGTTTTCCATTGAATTTAACTGATAATATTACCTTGACAATAACATTTGCATGTATCGCATCTATCTATCTATCTATCTATCTATCTATCTATCTATCTATCTATCTATCTATCTATCTATCTATCTATCTATCTATCTATCTATCTATCTATCTATCTATCTATCTGTTATATATTTATCGCTTCAGAATGATACAAAGCCAAACAAGAAATACTTGTATCAAAACATTAATTTAATATATTGCTTTGACTACCTTACATTTGTGGATACAGTTAGTCTCTACTGCCATCCAGTGCCCAAAAGAGCTCAAAGCTTTGCGACTAGTACGGGTGTGTTTGCGTTAATGTTGTGGTTCATTAAAACCACTATAACCTAAATGCTGAACTTCACTCTTAACTTGCACAAAAGCCTTGCGAAAGGCCTGTTTATTTGACTCCAAAACTCGAACTTTCTATTCAACAAAGTTCACGATGGACATCGTGAATAAGAGGAAGAGGTTAAACACTTCTATCATTAGCATACGCACAAACATAACAAACTAGCAAGCACGTGCATACCAGTGATTATATTTATTTCTTTTATTAACGTGTATTGGGTGGGCTCTCCTTTAAGGAGAACCTGCTGGACAAATACTAAAAGAGCAAATTTCTAGACATGAGCTGGTTCCTGAACAGTGGTCTTTACTCGCACTAGACTTCTAGATGACGGTGAGACAAGCTCTTTCAGGTAATTGCGTATTAATTAAACACATCTTGCCACAGTTTGACGTATGCACATGTAATTTGAAAATATGTACATTTAAAATCGGTAACATTTTTGATTTCTCAAATAAATAGGAAGATGTGTTGTAAATTCTCACACTGCCGAAAGGCATTTTGGGAAGACAAATTTTAAGTCAAACCTTGGCCGCCCTCTGCTGGCCAACAGCTAAAATTGTTCATCCACTATCGTTTTGCCTTTTGGATAAGGAATCATGGGAAGGCGAAAGTAAGATAGCAGTCGCTCTCTGCTGGCCAATAGCTATAATAGTTTACGCACTATTTGTCTAATAATGTTTTTGCAGAGGAAAATACATTTTGGTTAGTGATACGGATAATGTATGGATCTTTGTTTGCGGTCGCAGTGCACAAACACGGGAACTGGATTGGCCAGAAAAGGCCTTTTATTTGCAGAACAGAGAGACTTGAAAGTGGACTCTCAAATGGAAAGCAGATAACTAACTAAACATTAAGCAAGCATTAGATTTATATATTATGTTGAGGTTCCGTGGTGAAATGAGTGTGGCGTTTCTTTGTGCCATATTTTATTGATTGCAATTTGTATTGGTTTATAAAAAAAAGTCGTTGATTGTCTGTAAATTCGTTCTGTCCTTTTACACCAATGAGTAGCAATACTAATTTCATTGTAACTCTGGGATACAATGACAATAAAGGCATTCTATTCTATTCTAATATGAAATATTCCACAATAAGGAACAACGCTGAAATAAACCATATTGCGTCCCCAATTATTGTACAATCATTATTAAACTATACAAATATAACGCACAGGAAGTAATACAAGCAATCATTAATGAAAACACACAATCTTCTACTCGAGAAAGACTTGCTTACAGTAAGGCTAAACTAGTCAATTTAATAAATTTAAAAACACATGGCTGAGTTAATGAACTCCGTAGATTAAAAAAATCGTGTATATTTCCCTGGAAACAAAACAGACGTTTCTAACAACTTAAGGGAATCAGCCAATCAACACGTGCACCTTTCGCGATTAAGAGCACTAGCTTTGAGGGCGAGGTACCGCTAGCCAATGACAGATCAAGGGGCGGGCTTTACGTTTGCTCTATATAAAGCCCGGCCTACCGCACTTCCTCGCTGTCTCTCCACCGGTGTGTGTCTGTGCTGTTTTCTGTGGCAAATCAACGCGCTGCTTCTGCAATCATGGCTGCCAGGAAATTCTTCGTTGGTGGAAACTGGAAAATGAACGGCGACAAGAAGAGCATCGAGGAGCTCGCCAGTACACTGAACAACGCCAAACTGAACGCCGACACCGGTACGTATTTCCTCCGTGTGTCGCTGCAAACCGAGGCCTTTTCGCCGTGACCCTGAGATGACATCTGTCGCCGATGCTCTCGGGATGTGAACATAACTCTACCGTGATACTTTCTGCCGTGCCATTCAGCGAAGCGTTAAATCTGTCTGTTTGATTCACAGGTCGTGTTTGGTTAATGAGTGAATGATGCTGCCGCGATTGAAGGGTTAAGTTAAGCGAAGTGGGTGTGTGAGTTCCTGCACGTAGCCTTCAGACACGTTTAGCTGTCAAATCGAGACGCGTGTATTATTAATGTTATTGTGATTTACTTAATGCTTTTAAACGCATATTAAAATAATTCAGACTTTTTTTTTTCCTCGAGTATTTCATTTGCTTCCTGCAGGCGTGACGTCCACTTCCATTCCAGAATTGAACCTTCCCTTTTCTAATTAAAAACAAAATTTAAAAGGTACATACCTGGCTGGTGTTTCTCATATTCCTACTGTTATTTTACAATAGTGTAAACTTGTGATCCTTCTTGCTGGTTAAACATTTATTAAAATGTAATATAAAATTTATTCATTTTTTTAAATTAACATTCCGTTATTTGTAACAAAGCATTTTTCTTTGCGTCTCTTTTATTGCATCTTTGTGATCGATTTAATGACTCAGCATTAAATTACAATTTACATTTGTAATGCTTTTCCGGTTATGTAATCTGATTGAGCGGGCAAAAAAAATATCTGGCTTGTCCAGAGTTGGATGAACCTTGAAATGTTGAAGTCCAAAAGTCAAACCGCTCCGCATTTACCGGTTTGTTGAAATCGGAGGAGCTTCTTTCCAAATACTGAAGACATAAAGGTCATGGGTCATGCTGTCATTCTCACATTCACTGGTGCTCCAGCAGAATGTGGAGTAACCTTTTCCTTGACCTTCTGTAGAAAGAGCACCAGAATCCAGAGACGAATGCCCTTTACAGCGTGTTTAATATAGTTCCACGTAGTTTGAAATGCACCCCGTCTGATTCTGATAGATCTCCACTTCTGAATGGATTAAAATTCCAGGCTTGGAATAAATTGACCCAGTCATCACTGGTAAAATAAACATGTCAGATGTGAGTGCACCTAAAGTGCTTTTCTGTGTGGCTTTAATTTCTGTGACGGTTTAGTAATTGATGTTGTTTGGGACAGATGTCGTGTGCGGCGCTCCACCCATCTACCTCGACTTTGCCAGGTCCAAGCTAGACTCCAGGATTGAGGTGGCGGCACAGAACTGCTACAAGGTGGCCAAAGGTGCCTTTACCGGAGAGATCAGGTAATTCACTCCTGATTTGAAGTTCTGAAGAATCGTTTTTTACGTTTTTGTTGTTTTCCCTCCAGCCCTGCAATGATCAAGGACTGCGGCGTGAAATGGGTGATTCTGGGACACTCTGAGCGGCGTCATGTGTTTGGAGAGAGTGATGAGGCAAGTCTTGAAATCATTTTTCTCCGAGTTTCTACTAAGGCTTCACTGATCAACTAGATCAGCACAGTTCAGGTCAACAACACCTTAATGTATAGTCTACTTTATAGTTGTAAAGTACACTTTACTAAGCATAAGAAGGCTAGTAGCTTTATTTTCTGTTTAGTCGCGATCTCCATGGCTATTCAAGATCTTTGGGTACATTATTCTGGTCTGTAGGTGGCAGTGTTACATAAAAGGATTCTACAACTGAGTGTCTGGGAACTCTGGAGGATCTACAGTGACTTTGTGTTGCTTAGCAAGTCTGTGTAGAAACCATAAACTGCAAGTCCAGCTTGTAGTATTATAACTACAAATTTTATTAATTTTCATAGCTGTAGTTTGGACAAAATGGGCAGAGTATTACAATTAAAGGGTCATGTGGAAGTTAAGGTTAATGACCTGAATTAAGTTATTCAATTTTGGAGCATTTTGGCAACAATTCTGCAACACTGACTAGTTTTACATGATTTCACTTTGTTTTGAGATGTATTTTAGGCCAACTAGATGAGTTAAGATCTGCGTTAAAGAGCGTTGTGTGTCTAAATTGACTGTTTTCTCATTGGTGGTGACTACTTAAGTTTAGTTTTGGTTCATGGATAAATGGGTGAGGACTTGATACCATTTCATTAATCGTTATTATCAGGATTCATAATGATTGTGTTTGAGTAAATTTTTTTTCAGTACATTATAAAAAATATATTTTTTTCCCACAGCTGATTGGCCAGAAAGTGGCTCATGCTTTGGAGAACGGTTTGGGTGTGATCGCCTGCATCGGTGAGAAACTGGATGAGAGGGAGGCTGGAATCACGGAGAAAGTCGTTTTCGCCCAGACCAAGTTTATTGCAGGTATTTTTCAGGAAATCGGTCAATAAATCTAAAACATTTTTGAAAATATATATCCGTTTCAATTTCTAGTTTTGCTGCTGAAATGTATTCCGTTTGAATGAAACTTTAGAGCATGGTTATTAACTTTTTTTTTTTTTTTTT
>CM051501.1:6450084-6531282 GCA_028031935.1 Paedocypris micromegethes | reverse complement strand
TATTAAAAAAAATTACATTTTAAACCTGTTGAACGTTTAAAACTTTTTTTTTTTTTCTTGTCTATAAGTGGAAAAGTAAATATACACTGTTTTCATTCATTTGTAAAAACAGGAAACTGATTCATATTTTAATCAGTTTTGCCCAGTAGAAAGACCTGAAAAACCTGACCAATACACACTACATATTTTTTGTGTGTGTATACAATGAGCAAATCTTGCTTTTTTGTGTTTGCGTTAACACCAGAATGAAAATGTCTTAATCATAAGACATAAAACGGAAATTTGACAAGACACTCATTACTGCAAACCTCAAACTGGAAATCTTAAACTTAATTCACAAATTCTACAAATTACACTGAAACATGTAGTTGCTGTCATTTGAACAAATACTAAAAGAGCAAATTTCTGACTCTTGTCTGGATCCTGAGCAGCTTCCATCATTTACACTAGATGCTTCTGTCCTGGTGACTAAAAATACGTGAATAACCACCACCAATATGGGCAAATCATGCTTTTTTTTGTTAATTTAGTGTGCAATAGAATGCAAATGTTTTTTTTTTTTTTTTTAGAAAATATGCCATCACCCATTATCAGAATCGATAAGTACAAATAGCATCAATATTAGTAACTTAATTTATAGTTACAATTATACACTAATGTCTAACATAAAGTTGTATCTGTTATTAACAGTAAAGTTGGGGGTTTCCATTTATAGGAAACCTTCTGGACAAATACTAAAAGAGCAAATTTCTGACCGTTGTCTTGATCCAGAGCAGCTTCCATCATTTACACTAGATGCTTCTGTCCTGGTGACTAAAAAAACAACCCCCGATAAACATTCACATATCGACCTCCAGAAAAAAACTTTTGTTTAGTCTGAAAACTAAAATGAAAATGTGTTTCATACATATGACTTTTGAACGCACACGCGCTCATATAACCACAAAGCACTATACAAATAGGTAATACAGACACTTTGAAAGTTAAACTGCAGTACAGTTTTCAGAACCTAGCTCGAGGTTTCTTCAAACCACGTACACAAATGTAGGGTGGTGATTCTATTTTTGACAGATTAGTAGGGGGGGCTTCCCTTTATAGGAAACCTGCTGGACAAATACTAAAAGAGCAAATTTCTGACTGTTGTCTGGATCCAGAGCAGCTTCCATCATTTACACTAGATGCTTCTGTCCTGGTGACTAAAAAAAACGTGAATAACCACACCAACATGGTTAAATCACGCTTTTTTGTTCGTTTAGTACAAACAGACCCTTGGAAAGCTAAATTACAGTAAAGTTCTCAGAACAGAAGCTTATTCAAATCACGTACATAAATGTAGATAGATTATTCCACTTATGACAGTTTAGTGGGGGTTTCCATTTATAGGAAACCTGCTGGACAAATACAAATACAAATAACAAACTAGAATCTGTGCAGGCTTTTATTATGATTAAAACAAACACTATTCATTATTAATTTAAAAAGAATAAAACATAATTATAAATCACATTCATAATTGTGATTGAAGTTTTGTTTTCAATCAGTTTTAGTGGAGAGCATTATCGATTTTCAGGGTTTTTCAGGGTTCGTCGCCAGTCACCAGGATAGAAGCACCTAGTGTAATAATGGCAGCTGCTTAGTAGCCGGGTAAAGAAAGTGTTAGAAATTTGCTCTTTTAGTATTTGTCCAGCAGGTTTCCTATAAATGGAAGCCCTCGTTATATTGCGAAAAATAGAATCATCAACCCACACAAGTAAGTGGTTTGAAGGAACTTAACTTCATTTGTATAACAGATTTTCATTAGCACGCCTAATTTTTAGTCGTCACGCTGAACACAAAAAGATTAACACGTTGGTTTGTAAAATATGATTTCTGGAGATTCTATTTTTCCCCTCATTATTTGTGAAGCTTTTCTTCGTCAGTCACCAGGACAGAAGCATCTAGTGTAAATGATGGAAGCTGCTCAGCAATCAGATGGCAGTCAGAAATTTGCTCTTTTAGTATTTGTCCAGCAGGTTTCCTATAAATGGAAGCCCTCGTTATCTTGTAAAAAAATAGAATCATCAACCTACACATGTAAGTGGTTTGAGTGTATAACAGATTTTTATTAGCACGCTTCATTTTTTGAATTGCTTCATTTTGCTTCACGAATGTGTTCCGATGCTGTGACAGAAATATTGTCAAATAAAGTTTAGTTCTTAAAAAGGAGACACAAGGAATTTAACATCTTTGCCTCAAAATAAAAAAAGAAAAAAAGTGTGATAAAGCAACGTTTAATTCTTTATTTTACTTTTCAAGGATGTGCATCATGTACAGATCAGTATATACAGTCGGCAGTGCTTTCCTCCGCTCCACACAGTTGGAGACGGAGAATAAATTGCTTGAGTCGGAGCTGTAAAAGAAGATCAGACAAGCGCAGCACTGTTGAAATACTTACTGCCAGGCACTGATCACATTCAAACCAACCGCAGAGAGAAAAGAGAGGGAAAAGAGAGAGGGCATGCAGAAAGAGAGGAGAGAGAGATGAATGAAAGAGGCAAGAGCTTCAATGCGGCAGAGAGAACACATCTAAATACAACCATATAAACTTAAAAAGCAAAAGGACTGATTTAGAAGAAAGATGCCAAAGAAACCGGGGACGACAGGCCACATTCGAGACAAATGAGTTAGTAATACTGCTGAGGAAATAGTAACATCAAAATACAACAGGCGTGAGAATAGAGGCTGGACACGAATCGGAAAAACTCGCAGTGACACTCCTAAAGACGCAACATGAACGAAACACCAACTTTTCACCATCAGAACGATCTGTATGTCCAGGTATGTCACTATACGGCTTTTAGATTAAAACAAATCATCAAAAACAGAAAGAAAAAAAAAAAAACACGCACTAGATAACAGAAAATGAAATCAAAAATCAAAAAAAGACACACCTGAGCATACAGCAGCAAATAAAATAAAAAAAAAAACGTGAAAAGTAAAACAGACTCTTGCATTGAGATATTTCTAGAGCAAAACAATATGCCATCACGTCATGAAGATGCGTTGAGAATCACACGTTTGTCGGACAACAGGCGTAATGGAGATTCTCATGAAGCCGTGGTCTCAGCGGCTTTCTCGTGTGCCTCTGGACAAGCTTTGCCCTCGTCCGATATCTCTCGTTTCGCTCCGGTTGGGATCCACTGCAAGAGAAAGAATATCGGATAATAAAGAAGAAAGAGAAAACAGGACTGGGATGGAGATGTTGAAGAACAGCATGGAAGAGGACTAAAACAACGGTCACATTCACTGATTGTTATTCTGACACGAACAATTGTCACTCGATGATTTTTTTTAAATAGGATTAACTCGAACTCGGAGAACAGTTGATGTTTCTGCACAATGCTTCAACATTGCTGGGACTATTTGAGAGAACTGAGCATAGAAAGCGAGCTCCATGATCTTCTCGCTCACGTCGGCCCAAAGTTCATTTCAACAGATTTTCCAAGCAACTTAGTCAGTTCACACATTAAAACCCTCAAACTCTGGTACAAAATCTACAAATCATGATTGGAAAAGCAAATCCGAAACGGTATTTACATTTGCTATTTACACAAATTTACAGTTTCACCAGTGAGGGATCAAAAACCCTGAGATGTTCAGAGCGCCTCACGTCACCACAAATCTCCTGAACTCCGTAACTGTTTTAAACGCTTAGTTGCTATGGAAGTGACGTGTGGAGCCAATCACGAGTCAGCCAGATCAAGTTAGCCAATCGCTTGTCGAGATCTTTTTCACACCGATATCCATTACCCGCCATTTACAACGGATCAGGCAGAGCTTGAGAAGCCATACAAACCCATGAGGTTCCAAACACAGGAAAACCACTGTGGTGCAATGTGGGGACCATCTTTCACCGCCTCGTGGGGACCATCTTACACAGCCTTGTGAGGACGTTCTTTCACAGCCTCGTGGGGACCATCTTACACAGCCTCGTGGGGACCATCTCACACAGCCTTGTGGGGACCATCTCTTCTCACTGAACGGAAGAATGCAGACAGGTTCTTGATCCGAAGACGGAGTGGTGATGATTGGCTTTGTTGGGTGATGCTCTATGGATCTTCAGGTGAATATCTACAAGTGGCCGGCCCTGGCGCGGGAATCTTCTAGCTTGGTCGTGGTGGGAATCTCTGTGCTCGTCGTGATGCTCCGGACTAACCAGGCAAAACTTCTTGGGCGCTGTAATTCCTGATTTTGATGGTGGAGAATAACACCTAAAACAATCCTTGAACTTTTCTGTAATAACTTAGTCCAGAACTTAAGTGGGGATGGAGGGAAAACAGCCATGGCAAAGTCCATTGCCGATGTCAAATCTTGGTAATTTGGACTAGGTCTTCAACTCGATTGGCGTTTGCTCTAAAACTTTGTTGCGCCTTTCGTGTGATGTTTTCAGATCTTGAGCTGTTTGCTTGAGGAGAGAAACATGAGACAACAGTGTTAGCTTGACAACTCGGATCTTCCTGCCGTCTGAACCTGCCGCTCTTCAACTAGTGACTTAAGTGGCTCTAAAACTGGTGATGTGTTTAACGTCGGTGTAGTCGATACGACCAGCATGTGTCTAAATCTGATTTCTCTGCAAATGTCGGCTTTATGTTGTTGTGATCAGAGTTGGGAATTGTTGCAAACTGGCCTGACGTGTGAATCACCCTATGAATAATATGAAAATTGTAAATATAATTTGTCACGTATTCTGTTAAGCGGGTATTGGTCCCTTATCAAACGCCTGTCTTTGTCTCTTCTGTAAATTAAGCTTGGAATTTCAGTCCATGTGCCACCTTGGCAAGTTAAGTAGTGATCAAACAACCTGAGCTAACTTTACAATCTATTTTACTGGGGTCAGAAGACATGAAGGCAACACCGAGCCCTGCCAGAAAAGCTACACATGAATCTAAATCTGGAAAGGCCAAAGTGGACTGCACATACTCCACCGGCACAGAGGGCCTGAACCTGAAAAGGACAAAAAAGAAAAAAAAAAACAACAATTAAGATTAATGAAATTAATCAATTTTCTCCAGTCGTCACTCACGTTTTAAGAATGGCCTTCAGTGCTTGATTTCGTTCTCGCTCCACAAACTTGTCAATGAGATAAGACGCCATGCGAGGTGCTTTCAGATACAGTTTAAAAAACCGCTGGAAGTTTCCAAGAGCCCAGGCCGTACGAAGCTCGAGTGCATGAGCCACACAGGAATCAGCACGGAGCTCGGGAGTCAGGTACACAAGCTCCGTCGTCAGATCTGAAAGAAAAGACGACAACATGTTTGACCAAAGCATGTAAAGAATCTGAAATATAGAAAAGAAAAGTCAATTTACCTCCAGAATTCTTAGTAAAGATGTAGTAGATAATTCTGTAGGCCGTGAATTCACCAATGTTTTCTGATGGACAGTCCTTGTAAAGAGCTTTCAGTTGAGTCTGGCACTGGTTGAACTCCTCATGGTCTCCCTGCAAAAAACATAACACATTAATAAAATAAAAATAACAGAACGATGCAAAAGTAAATTGAACCAACACAAACCTTTTCCAGTGCGATCCGAGCGTGAGTCTCATACACCTCCACTGTGAAGTCAGTGCGCACACCTTGTACCTAAACACAAATACAGACTTTAAAATTGAACTCAACTATAAAATTACAGCAAAAAGAAAAATGAAACATTTAGTTAAAAGCTATTTACAGTGAGATCTTGTCGTATGGATTTCATCTGTTCGCACGCATACACGTAATCCTGGTTGGTTTTCCAGTGCTCTTTAACAGCAGTGAGAGATTTCCGTAACACCTGAAAGCAGCAGCAGATTTCAGAAGAAGCCTGGACTCAATCCAGGAGTGAAGCGCTTTATCCAACTCACAGTCACAGGTCGGACGGTGGAAGGGTCGGGGGCGCAGGTGAGGCGCAAGTAGTTTTTAGTAATGTCCTGGCACGTTCCTACAATAGGACAGTCATCCCAACTCAGACTCTCCTGGGTGGCGTTGGGCGGGGCAAACACATTGATGTTAAGCACTAGTGGCTCGGTGCGCTTAGTGTGGAACCTTGCGGCGCGGCTTTGCTTTTTGGCTTCACGGTTTGGGTCATGAAAGTCCATACCTGCGTTACCACCTTTTCGCTTTTTACCAAAACCACTAGTGGGATCATCGGCATTCCTAATTGAAATAGGGAAAACGGGAGCGTTATTTTATTTGATTCACCTTCTTGAGAATGTAAGGTCTTACCTTTGTCCTCGGTTTGCCTTGCCTCGTCCTCTTCCCCTATCTCCACGACCTCGACCACGCTTTTGTTGTCGTCGAGACAGGGGAAGCTGAAGCTCAACTGACATGCTACTGTCTGAGTGGGAGGCCGAGTCACTGTAGGAACAACAGAACAAATAGAAATGAATAAAACTGGATCAGACATGTTTATGCGAGTACAAGCACCCCTCCAATTTTTCATGCAAAACAAATTCAAAGATTACTTTCTTGATGTTCTGACTTTTCAAACACATTTGTGGCCAAAACAAAATGTAATCTAGCTTGTGACTTGATCATCAGTGGAAGGATTTAACAATGCACAAGTGTATGCGCAAAGACGACGTATCTGCGTGTATTTGTGTTTGCTCCTGACTCTAATTGTGGAAAAATGGATGCTTATATTCGCTTATATTTCAAATATGCACAAAAAATAAGCACCCAAAGTTTTTGTAAAAAGTGGTGCTTATATTCGTGTAACTACGGAAGTTTTTTTGCATTTTACCTGTGATGTCTACTCCTGTCTCTATGTCGGCTGTGAGGAGATGGAGATCGCGTTGACGAGCGAGATGAGCTTGAGGTGCTGGGGGAAGGGCTTCTCTGCGAAAAGACGTTTCGATAGTTACCTACTCTGGTCCCAACTCTTCCTCTAATTGCACCAACTCTTCCAACAGCATTTTCCTGAGAGCGCTGAGAAACCACCTCCCAGCGTGATGGCTTTGGCTTAAGACTGTACAAAAAAAAAAAACCACAATAATTTCTATTAGATGATGAAAAATAAACAAGTTTATGGAGATGAACACAAGGAGAAGAACACATGATAATTGCTCACTCTGGCAGGGGTTCTCTGGTCCAGTCAACTGTGTAAGCAGAACCATCCTGAAGTCTGGACTGCAGGATATCCTTTAGCACCTTCTCTGTACGGTCCTTATCCTCTTCGGATTCACAAGCTGTGAAGCAGCGCTGCACGTACTCTTTCATGGCCTGGGGCCAATCCTGAGGCCTAAACATCATAACAGCAATTAGAAACTAATCTGCAAATGTTGTTTATCTTGCAGTCCATTAATCTATCAGATTAATTTCTACAAACTAGGGATGCACAGATACCACTTTTTTCGGAAGTATAAATTTACTTTAAATTACACATTTCCGAAGCAGGGGGCGGGGCATTTGGCGCCTGTGATTAACCCCTTACACGTTTCTCAAGCATAGACATTTCTCAGACCGTGATATTGGCATCCCTACTACAAACGATTGTATTGAGATTGTACCGTGTTTGTGCACCAGCTGGAGAATTCACAGATGCTGAAATCACTGGAGCAGATGAGGTGTTTGTCATGGCAGAAGAAACTTGTCCGGGGTCCTGCTCTCCTGGAGGAAAACTCGGATTGGTCACGACGAACGGGCGCTTGGGTATATTAAACTTAAGGGATCCAGTTCCGGGGGCTTCTGTGAAAGCAACAAGGAGAATAAACCACTGGAAACGTTTTACCCATTTAAAAGCACGATTTACACTCGATTTACGAAACACGTACGTTTCATGCGCTGCCAGAGCTGCTGACCCCCTTTGCTCAGATTTGTGTTTGGCTTCTTGACCTCAGGTCCTCTATACGGTCCCTGCTGCTGAAGAGGCTGGAAGCTTTGTGCCTGGAAAACCTGGTAAGAAGGCCTAACTTGTGCTTGGTTGTAAATAGTGGGACTATATGGCATGGTTCCGTTAGAGCTATATGTGGATTGGGATTGTGAAGTTGGGTACTGGCTATTTGGTGGAGGAGGAATGGATGGGGGAGGGGGAGGAGGGGGCTGGTCAGAGGATTTAGGGCTTTGGGGGGGAGGTTGGGGGTTGGCTGGTGGAGGAGGTTGTGATGAATAACTAGATGACTGGTCTTCCATCATAGAAGGCTGAAAGAACGAAACAAAGAGGAATAATTACATTATTATGTGTTATACAAGTTTCTAATAAAAAGTCCACCTTAATTAAACATAAAATTATCAAACTTGGTGGTGTAGACTAGATCCCAAACGGACTTTGAGAATAGACTAACTGCAATTAATAATTCTATTATTGTTTATTTTATTTAAGTGCGTCTTATTGCAGAATAAAACTTGTGTTAACCCACTCACACACAGATATACATACTCAGTTAAAAATAACTAGCCACAGAAAACCAAACACACACAGGATCTCACCTGTCCCGTGGGGGTAGTGGGTGTTTGGTAGACCGCAGTATTGCCATACTGTCCAGGTTGGTATGCGCCTCCATACTTAAAACACAAAATAAAAAGCAAATAAATGGCTGAATCGTTAAATGGTCAACAATTAAATTCAACAAAAATACAGACCATATGTAAAAGCTTCACAATGTCAACTATCCAAAAAATGAGAATCAAAATATCAAAAACAAAAAATCAAAATGTATCAATTAATTCTGTATGTACCAACTTTACTTGTATTTGTGTAAAAAAAATTCACAAAGACGACAACTTACTAAATGTCACTTACATTTAGGACATTTGACACTTACTTTTGCACATTTTATTGTAGTTACCCCACGACTATGTTTAAATGCTGGAACAATCAAAAACACAATTCACTACACAATGTTCCGCGTATAATATGTTCGTGACAAATACAATTTGAATTTGATTTTGTACCGGGGCGTTAATTCAACTAAAATGATAACCATCACAATAAGTGATTGAAAGAGTTGCAAACTACAAGAGAAAACGGCGACAGTGGGAAAATGGTGAAGAAAATGCTGCTTGAAGGTCACGGTATTGTTGACCAGAAGGTTGCTCAACTTCACAAGGCTGTAGATATTTTTCTTTTGCATTCTGACCCAAAACAGATTGACACACGGCACAAAATGTAGTGAGAACACAAAGATAATAATACAATTAAAGGTTTCAAATCAGATGTATGGAGTAGCAAGCAATTTCTGTTTATTTTATTTTGAGTTTTCCTAGTGATTTAAGCACTTGCCGTTATGAAACAGTTATTTAATATATTTTATTTAAGCATTTCATTCATTATCTTTTGGTAAACATGTAGAGCAGCATTTCTTTTTATTTGGCTAGGAAAATTCAAATCTAGCTTCAAACTCATTTTAAAAGTATATGCTTGTTCTGATGAAAGAGGAAAAAAAGGTTTGGTTTTTCTTTTGAGAGTAAAACTAGAAATTTAAAGAGTATACATTTACTGAATAATTCTTATATCGAGTGCTGGGGGTATTATATTGTGCCATGCAGCATTGTGTACAGACTGACAATTGAAATAAAATACAGATATTGAAGTACTCAGTAAACTGCTATTGAAATCAGATTGAGATGAGGTCAAAGTAATCTGTAAATATAACAAACAAGAGATCCCAAATGCTGCAGTCAGCAGATCCACATCACACATCAAAAATCTGCTATGGAACAATTCCACAACTTTCTGTGCACCTTAGGAAGTGACAATTCCATTCTCTGTTTGCTAAAGTCCATTTGCTACAAAGTCTATTCTCTTTTAGCCGTTTTGCTCGGCTCACCCCTCCATTGTTTCAACGGAAAGCTTCTTTGGACAACAGCCAAATGCTGTAAATCTACATTCCAGCATTATCCAAAACGACTTGAAAAACCACATGTAATGAATTGCAATATGTTTGTATATATACACAAAATTTCACACTTATGAGAGCGACACAGCACACGTTTGCTTCTAAAGATAGACAAAGTAAAATAAATAAATAAAAATACTAACCGGTGTCATAGGGTAGTAATAGTTATAGGAATATGGGTAACCAGGTGCATACTGTTGGTTCTGCTGATACCACTGGTAATACTGCTGTTGCTGCATAGTATTGGCGTCCACAATCGGTGGATACGGACCAACCTATAGGAAAGAAAAACAAGTCAAATTTTATACATTAAACAAACAGATATCCCGCAGGAAAATAAATTGTCCTGACTGGTTTAGAAAGCGAACCTGTTGGGCATTGGGTGAAGTTCTGGTGTTTTTACTGATGGACGCCAGAGCCTGTCTGGCTTTCTCCCATTCTGGGTTTTCATGGACAGCTTCATCACCACTTCCATATGGCCTGTGGGGGGAAAAAAAAGATAAAACTTTAGCTTAGCACAATCAAACCCAAACGACATCTTGCGTCATCATCATCATCCAACAAACAAATACCATTAGACGTTGTCACGCAGAGGCAGCAATACTTTACTGTTGCTTAATTATATAAGTCAAGTAATGTAGTGTGTTTGAAGCAACACATCAAAAAACGAATATAAATTTTATTAGTCGTTAGACTGGCAATAGGTTATTTTGAACTACTTTACATAATCACGTTCAAGCCAACGCCATTTACAAGACCAACACATTATCGGCTAAAATATTTGAGCTTTACTTATTACATCTTCCGCATAACGTCACCTTTATACAAGTTCTAATGAAAACATAAATTCATTATAAAGCACAGTTAAACTATACTATAAAAAAAAAATCATCGGATCTTACCAACTCGATGTTTGTGGTTGTTGAGCAGCATTCGCCGCCATTTTGCCAAAGAACTAAAAGCGCAAACTGACTACAAGACCAACAGTAATGTTTAGAAAATATGTTGTACAAGTAGAAAATTGTTGTAAGATTTAGTTGTCGTTGCTGTACCTCAAGAATATCAAGTACGAGACGATACTAGCATTACGCCGAAGCCCATGTCAAGTAATTCGCCGTATTCAAATAAGGATGAACAGCAACACTCCGAACAAAATGGCTACGGTGACAGATATAGTGAATCCGGAAACTCGGCTACGGAAGCCGCAAGCGGACATTCAGTGTCAGTGAATTATCTCGAGCTCGCGAGAAAATCGCGAGACTTAAAAAGACGCAACGAAGGACGAGATCTTTAATTATAAAAGCTGATGGATCTACAAGCTACTCCTCGTTCGATTTGTCTATGAAAAGAATTCTAATCTTTCCTGAGCGAAGAAAATGATTGTACAATGATTGCTAGAATATAATAATACAAAAACGATTGTTTAAATTCAGTAGTGATTAAGAAAATAAAACAATTAAGTTTTTTAGTCATGCTCATCTACCCTGTAATTTGTGTAGTTGTTTATTGCATTTAAATTTTTTGTTAATAACGTAGTCATACATTTTACTCTATTTTTTTGCTTTACATATTCTAGTTTTGTTGGATGTCTATAGTGTTTAATTTATTGTACATTTTTTCGCTTGTTGTGGGCTGTTCATAATTTGGTCAGGATTCCTGGTCATCTGTCTGACTTTCTTTATTTTAATTAGCCGTACGTGTCCCGTTACTTGTTTGTCGTTTCTTGTAATTTACTGTATATTTTATAATCTTTTAGGGTATAATATTTTATTCTTGTGTAATCTTTTATTCATAATCGTATAAATTCTCCTTGCGGTCCCTTTTTAGTTGGCTTGTGGAAAACCAATTTTTCCGTTTTTAATACCTATACAGTTAGCCTATTGAAGACTCTCGATCGTTGTGAACAGTGCAGCCAATCGCGGTGTCGTGCGCCTGTCTATTGGCGTCCCCAACATTACATAATATTTGGATTTTGTGCATTTTCTCCTCTCTCCTTCTCCAACTGTAGCTGAAACTGGATTTAAAAAGACTTTATATTTTATAATGAATTTGACCATCTTTTAAATAAAATAAAAATCAACAATTGGTTACATTTTATTCAAGTAGTTGTTGACCATTTTTTTTTTAAGTGTTGGCACCTTTGACAATAGTTTGATGCATCAGATGCCTCATGCTCCTATGTGGTGCGAAGCCGTTCAAATGAATTGTTCTTTTTTGTTTTTTCCCGTTTCTACAAAAATGACAGCCAAATGTTGGCATTTTTACAACAATTGTTACATTACATAATAAAAGCTTTAGATTTCTTTTAGCGTCACACGATTCTTCAGCCAAAACAAGGACACGTCAGACACGTAACACAGACAGCCAATAGAAATGCCGTCAACATGTTTCACCCCGCGTTTTCTCCATCCCGATTGGATGGTTATTACGTCAGTCTCTTTCCAAAACATCTCGTTGGTCATACGGTAGAGTAAGGCGGTACATTTTATTGTTGACGTTTAACTGGAAGAAGTGGGCCAGTCGACATATTGAGTAAAGACGGGTTTTTTTTTTAATAATAGAATATATTTTCGCATACAAAGAGTACTGCTAAACTAATACATCAAAAGGATACATTTGCGTCAAAGAAAGAAAGACAGGGTGTTTCCATATCTGCCCTTCGTAGTAAAGGTATGTGGTTGGTTGTTTTCTCTGGAACTCATGGCTAATGTCAGTTTGTTCGTTTTGTGTGGAACAGAATGTCGTACAAGTGCCACTAAACTCCAAATTGATGCATTTTCATCTCTGAACAAGTACTTGTAAATGTAAACGTCAAAGTGGAATATCTCATGGTATTGCTTACAGTCGGATTGTTTGCGGGCACTTATCAGACACATCTCGCCGACTGTTGTGTTTATTCTTATTTTGGTTATGAATAAACAAGTTGAGTGCGTGGAAACTGGTACTAGTCTTGCGTTTATCGTGTGCACGTGGTTTCGCACTGCATCACTATTGATCGTGATGTGTTTGAGCAATGGCATCTAATCTTATGCTTGCCTCGAAAAGTGTTTGTCTATCAAAGAAACACGATTAGATTCCCGTTAGATTCCCAAAACAAGTTAACGTAATTTACAAGTGTTAATTTGTTTGAAAGTAACATTCAATTTGACACATGTATGCAAACACACACACACACACACACACACACACACACACACACACACACACACACGTATATTGTTTGAAGCACATTTTGAAGTATGTCCTGCATAATTTACTGATGCTTATTAGAATGCATTAATGCAGATGTTTGATTTCCAGATGTCAAGTTATTATCAGCGAAGTGTTCCACTGGAGGTCAGGAGAGCAGAAGGAGTGAGAATCCGGGCCAAACATCCAGATAAAATCCCGGTCAGTCTAATTTGTCAATTTCAAGGACAATGCTTTAAAGGCTGTGTGTGTTATTTTTGTCTTGATATACGTTTGTTGCTGTCTTAGATAATAGTTGAGAGGGCTGCAAGATCTCGCGCCCCTGAACTCGAGAAAAAGAAGTACCTTGTTCCTTCAGACCTTACAGGTGATTCTTTTATTAATGTTTTATTATTAATTAAAAGTCTTTTTTATTAAGTAAAGTTAAATGTACTATATATTAAAGTAAAAAAAGTGATTTCAAATGTGTTATGGTTTTCATTTCTCATCCTGACCTTACTTAACACTCTTCTCTTTGGCGAAAGAAATGAAACTGTTGTACAATTTGGGTTTTGGTTTGACGTAGTTAACTTGTCTGATTCAGTTTCTTTCTTCATCCTCTTTTCCCCCATAGTCGGTCAGCTCTGCTTCCTTATCCGGCAACGAATGTCTATGAGGCCAGAAGAAGCACTTTTCTTTTTCGTGAAAAACTCTGTCCCTCCATCCAGTTCTCCGCTCTCTATAGTGTATGAGGTAGGTCAAGCATCCTTCTTTTAATCCGTATTGACAATATGGAAAGCCTTACATTCCTAAACAATCACATTGTTGCTTTGTATTACACAACACATATTTTCAAATAAATAAATAAACATACAAGTGCAACGGAAATGACTATTCACATGTACAGTCTGTCACATGCTTTCACAGTTGTTAAGCATAAACACAAACATGCTAGACTCACCAGTGCTAAAGTCGGTCACATCCCATGTTTTCTTCTGTGCATGATCATAAATATACAATATTTTCCCTTGTGTTCAGGAACATCACGAGGACGATTTGTTTTTGTACATGACATACAGTATTGAGAGTGTTTATGGAGCCTGATCCCAAGGACAAACAACCTCAGATGGAGAAAGAAAAGCATTAGATCACATCATTTTACCACAACGTTCTGTACATTTTACCTTTACTGAAATCTTTTCTCAAAATGGATTAAAAACTAAAAAGGGTATTACAGTGTTTTAAGGGCACCTTTGAAGTAAAATGTGTTGCAGTTAGGTATTATTGCCATTTGGAAAATACTACGGACTAAAAAGGTCAAATTCAGTAAATTAATTTTTAAAAATATTATTAAATGAGCAAATATGAATTGTATCTTTCTCTCCAGAGATTGGATCAATTGTATTTAATGCATATACATTTTGATAATGTTTGCTCTTCTTTTTTGTAAAGTATTATCTATGGTCTGACTACAAAATAAAAAAAAAAATGAAAAAACAATTGGTGGCTTTGTGTATAAATGTGAGGTTTAATAGAAGACATGAACGAAAACTGCACAAACTTGTTGAATAAAATGTTGCAATTAAAATAATTATAACATTGGGAAAGTCATGAAGCTTTTTACTTTGGGCATCTGATGATCCATTCATCCATGATGATCATGTCTCGTACGGTATGTGAGTGTGTTTGCCAACATGGCCACTAGGGGCAGTATCAAATAGTTTTCAGCATTTAACCATCCGGTGAAGTGACACACACAAACCCGGAGCAGTGGGCAGCCTTAAGCGGTGTCAGGGGTCATGTGGGGGTCAGTGTCTTGCTCAAGGACACAGCCGGAGTGGGATTTGAATATGCAACCTTTTGGACACAAGTCCAATTCCTTACAACTGGACATTTGATGTATTGCATTATTATCAATTTTATATTTCAAAGACGGTATGAACTGCTTTTCTTTACAGTTGATTTACAAGTTGTGGGAATGCATTCTGATCCTTACTTGTGGATCCTAAACTATTATCCGATTATAAAGATTTAGTTCATTCCGAAAGTGAGAAAAAAAAGCGAAGGATATTGTGGCTACACAGCAAAATGTTTTGAGGAAGTTGCACTTGCATATGTGTGATGTTTAGAATTATCCTGGTGTAAGAAACTTTGAGAAGTGCAGTAGCACTGCGGCACGCTCAAGCTCAAGCTCGAACAAATACAAAAATCTCAAAAAAGATTTAGGGAAAACGACAATAATGGACCGCAAAGAAGAAGTAGAGGTAGAGTTAGAGGAGATGACTAAAGTTGAGGAAGAACTAGAGACAAAAGGTATGTAAAATATATGCAGATAATAAAAAATATAAATGAATCTTAAGTTTAAGATACAAAAACATTAGAGGAATATTTATTTATTAGTTAATACTGGCTTATATTGCGGTTTCAGTGCAACTTTCATCTCCTGATACCATGGAGGAAGACTCCGATGCAAATATATACCACACGCTCGCTGGCCCGTCTGAGAACGTTTATGGAGTGAAATCTTCAACTGGATCGTATACAGTGAAAAAAGGTATTTTATTAACTTATGTTAATTTGATTCTAAAATTAAAAAGCATTTTGAAATCTAAGTCCATCATGCTTTTCCCATATGAAAGTGAACTCGTTTAACTCGGTTAACATTCACTCAAGTAATAATAATAATAATACTAATAATAATAATAATAATGAGTATTTGTAAGGCGCTTTTCACAGTTTTAACTGTCTCAAAGCGCACAAAAAGTGTAATAACATAATAAAAACATGTACATTTTTTTTTGTTTGAACTAAATATGACATTTTATTTAATGCTTAGATTTATGTATAATTTCTACATGACATGTAGTTGTATTTTAGAATTATTTTAGTGCTTTTTTAAATTATTATTGCTGTTTATATATTGTATTTAGCAAAATATATCAATTAACCAATTTAGTAGTAAAATGCTTTTTTAAGCACTTTGTGATTGTTTAGATGTAAAGTGCATTCTAATTCAAAGGTTATTAATATTTTTTTAAATTAAAACATCTGTCTAGATCTTACCTCCTAGTAGTAGGCATGTAAAATAAACACACTCATTATAAAATTTATTTTGTGAAGGTTGAACTGAAAAACAACAAACATTTACTCGCATAAACATTTTAAGTGAATCTTCACAGATTTTCTTAGTCACTTAGCAAGTACAAAAGCAAACAAACAAAGAATAAATAACAACGATGAAAATATTATTAGATCCCCTGCTTGGAATGCAACTTTCACACATTGTTTTAATCAAGATGCCCACTGCTTGAGCTGACTTTACACTTGCACTATCACCTTTTGCAATTATTTGCACTCACTTTTTTTTAGCACTTTTCCACACCCTTGTTTTGCACTCATCATGCTTACAGAACTTTAATTCACTTGCATGGCTGGGTATAATTGTATACACACACACACACACACACACACACACACACACACACACACACACACACACACACACACACACACTGTAAAGCTTCTATTTGAGTGCTACCTTTATTTGAACATCACCTCTATTAGAAAGCCAGTGAAAAAGATTGGAAATTACAGCGTCATGATGGTCACAAAAGCTTTTACGGTACATATAAGTTTTTCTTTTTCAAAAATTACCACATATATATTATTTTAAGTGATAAGCAAGCAATCACACACACTGGATTTTATCACACACTCTTATCAAAGAATGAATGAATCGAATCAATGTTTTTTTTATTAATGAATGACTCAATGATTGAATCAATCAATCAATCAATTCAAATGAATTTATATAGTACATTTAAACACCACAGAGGTGGAACAACGTGCTGCACGAGTTAGGAAAGTAAGGAAACGTGAGGAAGAATATTTAAAAAAACATAATAAAAAGCAAAAACATAACACGTAGAGCAGTACATAAAATAAAATTAAGATTGCTCATCAAAAGCCATTGAGAAGATGTGTGTTATGGCCCCAGCGATGTTGCATACAATTTTCTGTCATTTTATATTCAGCAAGTTCTAAAAAATAGGTGCTTTATCTTAAAGGCGTGGTAAGGGTTTCTGCTGCAGCCTGAGCAGGTCAAGCGAGGACACGGAGTCGGTTTGTGTTTCTGACTGTTTGACATTCTCTCACCAAAGCGTCAGATGAACCTCTTGCTTTGTCTGATGAACGTCTGAATAAACCTTTGGCTTGTCTTACTCTCCTCAAGCCCACAATAGAATTAATAAGCACACATCACAGAGCCATGCATTTAAAACTGTGTGTAAACTCGACTCTCGAAAAGCAACTGCAAACCAGTTCAGGGGATGGATGTTTGCAGATGTTTTTGAGTAGATGTTTGCTCTTTTCTCTCCAGACACATTATCTGAGATTACAAGAAGATTCCAGCTTCACCGGATCATTTCTCTGGTCCTGTTCGTCATCTGCATCTTGCTGCTGTTTGCGGTTTTTGCTTTGATCGTAAAATGTAAGTATAGTAACCAACCACAGGGTAAATTTACCTGAACTCTCTGTCGTCATGCTTTTCCTTGACATTTTTATCCAGCGTCAATTATGATGATATTAACTAACATCCGTATCTAAATATAGCTATAAGTATAGAATTGTTGATTGCCTTTTATTAAAATGTTTAATTAATTGAATGTGTGTTTATATATATATTCTCTATTCTAAAAATAATTTTCTGTTGTTGGACTAATAAACGTATTTACATTTCAGTAAACATATTTTAATTCAAATTCTATAAAGAATCTATTTTAAGTTGTTCAGAAAATTCCGTGATCACATGAAGAATTTTGAGAAGAACTCAAAATTACAGAACACACTTCAGTGTTCACTTCCCAATTATGCAGTGTTTAAATTGTGAATTTGCATTTTTATGCTAGACAATGCTGCAAGACCGGAGCAGGATTTGCTGAGTGCTCGAAGGCCTCGTGAGTTCACACTCGGTCCAATTAGTTGGACTTTTATAGCTCTTTTAACCATTGTCGTGTTTGCAGGAATGTCTTTCAGTAATGGTGGAATTTATGCTTGTAGTTTCTCTCTGTGCTGAGGATGATGAAGGATGGTCGAGATTCGAGAATTCTTGGTACTTCTTTTCCAATGAACGTCAAACGTGGCAAGGGAGCAGAGATGAGTGTCAGAAGAAAGGAGGAGATCTTGCCATCATCGCTAACGACCGTGTGCAGGTCAGTGAAATACTGGACAACTGCTAAATACAGAATATTGACGTAGAATTAAAAAATAGTTCATGTCCAGGACTAACTTGCGTAACCTTACTTCCCTGCCTGAAGGAGACAACATACTCCTATGGTATGACAGGGAGAACGGAGTGATCTGATTGGCTAGCTTTAGCTGGTTTGACTTACTGACTTGCAATTTGGAGAAACCACTGTACAGTCCAAATTCTGGTTTTCAAATTCGCAAGCATGACCTTATAACTAACAATTCGGAGAAAAAATGTTGGAATTATGCCTTTAATACGTGCAATTCTGACTCACAATTATGAGAAAAAGCTTGCAAGTCCAACATTAAAACTTGAAATTCTGATCTTATACTGTAACTCACAATTCTGGGAAAAAAGTTGCAAATTCTAAAATGATTACTCACAATTCTGTCTTTGTAACTCTCAATTCTGAGAAAAAAACTGCAATTCTGGCTTTGTATTTCGCAATTCTGACCCTATAACACAATTCTGAGAAAAAAGTTGCAATTTTGACTTTAAAACTTTGACTTTAAAAAGTCTCATTCATTCTTCACAACTCACAATTCTGACTTAATGACCATGAGAAAAAAAAGGTGCATATGTCCTGGTGTTAACAGGCTTTCTTATTAAGTTGGAGCATTGGTTGTATTATTTACCACGTGACCTTACTTTCGTTGACGTTTCTTAATTTTTACAGAAAGTTCTGACTGAGAAAGGAAACATGCACTACTGGATCGGACTAAAGGAAGGGGCTAATGGGTGGATGTGGGTTAACAATACTGTATTGAGAAAAAGGTGAGAACATTTTTTGTACTGTATAGAGTAAATGTTTAAGTAATAAATCTTAGAAAATATAAAGTGGGACGACTTTGAATGGAGTATATAAATCAGCTGTTCCAGTTTTATTCTTTCCTATTGAATTACATTTTTTAGCTTGTGTGTATTTTGTGGTGTATTCTGTATGTAAATATTAGGAAATCCCATATCACGTCTATTGAAGACATGCCACTGAATGATCACCTAAAGTAAAAATGTTTTCACGTGATTTCTTCCCTGTATTTGCAGTTACTGGAAAGATGGTTTCCCAGATGGAGATTGTGCCGTTCTTGACTCAGATAAACCGATTAAAAAAAACTGGCGGACCAGCACATGCTCAATATACTTGTATTACATTTGTCAGAAGATGTAGATGTGTGAATTGTGGAATCTGCTTTACCAATACAAAGCCTCTAGATAGTAAACAAAATTAACCAAGCTTTCTTTATGCGATAAGGCAATATTTGATTTGATAAGTTTCTGTCTGTCTTAGTCTTCTGATTTTTTAAGCTTGCTGATTTGCACCTAGCATGGCTAATGATGTACTCAGAAATAAATTTTATACTGAATGTAAATGTCTTAATTTGAACTGTTATGCATAAATTACAGAAATACAGAATATTCTACCACCATTTACTGCTTGGTTGATTTTTAGTTTTGTTTGATAAATGCAACAATTGTGGAAAATTGTACAACAGAGGAAATGTTATCTCGAGATCTTCAAAATCATTAAAAAGAATGTTTTTATTAATGTGTTATTTGCAAATGAAATTGGAAAAAAAGAACCATTTGCTAGTTTGTAGAAATTGTCCGTAGCTCATATTTGACTCATTCCTTTTGAAAATAAACCGTGTTGTTACACACGCCATTGATACACTAAACACTGTACATTATATATCAGCTTGGGAATTTAGTGGGCGCACTTGGATTGCTGTAATGTATTTGGAGATAGATGAACATTCAGGCGATTGAAAAATTGCTGAGATTGCAGGGCATAAGCGAATTTATTGGGACATAATTTGCAAATTTAATAGGTGTGAAACAAAACAATGCCACAGAATGGACACCAACACCACGATGGGTAAGAGTCTCAACCTTTGTGCCAAATCTAAGAAAATAACAAGACAAAGTCAACTGTCAACCAAAATAAAATGTGGAAAGGAAACCAAGAACTTTGAAAAGGCGCGTTAACTTCCCTGTGCGGCAGCTAAAAAACAAAGCAAACAGTGGAGAAGCTCACCTCTAACCTAGCGTGTCTAGACAGACACACACACACACACACACACACACACACACACACACCTTTTGCATGTTTTTTTTTTTAATTAAAAGTGAAATTAAATCTAAGTGTAACGGACAAAGCAAAAGGTTCGTTCGGTCACGTGATGGTGGTGGGTCACATGACTGGTGGAAGACTAATAAGTGTCACAGGTGCACGTTAATGGTGATGGAGAGAGGGGGTGAACAGGGTGCGGTATTTTCCTTAAACCGCACAAACGCACAACACGAACGGCACAATTCATATGGATACAAATTGGAGAAAGGGAAGAATTGGAACAACAATAAAAACATTTAAACCACAAACGTGCGCGTTTTGGATGACCTCATGTGCCCTGGATCAGCCTCTCAGCGGCATTCCGGAACTGGCTGGAGTTTGGCCGCTACACCAAGTATACACACTGCATTACTGTGTGCACATTAGAAACATAGTATTTCAATTGGTACATTTATTGTACAGTATATTCACACATTATTTTGTAACACTTGTGTTTTAAATAGTTTCAAATTCTAATCTATTAGTTTCCTGATTCCTTCAATTGACTCACACAATATTTTCCGCAAACATGCATATCTTTAATTGTACAATAATGAAAAGTTAACATCATTGTGGCAGATTTTTGGACACCTTCTCTGTCAGACATCACACTTTGCTTACACTGAAATGCCACAAGTGCTCTGCTTAGTTAGTGATCCCATTCTTCCTGGTAAAAAACTCAGTAAAAATCTTTGAAAATTCAATGATATCTGGGGACTGTGACTGTCATTCTATTTCCTTCAGGTTTCGTTTTCATGGTTTATTTTTCTCATAGTTACATCACAGCTATACTGTCTGAAGCTTGGAAGTTTTTAAAATGGAAAAGGAATCAATTAAAAGTGCCACGTGCAATACATCAAAATTGACTGCATTTGTTGTTTTACTTTAAAGAAAGGGATATAGTTTGATCTTGTTGCAGTGCACTTCATGATGAAAAAGAGTAAACTTGACCTGGCTGGAAAGAGGAAGGAAGTACATTTTTTTTTCTCTTTGACCATTTGCTGAGACACTGTCAAGTGCGGATGCTCAAACGTTTTTTTTGTTCAGCTGCCGCCTGAAAAGGTCAATCAAGGACACAGTCTGGATTATGTAATAACAGAGGCCAATTGTTCCTGTTATATAAGTAACAAACCAACAAACTTTGTAGGAGTGATCCCTCTGTTGGATCTTAAAGACGCTGTGTGATGTTTAGAATTCTGCTGGTGTGAGACACTATTTGAGAAAGAGTGGACAGAAGAACCTAAAGTGAATAGTGATGTGTGTTGTTCAGTGTCGCTGTTAGACCTGCAGCATTCTGAAGCTTCCGTTCTAACGAGTTATAAAGGAAAACAAAGAGATTTAAGAAAAATTACGATAATGGACTTCAAAAAAGTAGTAGAAGTAGAGTTTGATGTCAAAGCTGATTTAACAGAAGAGAAACAAGAGAAAGAAGGTATGTAAAAACTATGGAATGGATAAGCGGCACAATGATATTATGTACATTTACTTTGTTCCTTAATGTGTATCTTTCAAGACTACTCAAGTGTGGTTTTCAGGTACTCTTTACTCCTCTGATTCCTTGACAGATCATGAGTTGTCAGTTATTTTGCATCAGACACGCCCACACAGGCACAAAAGTGCAGGATTGTTTGCAGCGTTATTCAAAGCTCCAGTTATCTGAGGAAATAGGCCATTACGAAATGCATTGTCTTGTTCATTCAGGAAAAAAAAGTGTTACCGTAGTAACTTGAGAAGTTTATGTGGCACTTTACAGACCAATGTGGCAAACAATGTGCATTCAGATTCTAAGCTTAGCTGAGCTATGCAAGAGGAAACTCTAGAACACATTTTTAATTTTCCAATAAAGTAAGGCAAAGGACATTGTGGCTACAGAGCTAAACAGTTTTAAGGAAGTTGCACATGCGTATGTGTGATGTTCAGAATTCTTCTGGTGTGAGAAGCAATATGATCGGAAGAACCGAATATGAGCGGTAATGCATGTTCAGTCGTAGTTTGACCTGCAGAAGTTCCAATTCTAACTAATAATAAAGGAAAACAAATCTCAAGAGATTTATGTAAAAAGACGATAATGGACAACACAAAAGTAGTAGAAGTGGAGTTTGATGTCAAAGCTGAATTACAGGAAGAGAAACAAAAGAGAGAAGGTATGTAAAATCTATAGGATAAGCAGCAAAATAATATTGCGTACTTTCAGATTAATCTTTTTATGTACGTTTCAGATGCATTTTCCAAAGGGAATTTTGTGAAGGAAGACCCTGATGCACATATATACCACAATCTCACTGGCCCGTCAGAGAATCAGTTAAATCACATGAACAAAGAAGCTTCTCAGAACTACAAAGGTGAAGGATGTTTAATATCCGAATTTTATTGTTTTAGTTTTTTGTTTTCTTGTGACTTCAATAAACCCGACAGAACTAAATGGTGGACAATGGTTGACAGAAACATATTTTTCCTATTTTTCCTAGACACTTCAACTGACATGCGTCAAAAATTGCGTCTTTCCCGAATCACTTCCATGGTTCTTTTTATTATTTGCGTCGTTCTGCTAATTGTAGTTTTTGCCTTGATTGCAAAATGTAAGTATACCCATGAAAATTGTCTTTTTGTAATCATCATGAATTATGGAGCTTTTTAAAGTTGCGTCATGTGTGTGTACATTTATGCATAATGGAGTTTTCAAAGCAATCACACATAACAAAACAGTAGAATTTGTGCACAGTATGTAATTTAGAAAGCATGTTGTATTATTTTGTTCACAGTGGCGAAGCCTAGGGAGATTTTACAAAAAAATTTATGGAAATTTGACATGGAATGTGAGTTTCCTGTCACGTTTGCTCCAACACACAGAGAGAGACAAACCCAACGACCGACGCAACGTAAGTACAGTAACTTAAGTATTTAACCTTACTTTTGTGTACTGACCTTCACGGAGTTTTTGGCTCTTCATTTTTTCTTATTGCGCTTCTAAAAGCTCAACTGGCAAAGCAAATTTTAAAAAGGTTAATAAATACTTCAAAATAAAACTAATTTCTTTACAATCAAAATGAAACAATAACTACTAAATAGCAACACTTACACTGTTAGATTATTCAAGAACTGATCAACAAACTGACGAACGAGCAACAAAATAAAAAAGCAGGTACATACATCTGAAAAGCACAATGTGTTAAGAGCCGAGAAGTGGAATTGGATGGAATAGGAAAATCCGGAATAAAATGAAATTTGTGTACATGATTGGCGTATAGGTGACGAGAAACCGCTGATGAGTGGGCGTGGCCCATCCTATTATCTGACATTCTTGGACTAATCTGACTCTTCATCTTTTAACCATTGTCATCTTTTAATGATTTATGTGTAGCATCGCTCCACTTCGAATGTGATAACGACTGGTTGAGAATCAAAGAGTCTTGTTACTTGCTTTCCGATGACCGTCAAACGTGGCCAGACAGCAGGAAAGAGTGTCAGAAGAAAGGAGGAGATCTTGCCATCATCGCTAACGACCGTGTGCAGGTCAGTGACATAAAATACTGTACAACTGCTAAATACAGAACACAGCCATGATATTAAAATTCATATGCATAGTTTTAAATAAACTTCAACTGTGTGTCCTCTAGTTCAAGCTGTAGAGCTGTGTATCATGATTGTGGGTTTGATTCTTAGAAAATGCATGACATTGGATTAATGTTTGACTATTAAGGCATTTAGTGTCATGTCAGTAAAATGTGGTTTCAATATGGCCGTGTTATTTACCACCTGTGAACTTGTTTGTGGAACAATTCTTCATTTTGACAGAAATTTCTGACTGAGAAAGGAACGATGCACTACTGGATCGGACTAAATGAAGTCAGGCCAAATGAGTGGGTGTGGGTTAACAACTCTGTATTGAATAAACGGTGAGAAAATGTCTTTTTTGGATGCATTTGTAAAATCTTTTGTTAAAAGCAGAACAATGCTGTAAAATTGTTGTACATTTGTCACACGTAGAGAAGAAGAATGGATGGCGGAACTTCCGCACACTCAAGAGTTTAATATAGAACTCAAAACAGAAACTAATTTCTACACGCAGCACTTTCACGTGCATTTCACATTGTTGGCATTTCACTGGCAAAGACCCTTTGGTTCAGTTGGCCTGCAACTGCCTCTAATCGCCACCAGGAGGTGCCAAAGACAGAAATGTGACAGTAATAATAACTTTTCACAATGTGAGATCATTATGTTCAAAACAAACCGTTGTTAGGTTATTAATTCAATAACAGATATTATGAATGGTCATTTAAATTATAATAAAGTAAGATAAATCTAACCATTTTGACCTACCGTATTTACGCAAAAATAAGCCCAGATGTTTTTCCATTTAAAACTTCAAATATAAGCACCCATTTTTCCAAATTTACATTCAGGAGCCATCGCAAATTAATGGAAATAAGGCGTCTTTATTTATCGTTGTGCTTCTATGTCATGTCTTCTTTTCCTTCTTTAAATAATCATTCCAGAGGAAGACGTGCATATATGCTTTTATTGGCTCAATATCAGAAATATAGAAACATTAGCCACGCATCGACTCTTGAGCAGTGGCTAAATAAAGTGTTATCAAAAAAAAAAAACGAAACAACAACGATTAACATTGGAACAGACAAAGACGACAAACCAAATAGCAAGTGTAGATCAGCGATAATTAATAGGCGAAGTTCATAGGCAGTCGAAAGCATCGGCGTAGAAAGAGAACAGTCAAATAAGATTAAAAAAAAATCTATTATTCAAGTAAATCAAATCAAAGACATTTGAGTCTCAAGTTAGGATAGTTCATAGGCAGTCGAAAGCATCGGCGTAGAAAGAGAACAGTCAAATAAGATTTTTTAAAAATCTATTATTCAAGTAAATCAAAATCAAAGACATTTGAGTCTCAAGTTAGGATTGTTAAAAGAAGAAAACTTATTCTAAGAGATATTATTCGCATATTATATATTATATTATATTATATATTATATATTCGTATAAATACAGTAAATGAAATGATTGGAAATGGTTTAAAATATGATCATGTGATTTCTTCCCTGTATTTACAGTTACTGGCAAGATGGCTTTCCAGATGGAGATTGTGCCGTCCTTGACTCAGATAAACCATTTAAAAAAAACTGGCGGTCCACCTCATGCTCAATACACTTGTACTACATTTGTCAGAAGATGTAGATGTGAGAATTGTGGAATCTGCTTTACAAATTCCAAATCCCTGTATTTGATCAAACCATCTCTATTCATCTTCTAGTTAGAAAGTATCATCAACAAAGCTGATTTGTGGCAATTTACTTTTTTACAAAAATGTAATGTTGATTTTAGATTCTTACTCTTCTGATTTTTCAAGCTTGCTGATTTGCACTAAACATTCCTAATGATGCACTCAGAAACTATTTTATCTGAAATACAGAAAAATAAACCTTCACCCCCATGTTTCACCATGCTGATGTTGAGTTTTTTTTTTCTTTTTAAAAATTTGTGAATTAGTACATCACAAGAAAACGTGTTTGGAATCCTTCATATATCCCATGACTTGAATCATTTATCAGATGCTGACCTCTGGACTGTCCACACTGACTTCTTTGTCCAGCTCCATACTCTGACGAATAATCTGCCAACCTTTGCATTGATTTTTCTGGTCTTCGGCTTCTAGTTTTTTGGAATTATTGCTCTCCCCTTGGTTTTTGTCAGTTTCATTCTTCTTGTCGGAAGCCGATCCTCCGTCCTTTATAAATGCATCAACGTAGCGTTTCATCTTTTGAACCAGGGGGTCATGACGATCCTCCACACTGGAAAGAAAACAAAAAAAACAAAAATCAAGTCTTTTTTTTTTTTTTAATAAACGACAATTTTTGTTTAGATTTAGAGTCCCATTACCGGAGAAACCAACGTTCTCCAAGCCCATACGCCAGACCACAAAGTCCCAGTCGTGGCCAAAGACACTGTGGCAACTTCTTCTCAAGCATCAGTGTGGTGGCCACCACCTATATAAACACAGAAACAAACCCTTGTGATGTTCACACACCATCACCTAGCAACAGTTTCAACAACACCAACCTGCGTCCTCCAAAGTTCATCGCGTTCCTGCGTCACCCTCCACTGTGTGTCGCTCATCATAGCGATCAGGAGGTTGAAAATGAGAACGTTAGAGATCAAGCTGAAGCAGACGTGAAGACAGTATATGACTGGATGGCAGTAGAAAGTTTGGTCCACCGGAAGATCAATCATACCAATACTCAGCTCAAACTGAGAGAAGAGAGTAACGGGGAAACTACGATAGGATGGTATAGTTAAAGGTTCTTGAGTCATGTAGACCATCCACAAGGCTGAAAAGACAACGACCAAACCATCATAATTAATAATATGACAGAAAAAACTGTCAATTTCATGCAAAGTTTGCATTCATGCAACTGCAGTATGGAAAATACAGCTGCAAGCAGCAATATGGGGGTTCAGGCTTTAGTTTTGGGGGAAATCTCTGTATATGGACTGGTGGTCTTACGTATAATGGACTATATTTCGATTATTTACAATATTTGTACATATGACATGTTTTTACATCCAGCTTTAACTTCATATCACAATTTTTTGCTTTACCTGAGATTTGATAAAGAGACTACATCCATATAGTCATATTAATATTCATACAATCTTTTGAATAAATAACGAGTGCAACAGATTGTTACTGACAATAGTGTAGTTTGCCCATTTATCAAATGTGTTTTACTCCACTTCCCCAGCAAATTTGCTGATAAAGATCATGACTGTATGATAGATGGTTTAGGAATTATATGCTCATTTTTTTCCTCTTGAAAACATTTAGAAGGCCAAAAATCAGTACAAATACAATACATGTAGGGCCTGAACCTCTATAAAAGTTTTAGCCTTTTAATTTCACTAACCAGAAGAGAAAGCAATAAGGACGATGAAAGATAGCCACATGAACTTGGTCAAATCTCCAAATATTGTCTGAAAAATAAAGCCACAAATACCACAAGATAAGCCAAGGATTTAAGAGCTAACAACAACACGCTTCTCAATCACACTTCACCTTCTGAATCACAATAACGTAAGGTCCCAACATCTCAAAACCTCTTGCAAAGTACAGAACATTGGACCAGCCAAGAACCAGGGACCAGGCCATGAGGACAGACTCTCCGTCCATGCTAGTGGTTCTCAGGACACACAGAAACACAACCAGGCAGGCGTAACAAACCCTGCAACAGAAACAGAATCTTGATTTACAATTGACTTGAAGGAAGAGTTTTCCGAAATTTGAGCAATCAATTGGTCATTTTTAATTAGCAAAAATGACACGTCCTTTTTAATTAGCTCCAGACCTGACAGCGACGTCACAGCGTCCCCTCGTTTCCAAAAGTAGTCTTGATTTTAGCGCATTTACTTGTAATGGATTGCTGAGATTTGTCGTGTTTACGCTTTTGCTTTTTGCGTTTTTGCTTTGTCTTTTTTGGAAGCAACTTTCTTTTAATCATGTTCTTTTAATCCTCTAAAAAGTAAGAGTTAGAGACAATGCTTCTTTTGTTTTTAACAAAATATTTTTTTCTTTTGTTATACATTCAAATTATCTTGCATTTACAAAAAGGAGGTGGGGTGCATTCTAGAATTCTAAATTCTATAATACATTCTAAAAAAACAAACAAGAAATATAATGAAAAATTAAGAAAAAAAATGAATATTAACAAATAATAACAATATTTTATATATATTGAATTTGAATTCAATATAAAATACAATATGAACAAAATACTAAATAAAACTATGAAGATGAAGATATGAATGCGAAAAATTAACGTAAAAATAAAGATTAGTTTGATCAAAGTGCTTTAATGATCCAGAAAGTGACTAGTTAACTTGTCCAGTAGCCAGATAAAACGCCAGCCGAAAATGTTAAAATAATTATAATGATACAGTATTTAAAAATAACTTTCGGTAAACGCAAGTAAGACTGAAAGCAAACCCATTGTTGAAAATGTAGATAAATATATTATTACATATAACTAATTATATATGTACATACATTTTCTATCATGTTTTAAGCATGAGTAAGCATTAATAATAAATATAAGCTTTACTATAAACATTAATAATAAAACATAAATGAGGTGTGGCATCCAAATAATTTTTAATTTGAATTAATGATTTGACACAGGAATTGGGATATGACCTCGACCAATTAAGCTCGTAAATTTTAAAAATATTGTATAATTTTTATCTTATTGCAATTATGCCACTGTACCGGCTGAAAATGAACTTACAAAGTGACATGGAAAGGTCCTCCAAGAGCAGTTTGGCCAAAATACTGTTTAGCTCCCACTCTCAGAATACTAGGGATCTGAAAAAAAAAAAAATACAATTAAATCATGATTTAATATTTATTTATATTATTATAATGTTAAATTGAGTTGTTCCGAAATCATTCTGACCTCTATGACCAGAATAATGATGGCACCGATGACACTGATAATTTCTCCGGCTAAACGTAATTTGTCATTGTGAGTCTTGTAGCTTTCCTGAAACGACAAAGGAAAAATTGTAGTATGCTTTCACAAACACAGATTTTGTTGGCCAATCCACAATGAGAAGTATTTTTGTTTACTGGTCAAACATTTTTAGTGTTGCATGCCTTTCACCTCTGTGTTTATTATACAGGTAATAATTTTTAATTTGTGTTTGTGCGCGTTGTCCTCCTATGTAAGGCGACAGAGTTTTTATTTATATATATATATATATATACAAGTAAATGCATATATTTTTTTAAACGTACTGTATATGGTGACCTTTATAGTTCAGAAAAAAGAGTATTCTATGTATTGCATTTCACAGGGATTCAGATTTAAAGAATGAATAAAATAAAAAATCTGTTTGAAATATTAAGATTCACACCTCAAAGGTTTTTTGTAATTTAATGGTGGGGTCATTGTCTGCTTTGGTGTAATTCTCCGGGATGTCCTTTATCGGCCGATGTATGCAGCATATGGTAAAAATGCTGATGTACAGCAGATACACCAGCAGCAATAATCTGAAAACAAGAGTCGAGAAGAATGTTAGTCCGAAAGATTATCTCCAACTCAGACGATCCCTCCACTGCTTAATGACTCAAGATTACCATTTTATTAACTGACTATGCGAGAAGACGTTTTTATATATACAATATATAAATTACCGTACCTGAAGTAATGTTTTCCATAAAGATTCCATTTAAGACTGACAAGCTGACGCACAGGAGTCACCTCTAGTATCCTTCTGGCCTTAAGACAAATGTATTAATACTCATCAACACGCTGATGTCTTTTCTAAAATACATTTACATGTACAGTATTATCTAGATTTCTCCTATAAGTCAAAAATTATGCACATCATGTGAATTTGAGACTATATATCGCCTGTTGGTGAAAACTGCTTGTGTGTTAATCCAGAAATGGACAAGCAGGTCGGGAAGATTTTGGATGTTTACTGTAATGCATTTTATTATAATTGAATGTACAGCAATTTGCAGGGAAAAATGAAAAACTACAAGTGCAAACAAAGTTGCTGTCCTCAAAAAGAATCACAATACTGAACTTTACTCATGCTTTTTTTTAATCATCAGCACAATTATTGTTTTTTTTTTGTGTGCAACGTTGGAATTTTTTAGTTGTCGCACTGTTTACGAAATTGTAAAGAAACGTTGGGTTTTACGTACTTCTCTTTTCCGACTGCTAACAATAACCTCGAGCACTGACGTGTTATCCACTCTGGAGTCAATCTCGGTCAGGTCGTAGAGGTTAGAGGTCAGGGGTCCCAGACTCCACTGCATCACTCGCCGGCGATTCACCAAGTGCTGGAACACCTACAACACGACGGAAAACACATCAAACAAAACAGCATGACTTTCCAGCCGCGCTCAATTTGTACGTGGATAACAACACATTCTCACCACCGTGTTCCCTTCTTTAGCAGCCAGTTTGAAAGGTGTGAGGCCTTTGTAGTTGGGAACCATGTCTAGACTGACCGGAAGCTCCAGCTCTGCATCTTGTGAAACCAGCATGTCAAAGATCTTGCATGCCGTGGTCTTATTGGGCTGCAAAACCAAAAGATGTAGTACAGTATTGCCTGTTGAGATAAATGGAAGAGTGAATAGTGTGTTCCAAATTAAGGCTGTTGATTTAAATGAAAATGAATCAAAAGAAATTACATTTCACTAAGTCAAAGTCAATGTTTAATGTTCTGTCTTACCCAGGGAATCCTGAGCCCTTATATTTGCTCCGGCTTTTAGCAATGTAGAGATGATATCCTCATTACCAACACAGCAGGCGAATGCCAGGATGTGTTCACCTATAGTCGCACATTTTTTTGTCATTGTTTATTTTTTATTACACTTAGTACACGTTTTTTTTTACACTCAGTACGGTTAAGGCTGCACACGTGCTATAGTCTGAGAAGACCGTTAGATGGCGCTAAAGGACAAGCTTAGAAAAAAACCATCATGTTTGATGTTAGATAAAATGTTAGATTTGATGATGATTAGATAAATCTTTTTCCTTTCCGAAAAAAGTAAAATCCGAGTCATTACAGGCCATCATCTTCATTCTGTGCGGAACATTCTGAAGCTGAAAATGACTGCAGATATCGCTCTACTAAAAGAAGCATCGGATGGTGAGTCAATTTTATTGCCATCCCCCTATGTTTTGGCAACCTGACTCATTTTTAAAAAATCAGAAACGCATTTAATTTTTGTAATTGTTATGGATTCCAAAATTTTCTCACCAAAGTACAAAAGTCCGCCTCTCCTTTTCCGGAAATACATTCCCGTTACCCGCGGTGTTGCCACATCGCCACCTCGTGCTATCATTTCGCGCACTAAATTAATATTTTGGTTTATCACGGCGATGTGAAGTGCTGTCAAGCCTGTTCAGTGGAGAAATGAAATTAGAAAGTATTAATTTGCTTAACACAAAAAGGATTGTCATAGTTTCGGGCTTGACCTTGGTAAAGTTCAGAGGTCATGGGTTCATTGATGAGCTCCGGGGCCGCGTTCATTAAAGCCAATGCTGCGTCCATATTATCCTCTAATACTGCGACATGCAGAGCTGTTTCTCCAAGCTCTCCTGTAACAGACGTCTCAGCGATCAACTGTTGGGTCGTATACAAAACCACATAAAAATATGATTTACCTCTTTCAAAAATGTTAGTGGATCCGCAGTCGATGAGCTTTTTTATACAGCCTGCGTTGTTTTCTTTAGCCACTGAAAACAGGGGGATGTCATTTACTCTGATGAAAACAGAGATAATCATTGTTATTATCAGTGCTGTCCAGCTTGCTGAAATCAGATGTGTAAAGTGTACCTGAAAACTCGAGTAGAAGGAAAAATTATTCCAATACACGTTACAAGTCACCACTTACAGGGAGACTTGAGTAAAAGTTATGTTACGTATCCAATTTTAAAATAACTTGAGGTAAATTTAGGCTCAAAAAACACCAAGTGGAAAAACAACAGACGATTTATGAGGTTTTATTTCCTAATACGTATAGGAATTAAATTTAACACCTCAAATCTGCCATGATTTTTTCTTCCATGTTTCAAAATGGCAGAAAAAATAGATAAAAAAAAGAATCAAAAGACGCGTCTCAGTCAAACTCAAACGTGCAAAAAAGTGCAACAGCGAATTCATGTTCTCGTGATTTAGCTCATAAATCCTGCAGATGCCGATATCGCCTCGTCCGCCCAAGAAATTAACCGCGGTAGAAAAAGACGCTGATTGTCGCAAAAGTAACGAGTAAAGGTAAGTGCCCATTCAAATGTATTGGAGTAAAAAGTACAGATACTCAATCAGAAATTTAGTCAAGTAGAGGGTAAAAGTTCCTTATATTTTTGATATTCGGTACAAGTACAAAGTAGCCAAAAATACTCAAGTATAGAAAAGAAGTCAATTTCTGTACACCACTGGAAGTAATGCTGTTATATTCTATAGTAGTTTCACTAATTATAGTTTAGACTTTTTATTGAAATAAATTCCAAATTAGTTTCACAAATTAAATGGTAAAACATACAATACTTTTTAATACATGGGATCTTTTAATACTCGTGTTCTGTAAATGCCCACAATACGTTTGAAGAAGATCTCCAAGCTTCCCAAGGTAATGTCAAACCTTTTGCTTTGCATGAGAAATGTCTCATCCAGCATTTCATCCCATCCTTTACGATGCTGGAGACGGAACTTTAGCTGAGTCCACCAGTGGTTGATCTCTCCTGCAGCAGATCTGGAGGCGGACGGTGCCATGGTTTCTCCCAAAACACTGAGAAAATCGAAATGATCGTTGCTAATATTACATTTATGCAAAGTTTGCAGTAAGATGCAGATTGACATTTTTCCATTCATATTCCTTTTTTAAAAATAAATTCTGTATATATGCTCAATGTTACTTTAATCAATCAAACAATACTCTCAAAATGTAAACAATAGATTTGAGTGAATAAAAAAATATAACTAATAAAGTAATATTGAATAATACATACACTCAAAATAAATACATAATTTAAAATAAAAGAATATAAAATAATTCAATTCTAAACGTGTAATAATATGTACAGTATACAGTATATCATTAAAATATCACAACATAAAAGTAATTAAAATTAAAGTTTTAATAATTTATTATAAAATAATATTGTTTAATAAAATGTAATAAAACATTTTACATTTTAAATACGTAACTTGGTTTCAACAAGGCGCACATCATCGACAATACATTTTAGAAATTAAATTAAGTCAAAGTTTATATTTAAGTTCTTTAAGTTACACACAATATTTAACTTAGTGTATATTTGATGTATATGCTTTTGTTTATCTCATAAAAGAAAAGTTCCGTACCTACCAGAACAGAATCCAACGTAATGGTTATTCCAGTGTAAGTGTTTTGCTCGTCTTAGTAAATGATGCTCAGCATTGTGTTTGACTTTTAAGAGTCTTTGAGACTGACATCAGCATTTATAGGCGAGCCTGAAGGAGGGAGGAGAATTCACACAGGTGTAACAGACGTACACACACCAGTTCCTTACTTTCCAATAGGAATTATTAAAAAAACAATAATGAAAATCTCTTTCAATACATTGTATACGTGGATTTTTAAAAACAAAGCGACATTGAAATTATGTTGATTTATTAAGCTGTGTGAATAGTTTTTTTATTGGGTGTTGGGGGGGTGTTGGGGTTGATATAACAAATGTATAATGGGATTATAACAGAATCAGTGGACCATATTTTGCCGTATTATATGTTCACCAGTAAAATAATGCAGAACGAACCATAAAAGTCAATGTTCTTAAAAATCACAAAGTCATGTAAAAGTAGAGCAAACCTGTCCGAAAGGCGCTGACAGATACCAGGATGTTCTGTGTGACTGAACCCAGGTGAGATTAGTCCTCACATTCCTCAGATTTGTGCAAACGCTGGTCAGTTTTGGATCTTGGTACCTGCGTCACATTACGGCCCGGTTAAATGGGGGCTTGTTCTGCTTCAGTGTTTTATTCCCGACAAACCTACAAAGACAAATGCGTTTCGTGCTAAATATAGTACTGCGCAAAATGACTGTTTCTGTAGATTCAGTACAAAAGACATCTGATAGATTTAGACTTTTCTGAATTTGGATGCATTTTGTATCAAAGCGAGCATATGTCTATATATATATAAATATTATTGTATTATGCATTTATTCAAAGAAGAAAACTTTAATCTTGCATTAATACTTTTTTGCTCACCACTGTCGGAGATAAATTTCGTTATTCCATGGTACTCGATTGGTAACTGGTAATTGTTGTGATATACTTTAAATGCATACAGTTCTAAAAGTATGTTGTCATTCATACGGTATTTATGATATATTTAATAAAACATAATTTCTCATGTTTATTAAAAATATGACATCTAAACATTATTTTTTTTGTTTAATAACAAGACATCAATTTGTTCACCTGCTTTAGAAATTAATATAATATATAACATGCAAAAGTTGTAATTATAAGAGATTTTTAGGGGGAAAAAAAAACATAACAACACAAAAACAAAAAGTAAATGTAATTGTAAAGACAGACAAACACACAGACAGACAGATAGATAGATAGAAATAAATAATTATTACTATGATATAATTATTACATTATAATAATAGTGATCTTTGGGATAACTTAGATATCTGAGATCTTCTAAATTTAATGGATTAATTCTGTTTATCATTATTATACAGTAACATCAGAGAATGGTTTTGTGTAATAAAGGGTCATTTAAGACATAATAGATACTGGTCAAACAGCTTACAAGTTAAAAACAAGGCCTAATTGTATGTTTGTGTCACAAAGGACAAGTAAGTGTTAAGGTTACACTGGCTGTGTAAATAAAATCATATACACAGTACAAATATATTTCATAATAGCGGGTTAAAGCAATATGATTTCATGCAACTTATTCATTTGAAGGAAAAGGTGAATTTGATCCAAATTGGTGCATTATTGATAAAGCGACCACAGTCCTGAAGCTGCTTAAAAGTCTTACAGGGCTTGTGTACAGAGCTCAAAAACATTATCCGCGACTATATATAACATCAGTTCAACCACATGAATGGATGTTGTTTCTTCACATGTGTCATGTGTTGTTTTGCAATACAAAACACAAATTTGCCCGGCGTTTAAGAGCACAAAACATCCTAATACTAGGGTGCAAGCAGGCGACAAAACAGCCAATCACGTTCGAATCGCCATAACGGCAAGATTATAACACGATTTATGTTTTTTTTCTTGCGAGATGAAATGTGGCACAGAAACAAATGAGAACGATCAGCAAACTACACGCATTGTTTACATACAAATAACACATTAACGGAAGATCTTGTCATGACTCTGCATATTCCAGGCCTGTCGACTCACTAGCCAATCAGTGCAAGGAATGCAAAATGACTTTTAACATGTTTACACAAAAAATATGAAAAATGTAGACTTAAAAACGCTTCTTTTTTTTCCCTTTTAAAACAACCTGCTTAAACTTAAAACTAACTTTATATTTTAATTACATATTATATTTTCTTATTATTTATCTGTACCGGGAACTTTCCCTTCCAGTGAAAGCTGACACACTGATCTGTGACTGATGTGTTATATGACACTTTGCTGACTTTTTCCTGCTGACTTGACACAAGGACATCAAACCATTTGTTCACGAAAGCGATAATAAAAGAGCTAAATAGAAAGGACAGTCGGCTTTAAACAAATTCATATTTATTTTACAAAAATGAACAATAGTGGATCAGTGATGCACAACTGTACAATCAAACAGGTCCAAAACAGCTGCTTTATCATACACTTTAAAAATGTTTTTCTTTTTACAAACTTTTACAAAAATCTATTCACATGTTTTCCTCAAACACACACACTGCAAACTATACAACGCTTATATATTACAGTGTATTTGCTACAAGAGATTGTCATATACTGGCTGCGTCGACTGGGCTTAATTCGATAAAAGTTTCCTGAAATGAGCTGATTGCAGTGCAAACATTGACCTCTAATATTTAATATTTTCATATTTCATTTTTCACAAGACTTGTGAAAAAAACCCAGTGTTTGTATGTATATGTAAATATACACACTAAAAAGACATAAAAAAAAAACTTGCCTTGTTAAAAAAAGAGTATTAGTGTCTCTACAAGAACAGTTTGCGGTTAAACAAAGTGTCTCCTATATCATACTGTAAATCTTTCTACACTGGTTTAATATAACTTGTGATGAGAAATTTGGTATAAAAAAACTTTCTGCTCGTTTTGATTTATTTGCCCCGGAGAACAAGGTCAACATTTAAGAACACATCTATTGCCATCGACAAGTGCCACAGAAACATTATAGTCAGGAATATCTGTTGTCTGTCTCTGATTGTCCCCGCGATTGATTGTAACACCGACGCTTTTTGTGCTTTTAAGGCAAGTTCATAAAAGCCATCAAGTAATGAAAAGTGAGAGGTAGTGCAACATCGAAAGAAGGAATAAACAAAAGACAATAACAGCTCCTCCTTCAACCCTCCTTCAGCCTGCGGCCCACCCGCACAGGAAGTGTTAGTTAGACCTCCACGTGTCCCTGAGTGAGGTGAGTCCTGAGCTGCTGAGCAGCGTTTACCATCTTCCGCTGGTGTCCAAGAAGATTTATTCCTAAACCTTGAACTTCCCTAAAGCAGGAAAAAAAAGACGTAATCAACTGTATATTTTATGTATATACAACGGTGCATTTTGTCATTTAAGACACGCAGATCAGTGAAGAACACACATTGTGAAGAAAGAAACACACAAATATCATCAATAAACATATGATATATGATGTCAACATAATATTTGATGACCGACATATTTTTAGATGCACTGGGCGAAAAATGCTTAGGAATTTAAACAATAAGATGGTTACAAATAATTTACATTTGTTTATAATTGTCATGAAAAAAAAAAAAAAAGACAGAACAAAACACTTACTCCATTGTGAGCATGCTCACTCTTTCCAAACTGTGAAACTGTGCTCTTTCAAACGCATCCCTGTACCTGTCCATCTTTAGAGCAATCAGCCATTCACCAACAGTCGTCACTGATGACAGGTCAGTAGGGGTGGGGCTTAGTAGAGGTTGGGTGGGACTAAGAAAGAAGACTAAAGTTAATATATGTAAAAAGATAAAAACAAATGCAAATGAAGAGTCACGGACCGACTGTGTTCAGCCTTCAGTGAGGCTGGGTGTCGTATGAGGCGGTCCAGAGATGACAGGAGCGAGTCGAAACCCGGCCGGTCCTGTCTGTCTCCCTGCCAGCACTGCAGCATCAGAGAGTGAAGAGCAGGCGGACAGTTGTTCGGAGCCGGCAGACGATACTGATCAATCACGGCCTTCATCACCTACAGACAGGAAAAACAACACAGGAGTCAAACACTTTTATAGAAAGTGTAAGAAAAAGAGTTTTAGAGATGGGCATAGATATCTCAATGTAATTTTGGATTTAATCTAATTGATTCGTTGATCAACCATCGCCTTCATCCCCTACAGACAGGAAAAACAACAGAGGAGTCGGGATAAAGTTTTAGAACATGTAAGAAAAAAAAAGAGAATTAGCGATGGGCATAGATATTTTTTTAATCTAGAATAATCTCATTGCAATTTTAGATTTAATCTAGATTAATTTCTAATTTAATCTCTAATTGATTAATTGACTAATTATAACCTACAGACAATAAAAGGCACAGAGGGATCAGGATGAAGTTTTAGACAACGTAAGAAAAAAGATTTAGAGGTTGGATATTATACTTTTTTAATCAAGAATAACCTCATTTAATTTTTTTAATGACTAACATTCTCTAAACTAATCTCTAATCCAATAATTGATCAACCACTGCCTTCATCACCTACAGACAGGAAAGGAATCAAGATGAAGTTTTAGAAAACATTAAAAAAAGAGTTTTAGCGGTGGAATATAAATCACATATTTTTTTTACCTAGAATAATCTCATTGCAATATGAAATTGATCAAGATTAATCTCCAATCGTTTTTCCGCATTAGATAAGGGATACTTTGCATGATCGATGTTTTCAATCGTACTAATTCACACATGCACGCACACACACACACACACACGCACGCACACACATGTATCACAGCTCAGTGTCTCCCTCTAGTGAATATTTAATTCATGTCATTGCAATGTTTCTTTTTTTTCCAGATCAATTCCTAAATCAAATCCTCACCTCTTGGTTGCTCATATCCCAGTATGGCCTCTCACCATAAGACATCACCTCCCACATCAGTATCCCAAAACTCCAGACGTCACTGGCCGAGCTGAACTTCCGATGCTGGAAAGCTTCCGGAGCCGTCCATCGGACCGGAATCTTACTGCCCTGAAAAACAGAGCGCGAATGGCAGAGTTACAGCAACGCAGGAAAACCTCCACATGTTCAGCTTCGGCTTGAAGAACACACCAGTGAAGCAGTGTAGGTGGGCATGTTGTGGTCCAAACCCCTCATCAAACGAGACAGGCCGAAGTCGGACACCTTACACACCAGGTTGGAATTGACCAGAACATTCCGGGCTGCCAGATCCCGGTGGACAAAATTCCGCTCGGACAGATAGCGCATCCCAGCTCCGACTCCTCTCACCATCCCAACCAGCTGCAGCACGCTGAACTGATCCTCGTTCTCCTAGGCGTGAGCATCACACGTTTTTTTAACACCAGGTCGGACGGACGGACGGACACGTGACTCACTCTGAGGAAAGCGTCCAGCGGCCCGTTCTCCATGAACTCCGTGATGATGCGTTCCGGAGGAGTGCGTGTGATCACACCCTCCAGTTTCAGCACGTTGGGGTGGTCAAACTGTCCCAGGACGCCCGCCTCACTGAGGAACACGTTCTTCTCGCGGTCCGTCACACCCCAGCGCAGGGTCTTGACCGCCACCGGTGCTTCTCTCCGGCCCAGAGGCCTGTAGCGGCCGCGCGACACTTCCCCAAACTGAGCTGGAAGACGATCACAACATCTCATCTACTGTACAAAACACACAGCCTTTGTGCTTTTCTTTCATTTCCGTGCTATTATTTGCGTTTGGCAATGTATCGTTTTGTGTATATGTTGTTTTCTTGGTTTGCATTCTTTGCATACAATTATGTAATTATCTAATCATATAAATCATAAAATAAAAATGTTATTCTTATTCAATCTTATGTTAAATCTAATTTCTTGTGTATCTATCTATTTATCTATTTATCTGTCTGTCTGTCTTTCTATCAATCAATCAATCAATCAATCAATCAATCTATCTATCTATCCATCCATCCATCCATCCATCCATCCATCCATCCATCCATCTATCTATCTATCTATCTTTCCATCCGTCTGTCCATCCATCCATCCATCCATCCATCTATATGTGTACCCGTCTGTCTATCTGTCTGTATATCTGTCCATCCATTCATCCATCTTTCCATGCATAATGTTTAGATATATTTACACATATAGTATGTACACCCATATTTTTTATACTACAACCACAGCACATTCTCCACTAACCTGCACCAATGACTTCTTCAATCTTAAGGTGTGTGGGGTCAATCTCTCGCGCAAACTCCTTGACAGCTTCACTGGGGTCTTCATAAGTGGAGGGGTCTACATAATACTTGACACCTCCTGAAAACACAGAGACGTTGACATGAGGTTAAACAGTGACACGCTGCCTGGATTCCCAAACGCTGAAGGCCGAGCGCCGCCACACCGCAAACGTCAGCACATCAGCGCAAAACCACCGACGCGGCACATTTACAAGCTGTTGTCACAATACCAAACTTCTCACAATTTCCATTTCTTGAAGTCTGGATGGAGCGCTTTACCCAGACGTGGCTCTTGCGTAATTACAGTAATTACACAGGAGCCTAAACACAGGCCAGTCCAGAACATGAAAATATAAAAGCGAAAACACTGTGGTCGCTCTGTTCTTTTCGGGTCCGTTACGCTTTCCTCACCTCTGTTAGTGATGTAGCGCTGCAGTCTGTCACTGTAAGGACTTTCGCGCCGTTTACTGGTGGAAAAAGATAGAGGAGAGGATGAAACGGACCCTTCACATCACCGAGAGCGGCCTTGAAGCACATACCTCCGAAAAACAAACACAATAATTATTGCTATGACGACCAATAGAAACGCGGCGCCTCCCATGACCGACCCCACCATCAGCGGCAAGCGGTTCTGGATCTGCTTCGACTGCTCCTCTGGAAAAAATGAAACGTAAAATAACATAAAAAAATAAAAGAATTAGTTTCAACTGTACAGTGCATGAATTTCAAATAAATGTCTTATCTGTTATATGTAATAATGTAACACATTACAGTGAACCAGGGCCAATAAGAAGAAAAAAAATTAGGTAATGGTGTATGTTGGGCAACACCTATACAAGTGTATTTTTATTATTGAAGCCAATCTAAGCCTTTGCTGGAAGTAAACTACTTGAGTAAATGTTGCCTTCATTTAAGTATTTTTTGCTACTTTGAGCTTGTACCGGGTATCAAAAATATAAGCAACTTTTACTTTTTTTTTTTTTTTACTACTTTTTTTTTCCGTCTGTACTCTACTCCACTAATAAGACAAGTCGGCATCTTTTTCTACAGCGGTAAATTTTTTTGGCGGAGGAGGCGATATTGCCATCTGCAGGGTGCTAAAAGTACTGTATGCTTTTTATAAGCTAAATCACGTTAATTCAAATTAGCAGTTGTACTTTTTTGACTGAGACTGACTTTTTGTTCTTATTTATCTATTTTGTTCTGCCAAAACATAAAGAGTAAAAATAAAGAGTTTCTTGTTTTCCACATTTCTTGGTGTTTTTTTATAGCCTAAATTCATCAAGAGTAAAATTCTCAAGTTCTTTTAAAATATTCCTTACGACTTTTACTCGTAACTTGTAATGGAGTAATTGTTATAGTAAGTTTTTCGAACTTTTACTCAAGTATGGTTTTCAGGTACTCTACACCTACTCTACTTTACACCTTTGTGCGCTGGTCATCTCAGTAAAATTCCCGGGGAACTCCGGAACTGCGTTGGAGTGTGTAAGTGTGAGATAAGTGTCAATATGGCCAATAGGGGCCGTACCAAAATTGAGCTCTGCATTTAACCATCAGGTGAAGCTACACAAACACAAACCCGGAGCAGTGGGCAGCCTTAAGCCGTGGTGAGGATCCCTAGTGGCCATATTGACAGGCTTACTTCACTGAAATGTTTGCCTACCCATTGCTAGAGTGCTGAAGTAGATGGTTTGGCTATAGGGCCCGTAGCCTCGCTCATTTCTAGCACGGATTTGGAAGGCGTAGATGGAGCCCGGAGCCAGACTAGCCACAGTCACCGTGTTGGTTTCACTGAAAACACTGATGGCGCTGTCCTCATCAGATTCCTGTGACGGAAAATAACAATTATCTGAGAAAGCTGTCATCCAAGTCGAAAACGTTTAGATGGGTATATTCATAAAAATGTATTTAGAAATTCCACAAGTAAATGCATGTAAAAGATGATGCAAAAATATTTGCCTGTATTTAAAATCAAATCAATCAATCAATTAATCAATCAATCAATCAATCCATCCATCCATAAATTGAATTTGAATTGAATTGAAAAATCCTTTATTAGTCCCACAGCGGGGAAATTTCACCAAATTTCACCAAACCAACCAATAAACCAACCATTCATCCATCCATCTGTCCATCCATCCATCTCAGTCTGTCTGTCCATCCATCACTATCTATCTGTCTGTCTGTCTGTCTGTCTGTCTTTCAGTCCGTCACTATCTATCTATTTATCTGTCTGTCTGTCTGTCTGTCTGTCTGTTTTTTTGTACATTTCTAAGAAACAAACAAAAATCTTTACATTTTAGTTTGATAATTTTTTTCCGTTTGGACTTAGTAGGAGCGGCCATTACTCTGATTGGCTGGTGAGATTGAGATTGACAGCTGCTTGACAAGGAAGGCCGGTCCAGCCCCTTTGTCAAATGTTAGAACCCAATGTGACCCGCGAATCAAAAAGTTTGCCCACCCCTGGTCTATATTATCTTGAACTATTCCTTTTTTTAACTTTAAGGGTTACATTTTTTGTATTGTTTTAAATGAACATCCTGACCTTGTTATAGTAGCGGAGCTGGTACTCCAGGATGTCTCCATTGGGCCGGTCAGGTTGAGGCCAGGACAGGGTGATGGAGTCTTGAACTCGGCTCAGCTGGTGCAGCATGGGAACCTCGGAAGGCACTGAGACGCAGACATGTAATTACCACACTGACCACAAGGGGTCGTCATCACCATTCATTGAAAGCAGACTTTCATCCGGCAGATTTCGATGCTGAACATATTTCCCGAATTCCTCAATTGGAATGATTTTGTAAACCATAGCAGCGCACAAGGATAGGCCTAAATCTAATGCGCCTTTCACTTCATGCATTGGTGCGTGTTTGACGGTTAGTTAGACATCGCTGGAGTCTCATTCGTGTTAATGAGGTCATGAGTTAACCATTCCCTCCTCCCAGCCCCTGACCTCCTTCATCTCCCAGTATCTCTGTCTGTTACTCAGTCATGTGGAAGCACACGAAGAGGTGATCAGCAGAGCTCAAAACTTTCATGTAATAGTAAAAAAACAGACATTCCCACACCTACTTTATATCCCAACCTAAAAAAAAAAAACAACAATCAAAAATAATTTCAAAATAATGCTTCATTTTAAAGAACTAAGAAGCTTCTCCACATACTGTCGAGGCTGGAAAGAAAGTTTAACCGAGATAATAGAAAGAGATCTTCTCTGAGTTATCAAAGTGACGGCCACATTGATCTTCCGCTTCCTGTTTTTTTTTTCGATTTCATGCTGGGTTCTTCACCATTATGTGGCTTGACAGGATGTCGTGACCCAAAGCTACCTGGGTCTAGACACCTGAACATGTAAAATGATGAATAGAAGCGAGATGGATGGAAAACGACCATGGGGAGCTGACCGTCTAGACATCAGGATGACAGGAGACAGACGTCGAAAGGCAAAGATGTACTGAGCAAACAGTCTGGAGAGAACAAACATCACCGAGGCTCCTGGAAATATCTTTCATTTTTGATCTCACCTGATTGGCTAGTGGTGAAGTTGATGCTGGCGAACTGAGGTGGAAAAGGACTGAGCGCCGAAACATCGTTTATAGCTTGGACCTGTTTAAATCATACACAAATCACACCAGAACCCTTTATTAAAATAAATGACTGTAAATACTAACTGTGGAAAACACTATAGACACATTTGTGAACGACTGGTGTGAATCGATTAAGTTGCTGAGGGATTCAATTATATTTTAAATTGTACATTTTCGTCTGCAGTCCAATCAGCAATTGCGTTTGCAACTATAGACTGTTAGCTCAATTTCATTTGGAAACAAAGGAGTGTCAGTGTAACTGCATTGCTGTATGATAAATGCAGATATGTATATTTAACACTCGAGAATGTTTCCAATTTTTTGAGAAAAAAAAAAAAACATTAACTGTCGTTGGAATCTGCAGCACAATCAGTGGCTTCCCTCTTTTCAACTCTTCAAGAATCTACAAATTTAACAGTGACATTTCATTTCAAATTACCTTGAAAATAGATTGTAGCTCTTGTAAATTGTAGTGGACACTTATTGTTACTCGTTACATTGTGATTGTGCGCAACAAGTCGGCATCTTTCTCAACTGTGGTTAATTTCTTGGGCGGATGAAGCAATATCACCATCTGCAGGATGCTAAAGGTACTAAAGGTCAAGTGAACGTAAATTAGTGGTTGCACTTTTTTTGCACATTTGAGTTTGATTGAGACTTTTGTTCTTTTTTTGCATATTTTGTCCTGCCATTTTGAAACATTGAGGTGCTCAATTTTTTTCCATATTAGGAAATAAATACTCATAAGTAAAGAGTTTCTTGTTTTTCCTCTTTGAGCCTAAATTCAGTACGAGTAAAACACTTAGGTTTTGGTAAAATGAAATATGTTATGATTTTTACTAAAGTCTTCTTGGAATTGGTGTCTTGCAACTTGGAGTAACAAGTAGTTTGTAATGGAGTAATGTTTACAGTAAAGCATCCGTACTTTTGCTCAAGTATGGTTTTCAGGTACTCTTTACACCTCTGTACGAAACTATAGTGAATTTATGCGGACTTACCTGTATGAGGTAAGTGACTCGAGTGAGGAGGTTCTTAAGAGTGACTCTTGTTTGCTTCAAGCCCGTCTGAGCCGGGGAGAAGGTGACCGTCTCTCCGCACCAGGAACACACACTGGGCGGCGTGTTGATGGCGGATGGACAGATTCGACACACCACTCCGTACCACACCTCACTCCGACCTCCCAGGTTTGCCGGAGGCTTCCAGCGGAGCGCCACGCCGCCCTCAGAGCTCTCGTACTCCCACGACAAAGATTGTGGAGCTGATGGAGAGTCTGGCAAATCCATTTCATGATCATTAGCTGGAATTTGGGAGCGGGGTGAATGCTTGATCAGGATGATCTTACTGGTGCACGCCGTTGTGTTTGCATCGAAGGCCGCCCGATAAAACCCACTCCGGCACTCACACGCTTCCGAGCCTTCGGAACTGGTTCTGCTGTTGGCTGGACACTCTGTGCAGGGCACCGAGCCGGCCATCGCTTTGAAGAAGCCAATCGAGCATGCTGTCGAAAACAGGGGGTAGGGTCGGGCAGTTAATCGAAAAGTCATCAAAATCGACATTCAGAACTTAGAATCGTTCACATTTTGAACTTGTGGAGTCAAACACAATGAAAATAATACATTTTCAGGGCAAAAAAAATATGAATTAATGCATGAAATAACCACTCAATAAGCGTGTTAAAATGTTCAATTAATCGGCCAAAACGCCCTAGAAAAAAGCATCACATCTGTGGCACAAGCTGATTGGAAAGTGTCTGATTCCCACTTTGGAATTCAATCAATTACAGCAGAACTGGAGGCTGAACAGATGAGGGTCCGGAGGGGGCTGCGCGTCTCCAAATGGAAGCAATGACTGGCAAATGAGTCATAAACGCTTGCAAACTCAATTGAAAAAGATGCAAAACAGTCACTTCCTTCACACATAATTGGTTTGCTTGTTCTCACAGCCATTTTTGCTCCCTTCCAAGTGTAATTACAGTCAAAATAACCTCAGCCTGAGCATCTGACATCATACAGCTTCATGTTAAATAATAAATACATCAGTGTTATGAATAAATTCCATCTGACGATGTGTGTGTGTGTGCGACCGAGAGAATGAATTCCTCTCATTAGGCCACTGGCTAAAAATATTGCTTCATTGTTGCATATTAATTATTAATGTGTTTGATTATTTGTACTGCAGCGGTATCACATGCCAAAGCTTTACAGGAAATCAATAGTATCCCAGCTCGGGACAGATTCTGTGACCAACCAGAGGCATCCAAGGTCCCCGCCAAACAATCCACAGCAAACACACACAGCTTTTATATAAAGTATTGGCACATCTCCAAATCAATATCTCTCTGCATAATCCACACAGAAATGTCAGGCTTAGATGAGTCATGGAGTCTGATATCGCGAGCAGAGCTTTGAGAGAGCGGCGCAAATATTTTAAGTTTTATTTACCGAGACGTTATAGTGCAATTACAGAGAAACGAGCGGCTGAAAAGCCTGTTGTTCTCTACTGAATAGACGAGTCATTACACTGAGATCACGTTTGAAGCACTTTCAATATACAGAAAGAGGCTGAGAGACTGAGATTGAGTGAGAGAGAAAGAAAGACAGAGATTGAGAGAGAGAGAGAGAGAGTGAGAGAGAGAGAGAGAGAGAGAGAGAGAGAGAGAGAGAGAGAGAGAGAAAGGTGGAATTAGAGTGTGAGAGAGAATATTAAAGAGTGATGAAAATGGACTGAGAGTTTGAGAGAGATGGAAGTCGAGAGAGAGTGAGTAAGAGAGAGAGAGAGAGAGAGAGAGAGAGAGAGAGAGAGAGAGAGAGAGAGAGAGAGAGAGAGAGAGAGAGAAAGAGATTGAAATACAGTGGGAAAGAGAAATGGAGAGACGAAGAGTAATTGAAAATGAGTGAGAAAGAGAGAGGGAGAGAAAAGAGAGTAAGAGATACAGAAAAAAGAGAAGGAGGTGGAATTAGAATGTAAGACAGAGAGATGGAGTGATGGATATAGAGTGAGATGGAGAGTGAAAGTGAGAGATACAAAACAGAGGAACAGAGAAGGAGGAAAAGACTGAGAGAATAAAAAAGATAAAAAAAGAAAGAATGTTGGAGACATGGCGGGCATGGAGAAAAAAGAAAGAGATGTGAAAGAGTGAGAGAACGAACAGAAAGATAGAGAGATAAAGTGAGGGGGACGCAGGAATATACGCAGAAAGAGAGAAAGAGATGCTCAGAAAGCTAAAAGGATTCTTATGTTCTCACTTGTCTGTCAGATTTGAGATTGGCTCAGGAACACCACTGAGAAAAGTGAGAGAAAGAAAGACTTCTATTGCAAAAAGACGAGAGTGTTGTCCATCTATTTTTCATGCAGTCACTATATTTTATCCTCTGTGTTCTGGAATATACGTGACAAAATAGTCGCTTTAACTACAAGGAGTTCTTCACTTCTCACACATCTTCTACACCTTTTAAACATACTCTTCCTTCCTATTCACACTCTCCATTCACTCGCTCATCAGCCAATCACAGCGCTCAGTTCCATCCTGGATGCTCACACCAGACATTTAAGCATTTACATTTCATGAGGAAATACATTTATGCTCATTTACTATTCAGACATTTATGACATTTATCAAATCAAATTTTTAAGATTTTTTTTATATTTATTTTAAATGCATTTTGTGTATCTGATAAAAAGTAAAGATTCACGATGCATGTAACATTTATTTTAGAGAGACTTTCAATTTATGATAAATCTAGAAGAAAATATATGATATCATGGTCTTAAATGCTCTTAAGAGATTTCATCAAACTTTTTTTTAGTAATTTTGGAGGCGTGTGTAGATTTTAGTTATATTTTATTCAGTACTGTTTTAAATATATTTGCATTTTACAATTGCAAGAAAATTGTCAGGAAGCAAACTTTATAAACATAAGGCGTGTTTTTGAATCGATTTAAAATTTAATGATGATTAATGTGGAAAAGATTTTACCCGCACTTCAAAACTGCAAAACAAAGATGAAATTTAAATTAGAGTTGGAGTCATAAAACATTAAACACAAGATGAAGATAAAGGTTTAGTCAGAGAGAGAGAGAGAGAGAGAGAGAGAGAGAGAGAGAGAGAGAGAGAGAGAGAGAGAGAGAGAGAGAGAGAGAGGAACAGAGGTAGACATAGAAAGGCAGACGAAAGAGAGAAGAAAGAACAGTAGAGAAAAATTAGAAAAGAGAGAGTCAAAAGTCAAAGACACAGAGAAAGAGAGGATGGTTAGAGGGAGAGAGAGAGAGAGAGATGGATGGGGGAAGAGAAAGAGAGAGGAAGAGGAGAGAAAAAAGAGAGGATGAAGAGAGAAAAAAAGCCAGTGTCCCCAAAGTGAAAAGAGAGGAAATAGAGTGAGAGAAAGAAAAAGAGAGGCAGGGGAGAGAGGGAGAAAGAAACAGAGTAAGCGAGAGAGATGGAGAGAGAGGGAGGAGAGGTAGATAGAGAGAGAGAAAGGAGAGGGAGATAGAGGTGAGTTAGAAGAGAAAGAAAGACTGAGGCGAGACAACAAGTGGGAGAGACACAGAAAGAAAGAGAGAGAGAGAGTGAGAGAGAGAGAAAGAAAGAAAGAAAGAAAGATAGAAAGAAATAAAGAGGGGAGAGAGAGAGAGAGCGCGAGAGAGATAAAAAGAGAGGGGAAAGAGAGTTAGAGAAAGTGAGATGAGAGGAGGAAAGAGAGTGAGAGATAAAAACAGAGAGAGAGAGAGAGAGAGAGAGAATGACAACTAGAGAGAAAGAGAAAGAGAGAGTGAGAGAGAGGAGAGAGAGAGAGAGAGAGAGAGAGAGAGAGAGAGAGAGAGACCTCACTGAAGTGTATAATTTGCCGTCTACATCAGACTTGGTATTTAGATTGCTGACCCAATTTCTCACTCTCTCTCTTTCCCTGTCTCTCGATTTCTCCCAGTTGCTCTCATTCTCTTTGTTTGGCTTGCAGCATTCTCTCCATAGCACAACAGACGCACAACAGACGCACAACACACACACGCACACACACACACACACACACACACACACACACACACACACACACACACACACACACACACACACACACACACACACACAGATAAACACAAAGCAAGTGAACAAACAGTGTTAGAAAGGGATGTAAAAGGTGTGCAATTATTCAGCACTCTCTCTCTCTTTCTACCATTGCATCTTTGCATCTGCAAAATCACCATAAGAATTATGTTTCTCTATAATTTATGTCTGCAGTTATATTATTTAACTCGGACATTTCCCTTGAGGCTAAGCGAACTTCAATCTCTTCAGTGGATTACGTTAAAGAATAACATATAACCTTGTGGGGACGAATAAAGGACTTTCAATTCAATTCAATTCAACATGATTTAAAATGATTGAGATATATGATATTATATATATGAAAATAAAAACTACTACATTTGCGCAATGATCTTAAATATTTTCAATAAAGTGTTTACAAGTATAGTGAATTTGCGAAGGAATCTTATAGCATATAACTTCTCATGTGTGAACGAGCAGGAGTAATTGCTTCACATGCTCCGTCGTGCTTTACTCTTTCTTCTTGAAATGATGAAAAGTGAAAGAGTGGTTGTGTCTATAGGGCTTGAGTCTTAAACTAAGAATTTATTTTTTTAAAATTGTATCCAGCATAACCATTTGCCTAGAAAATGTTGTTTCTGATATACGCTTGGTAAATGCATCAGGATATTTCACATCATCTTCACATATCTAGTGCTCTCAATTGTTTGTAGAACTCCATTTCCCAGAAGTCCTTGTGTGTCCAAGCACTCTTTGTTTTTTTTTTTGTTTTGTCTCATTGAGCTCAGCTGTCTTTCTCATTTGTTTATTTATGCACCTTTTCTTCCTTTTTTCCTAAAAAGTCGTTAATTTCTCAGATTTACGTCATAAATCATCCGATCCTAATCTTCATTTCAGCAAATTATGTGATTTGTTGAATTCTCTTCATTAATTACAGTATCAAATAATCATTTATCCACGCATTGGTGTTTATAAATTAACAGCAAATAACCAGCGCATTAATGAGTTTAATCATTAGATGTGCATCATTAGTAAATGTGTTACTAAGTATCAGTCCTAATTAACACTTACTTCTTCCAGTGTTATTTTGTCTCTGTTAAGTGTCTTGGTGTGTCTAATATTTCTTTATTTCTGCTATTGAGCCAAAAAAAAAAAAAAACATACACTGTTTGCACGTCTGCCTATGAACTGCTTATATAGACACAAGTGTTTTCATTTATTGTTCCTGACTTGAAATACGGAATAATGGGCGTGTTTATTTACGCGCATATTTGAAAGAGGCGATTATAAGCACCCCCCAAGTTTTGAGCGTTAAAAATTCGCAGGTGCTTATATTTTCGTAAATACGGTATAAAGAGTTATACGTATACAGTTGACTCCTGTTAATTGGGACACATTGGGACACGACCATTTTACCCCAATAAAGCAGCACAAATTTGCGTTATAAGATTTGATTTGAACTTTATAATTTGTCCCAATAAAGTAGCTGACCCCTTTAAATGGTAGTCCAATTAGGTGGAGTTGACTGTATATAAAAAAAAATAAAAATATTTATATCATATGCAGACACACACACACACACACACACACACACACACACACACACAATGTATATACATTAATGCACAGTATATAAAAACTATTAACAATCCAATTCAACGAAAAATGGCAAAGACCTTGACTGTACTCGTGACTTTACTTATTTCTCAGAATTTCTGAGCTCCATCCAGTTTAACGTGTGTCCACTACTATATCCTTCCCCCTCCTCTTCCCTGTGGCTTCTGTCACTTGTTCAGCTGAATGGCCATTACATCACCGTGACCTAAATGTGTCACATCTCTCTCTCTCCCTCCCTCTCTCTTTCTCTCTCTCCCACTACTCTACTTCTGTCTCAAGAAATCCCAAAACTTCTTTTCCGACTCGCAATGCACTGGCAGATTTGAACCCTGTGGTACTTTTAAGTGTTCTCCTGCTGCTCCCTTACATCTTTTCCTCATTTCCTTTCTGAACACATTACATCTCTCTAGTACAGGCATTATGCAGGAGTTTCACCAAAAAAACGTGCCCTTTCAATTGGGCTGTCAACCTGGTACAATGAAAACACAGAAAAGACGGAGACACCTGATGTTAATGGCATATTTTCAGGGAGAAATCATTTACAGGCACAGACATGCATCAAAAAAAGAGTCTTAAATAGTTTATGACCAAAACCACATGGAAATATTTTTTTTGTCTATGCTTGGCATCAAATGTCCACGTGAGAATGACACAACATTTCCACGAAAGAAGAATTTTAATTATTTAATTCCGGTGAGCAACTTCCGTCTACCCTTCAATCCCAGAGCCGAGCGTGTTTTTCGTGCCTTTAATTATATCTGTGTTTACGGGCGCCTCGCTCTACGCCTGAAACCACCCGTGTGTCATTTTCTGTCCATCAATTTTCCATCATAATTGTCCTGACAGGAAGCCCCCGGAGAACTGATTCGGCAATAACTGACACAACAATGATGCACATGCATGACATGAGAAGGTAAGTGAAAAAACTGATTCCGATGACTCGGGTCTTCAAAGGATTTCAGCTTTTCCTGGAAATCAAATTCAGGTTTTTGATTTGGCAAACTCGGTAGCATTTTGTAATAAAACATGCTATCAACCATTCGTTAAACATCAGTAAATAATAAAAAATAGTTTCTAAAGTATTGTTTCTACATTTATAGACATTAGAAAGGAGCTTTTATGTACTACAGTACTTCAAAATGTTTATTCTAAATTTAAAAAGCATCTACATAACATGCTTAAAATACATAACTGTACACAATTTGTAGAGGATGAGTTAATCATTTATAATATAAGCTTATTTAGACAGAGTAATGGTTATTCTGTGTGTAATAAACTCTTTATTCACACATATTCCTGTTTAATGAATTATTCAAGTAGTTGTAAACCATTTTCTAGCAGTTAGCTAACTGTTTTTGTGAGCTCTTCTGAAGTGAGAACTAGTTAAGCCTAGTTAAACATTCATTTATGAGATTTGGAGATTTGGTTCTCTACTAAACAAAAAAAGTTTACTTCAAAAAAAGGGAACTTCTCCAAAAAAAACATTTATTTCCAGTACAAATACTCTTGTACATTAATTATGAACGATACCAATTTTTTAACTCTCAAAAATGCTTTGTGAATAATTAATTGATTATTTATTGACGCTAAACTAATGGTGCATAGCACTTAGTTATTTTAAGTTCAAGTTCTGAGCATTTGGTTTTCACAGTTTTAACTGTCTCAAAGCGCACAAAAAGTTTAAAGGGTTATCGCACATTCTTCAAATTTTAGTGAAAAGTTTGGTTTTCTTATCTAGAACTTAGAAAGGCAGATTAGGAGACAACCTTCAAATAAAACGTTAAACACATTTGAACAACCTACGTGAATACAACCTACGTAAATATTTGTCTTGACAATCATAGAAATTCTGACTTATTGATTTGAAATTCTGGGAAAAAAAGTTGCAATACTTTTTAATTTTTGTGGCGGTAACAGGCATTTGTGAGTCGCGAGTGTTTCTCTGTTTCAACATTTTGTTTTGGATTCACGCCTGCAACGTTTTTATTCCCCACGTGCAATTCATATTAATAAAAGCAACACTTTGCAACTATTTCTTTCTCCTCTCAATATGAGCGCCCTGCATGACAAGTACCAGAACTTAGCATGTTTATCCATCAACGTGGAAATCATAAACCATAATAAAAAAGTAAATAAACTTTAAATAGGCTATTACTGGGCAAATCCATAATTCTGTTTACTTGACAAAAAAAAAGCAATTCTCACCAAAATAATCCTGGGTTGTACTTTTCCAGTTTTTAAGTAGATATTGATAAGGAGTATCCGCAGAATAACTATTTAGCACAGTTTTTATTATTATAGGATTTAAAATCAGAGACTAGCTGGGTTTTAGAACAAACGCACATTGTGAAAAATATCACAAAACAATTTTTATTGATAACTGAGATATACGTTTTGTTGGTCTTAAAGACTACAATTTATTGTTATAAAGCCCTTTACTATACCTCAAAGAGTCAAGATTTGTTTTTGCCTGTAAAATCACTTGAAAACAAAAATGTGTGAACTGAGACATACTGTTGCATTCATTTCTATTGGAATTTTGGTTTCTGACTTGGTCTTTCTGATAAAGCATTGAGTAAAAAACTGTTGGGATCATATGTATAGTTTATTTAACCGTTTACCTACCCACACACGCCGAGTCATTATGGTTGGGCTCATATCCAGCATCACATGTGCATCCTCCAACTGGCACCAGCCATTCCCCTTCTGTGTTACAATGCATTCTGGGTGCTGTCCCACCCTGTGATTGGCTGTGAGCTACACAAGTCCCGGTCACTGGAACCAGCGACGTTGGCTCCGCCCCAGAGGGGGTGGCGGGGTAAAACGCCAAGTAGCGGCTACTAGCTGGACAACGGCGATAAAATATGGAAACACCCATGAGCGACACACACGCTCCGCTGTCGACTATTGCCAGCACAAATCTAAAAGAAAAAAAATACAAGATATTAAAAAGCGACTAAATACAGCGTCGAGAAATCACGTCTAGAGGCTGAGAATGGTTATTTATTTGGCGATTCGAACTAAAGAGCAAATATTAAACACCTAAAGCAAATATTTAAATTGTGATTGATATTTACACAGTTGAATTGCTGGTTCCTGAGTGACTGAGTGAGGAATTTCCTCTTTCATGCGAGTTTAGGGAAACAAGGTGATAGGAAAAGGTCACTTTACCCTTTTCGAGTGAGAGGGGCAAAGCTCCGGGTTTTAACATTGATGCGTCTTGTATTTTCTGGTTTGTACTGGTGGGGCAAACTTGGTTCCACCCGGCTGAAACTCTTGTCTGCTGCGATGGTGTCTATCTTTACCCAGCCTTCTCTTGTCTCACCATCAGAGGGCTGAAGAACAGAAAACAAGAAAGAGAAACCTTTAGAACACACCCTAAAACATCTATTAGAAGGCCATGGTTTATTTTTCAACGCTTCCGGCATTGGTGGCCTTCTATTAGAGGGTGGTGCTGTGTTTTTTGACTAACTGACGCTAGTTGTAGCGAGTGTATAATAGTTCCGGCAGTTACAACGTGTGCGCAACAATTTCTGTTACACATATTTTTTACCTGTATGTACGTGTAAGGACATTTCTATTCTATTAAGAATTTTCATTTTTTCCGTCATGGTGGCCCTCTACTAGAGGATCTAGAACCTAGATCTACCGGCGTACTTTATTTAACAATAATTTATTCGATACAAATTTAAGTTAAAGAAAATGTTTAACGAATAATTATCCTGTTCGACCAGACGACCACCGACATCAAGTGTGGTTTGAGTTTTGGCCCCCGTGTGTTGAAACCCCTGTTTTAGAAAAATATAGACATACAGTATTTTAAGACTCAAATGATGGATGTCAAAAGAATTTTAAAATTCACTCATTGTCATGTTACAGGCCAATCTGTGAAATTGTACCTTTTCCCAATGAACATGGCAAGAAAAGACAATGAAAGGAGAAAACATTGCTGCAAATAGCAAATATAAACAATTAACATTGAACAATTAACAATTAACACAAAAAAAAAAAAAAGAAATATATATAAATGATACAAGAAACATCCAGACCAAGGCAACAGGTTCTGTCCTTGGACAATCCAAACAAAGGTCTCTATCTAAAAGCTGAGAAACCCCCAATGATGCTCAAGCAGTCCCTGATCTCAACAGAATAACACACTTTCAGCTTGGTATCACTCACAGATAATTAGCATATCAGCGTCATCACTTGACCTGATATGCTTGACCTTGAACTGCAGAGAGGGAAAATTGGAGCAACCAGAGAAACCAACCAGAACATGTCTCACAATTTCTCAAAGTACGTTGTTTCTTCTATTTCCATGTATTGAGCGAGAGATACACACAAATACAATGTTTATAAATAAAGCAAATCAAAACTAATAGTTTTAAATGAAGTGAATGTATTGTAAATAATTAATATACGTTTCATGGGACAAATCCGAGTATTGACCTTGGAAATCCTTCTTTTGGTCACATTGGAGGATCCTATAATGATATTTAACACTGGTTTATTAGCCATTTTTGAGCTTCTGTTTGGGTGCTATCACTGCGTTTAGATATTCAGTATACATCTAGAACAAAACCCAGGCAAAATCTATTTTTGTTCATTAAATATGCAGACAAAATGAAATTACAATAATAAAAGAAAAATTAAATATGCAAACCAGGCTGAAGAGCTTTTGGTTTTTGTTTGATTTTCAGGTGAAACTTAACAACATGTTTAGCTATTCTGGTACTGAGCCTTGAGGCATACACATTTGCATATATGCAAATTTACACAACATCAAAAGGTTTAATTCAACCTGAGGGGAATTACATAATACCATATCATATTCAATTAAAGTGATATTTTTACTGTGTCAGCACCGGACTTAATAGAGCTATTAAAGAGTTAATAAGCGACAACTGAGATAGTTTGATCTACACAGTGTTGGGAAACAATCCGTCCTAATATAAATAAAACAATATCGTGTGTTTGCAAGCATGCATGACTTTTATTAGCATAATTGTTCCTGCTGTAAAGCTTAAGAATTCTAAAATCACAGAGATTTTCTGTATCTGTGCTTTAAAACTGTCATGTTATTTATTTTAACAAACATGACATGAAAATCGGTCTGCTAAAACGAACATGTCCCTTTAGGCTCTTCTGCCCACAGAAACATTTTTGGGCAAATGCAGGATTTTAGAAGTAGAGTAGATGACAGAAGCAAAACATTCATCTGTGCTCGCCGCTTGTCAGACGTGTCGTGTAGATTTTTATCAGTACAATCAGTCATGTGACATACTAAGTTCCTTAGATCCTCAGGCAGCTTTGAAATAAATGTTCCCAGAATGTCAGTCAAACTAGCAGACGGCCAAATGCATTCATATTTATGTGAGTGGGTGAGGAAAGAGAAGCTGTGTTTATGACAGAACACGCCCATTTTAGCTTTGTCATGCTAGCTGACAAAAACAATCAGCATATTTTTAATGGGAAATCTAATAGAATCATCTAATCTAAGAAGGAAAAATCTAATAACAAGAGTTGAATAAATAGAACAGATAATTCTAATGTGTTATTAGGAAATATAAAAATAAGAATATGAAAAATGTGTTTTTAGAAAATATAAAAAGACAAAAAACATAATTTGTATTAATATATATACATAAGCACCACCTCACTTTCTTGTTCTTCTGACTTTCCAGAAACCTAATATTCCGGATAAATACATCTCTTACCAATACTTCTTTTACCAAACCTAACTTGTGACGCTTTTACTTGAATAATAGATAAAAAATAAAATGTTAAATATTATTTCTAAATGTAGTAGAGTATATCTCCAGTAGGAGGATATGATTCCACTTGCTTTGTCCAGATATGGGCGTAATCCGGTTTTCACTGTCGCAGACAGAGTTCAGACAGACAAAGAACAGAGTTCCCCATTTTATTGTACTTTCATGTTCGTGTCGCTGCATGAATAAGGTTTCTTTATTTCTGTTATTCAATTAAATTTATTTTTTAAATATTTCAAATTTTGCACATTTTTCAAATATAAGCAGCCTCACCCCCAGTTTTTTTGCGTCTAAATTTTGAAGAAAAATATGATTTTTTTGTAATATTGGGAGTATTTATACAAGAAAAGAAGGAATGCTTATATTTGCTTAAATGTGGTGTGTATATATATATCAGCATATCAACATTTTATGTTATATATTTATCTATAGAATATTTAAAATCAATGAAAAGAATTGTAACATAGTACAAGAAAATCTAACTCGGGCCATCTGGGTAAATATGTACTTTTCATACACAGGGTTTCAGCATTTGTTGGCCTATTTTATGGCAGGATAATCCCCTTTTCAATCCGTTCTTTCCTTTGGGACTGCAATGTTTCCTCTTTTTCTTTGTTCCAGGCACACTCACCTCCGCTACCCAGGTTCTCTCCAGCTCTCTCTGGGAGTCGGCTGCTTGTAGTAGAGTGTCAGGGTCTCCCGGCACGTCGGGGAGGGCGAGCGCAGACTGGCACAGTCGCGAACCGAGAAACGTAGCGTCACAAAGATCCGCGGAGCCGACTGCCGGTACAAGAAGGGCGTGGCCAGCCAGTTGTCCTGGAGACGAGGGTTCTGATTGACGTTGCAGACTTCAAAGGTCCGCATGAGTCTCCCCTTGTCATCCAGCACGCTCACCTCATCCCACTGCGCAATGGAGACAAGAAATGAGCAGAGGTATCACACTAGAAAAATACCACAACGATAAAATGACAGAGATGTTCTAAAGTTTGTTCTGATCATTGAGTCACTCCGAGCACCAAATTTAAGGATCAAGGAACCCTATCTTAACCCTTCTATTATGTTCAGGTCAAATTAGCCTGTTTTAAAAAAAATTGAGAGAGAGAGAGAGAGAGAGAGAGAGAGAGTGTGTGTGTGTGTGTGTGTGTGTGTGTGTGTGTGTGTGTTGTGTGTGTGTTGTGTGTGTGTGTGTGTGAGACAGTGGTGTATTATGTCTCATTGTTGCAAAGAAACACATTTTTGTGACTCTTCTTAGCTTCCATTTTGTCTGAATGGTCAAATTGACCCAAACATTATCTTTGTAACAAAAACATGTAGGGGGTGTTACTAATACTATGTCAACTGAACCAAACTGAAAGTATGTTTTTTAATTTTTTATTTTTAACACATAACATAATAAGAGGGTTAATAGTATATAGTTACTATTGGGTGCCACAGCTTCAGAGTCTTCATAGGATGGATTAAACGCACAAAATGGTTTTGACTATACTTGTCCATTGTTGTTTTTTCTGTAATAATATTATTATTATTATTATTATTATTCATAGTACTAGGTAGCAACAGCTGAGTGTGTCAATACTTTTTGACCTTTGTCTCAAGATCTACAGCAACAGATTTGGACGGGTCACCTTTTTACAAAACTCTTTAGTACAAATCTTTTTAGTACAAAAAATTTAAAAATTTAAAAAAGAATGGAATATACAATTGACACCCTTCAAATGATAATTCCTGCATTTTCACCATCTGATGCATTTTCATGTACCTTATATAAATGTAAAACTACTTATATTTATAATTGTATTTGTATTTTATAGTGTCTTTTGGGCCCTCAACATCATCATGTAAATTCCAAGCCACATCACATATTTATTTCATCACATGTTCAGAAAATTAAAAAAAACATGACCGGTATGAAAGATTCTTAGGCCAGACTATTGATAAAAGGCTATTAAAGTAAAAAGCCAAAGTAAAGGCTAAGAGTCCACTGAGAAGACAAGAGGGGGAAAAGATGGATGAAATGTAGCGTTCCAGAAGGCTGGAAAGATACATCGGAGCTAGATTATGTGGAGCCTTGAAGGTGAGAAGCATAAATCCATGTGTGCTGAGATGCAGAGTCAGTGGATTTTGAGAGCAAAGTCATAAATCAATTCAAGTTTAAAAAGTTTTTTGTGTAAATCACATTGAGATTTGGAGGACAGTACAATAGTCGACATTAAAGCAAACACAGAGAGAGATTATGAAGAGAAGACCCAGGGCATAGCTCTGAGGCACACCAAAGGGTTTTAAATTGATATGGTAGAATTTAATACAGGTTGTTATCAGAAAAATATTGAACCAAGAGAAATCAGTAGCAGAGACAATTTACAGTTCAACATACACGTAGACTCTTGAACTAGAAACCCTAGTTAACATATAAAGTACAGAGATCTATGTTGAAAGAAAAGCGACTATTTTGGAAAGATGTTCTAAGCAGAACTTTCATCACTTGAAGCACTACGGAGCAGATTGAGTGAAGATGACAGACATGTAGTCTAGAAGTTGTTTTATGTTGACGTCATTGAAGATCACTAGGTCATTAGTGGTGGTTAGGTGGCGTAGTTTCAAATTTGATGTTCCTGAATGAGGTCAGATGGGATTATTTGGATTTAAAGAATGGCAGGTTCACATGGATGGACACAAGATTATAGTCCGAGATGAGCCGTGACGAATATACGGATATGTGTGGAAAAAGTTGGGCGATGCCTGGATACAGCAGCAGATCTAGTGATGAATGAAACCAAGAATGATGACACAGTTCAGGTCAGAGTGGAACAGGGTCAACGGAACACCACTCACTTAAACCACTCACATCCAATGATTAATTGATTTTGGTCAATGAATTGTACAATTTTGCCCAGATCTCGGTCAAAGTAGGTTTCATAAGGAGAAAATCCCTTAAACCCCAAATACATTGATATTCATGTATAGTCAGACTCATGAGGAGATGCAGAACGTATAGGAAGAAAATGATGAGTAGACAAAAACAAACAAAAAAAAGCAAGAGGAAAAAAATATTAAGAACATGACATATAATGGCGCAGAGAGTGAGTGAGCGAGCGAGAGAGAGAGAGAGAGAGAGGCAGTCCTGAAAAGCACAGATGGTCAGATTAACAAAGACATGCAATAGATGATAGAAGAGGAGAGAGAAAAAAAAGAAACTGACGAAGGTCTGGTAAGGAAGGATGTGATGTGATGAGAAGGAATTTAGTACTTCTCAGTGGGTCAGGCTCTCACAGTCGCCCCGGGCCGCAGAGACATCACGTATCACGGTTCAGCGCACACCAAATATACATAAGATAGAAGACGTAATATGGGAAGGTTTAATATGCTCCATTTCCTGTGCTCGTGAAGAGGTGGGATTAAAACAGGAAGTACAAACTTCCAGGCACAGCTGTTTCCAGCAACAACAAACAATCAAAATGGAAGTTAAGGTTTCACATGCGCGCACACACACACACACACACACACACACACACACACACACACACACACACACACACACACACATACACACACGTTGTCAATCACTTTAAATTCAAGTGGATTATTCCTTGTTCTCTTTAGTCAAGGCAACTATAAGAATAATCTGAAGATGATTTGTATAAGTCTTACCCCTGTGTCTGGGTATGTTGTCCAGCCGAGGTCAGCGGTGGACTCTGTAGTGTCCAGCAGCATAACTAAGAGAAAGAAGAGAATAAAAATAAGTTACAAGGAAAAATAATCAGTGATCTTTTCAATTCTCAAGTGGTTCTTAAATTGGAGGCTTCAGCAGAAAGAAACGACATGCTATTCTATATTCTAATGTACAGTATATTAATATAGAGCATTATATATTATTCATGTATTAATACTTTGTAAATATAAATTATATTATATACACCGGTAAATATAAATTATTATAAATGTTTTTAATGTTTCAAGTGTTTTCTTTTTTTATTTTCAATTAAAGTTGTTGAAAACAAATATATTCACATGTAAAGTGAAATTATTTGTTAGTACAAGGTCACATTTTTGGATGCCAGAACAGATTTAATTTGTTGAATAAGTTTAAAGGGGCCGCAAACTGCTGCACGCTTTAAAGCATTTTGATGGTTGTTTTTTTTTTTTTTTTTACTGTTTTTAGGCATAAACTGTTTTTTTTCTCCACTCTTCTCTATAATTAGGTCATTCAAACTGGCATGTCTCAAAATTGTAGAAACTACCATATTTGTGTTTCATGAAGCGCAAGATGTTTCCGGAACTCAAATCATGCTGAAAAACAGATCCAGTTTAGTTTATTCAAAACATCTATTGAAAGTACAACATTCTTCCACCAAAATGAGTACAATTTGAGACTCATTTGAGTGCTTAATCTAAATGTCCCAGTGGTGTAAAGTACCTGAGTAAATTGTTACTTCAATTTAAGTATTTTGGCTAATTTGTACTTGTACTGAATTTAAAAAAATAAGCAACTTTTACGCTACGCTGTTACTACATTTTTATTATGTGCACGCACTCTTCACCCCACTACATTTGAATGGACAATCAGAGTTACTCGCTACATTGTGCGCGATAATTCGACATCTTTCTCTACTGCGTTAATTTCATGGGCGAACGAGGCCATCTGCAGGATGCTGAAGGTACTGGATGCTATTATTTTGGGAAAAAAACACCACGGCTTATGGCTACCCACTGCTCCGGGTTTGTGTGTGTGTTCACTTCACTGTGTGTGTGTGTGTGTGTGTGTGTGTGTGTGTGTGTGTGTGTGTGTAACTTCACTGGATGGTTAAATGCAAAGCACACGATACAGCCCCTAGTGGCCATGAAATCCATCCTACCCTTTACAAATTAAATTGCTGAAACGTTTCATGTTTTTTTTACACCACCTATTTTTCCAGACGAAGGACTACAGCGTCAAAAGAGACGAGAGTAAAGCAACTTAAATGGAACAGCAAACACAAAATAAGCGCAGTCATACGCCACACATTCGTAGAGCGCAGAAAGCACAGACAATCCAGCTGGCACACGCACTGAGGATGAGGCTGTTTTTAATTCCCCTCCTCCCTCCATATTTGCCCTTAAAACCTCGAAACGGATATTATTCAGGGGCTTACGCTAAGCCCACCCCTCCTTTACCCTCTCGCTTTTGCGTAAACAGATTTTTTTTAGATTATGTTAACAGATTGGGACCCCACAGATCTCGGCGTCATTCTGTCATTTCTGAGATCTGTTTGCTTGGGTCTCATCCATCACTTCTCTACCTCCAGAAGACACTGAGGTCTTTCCTCGCAAGGCTGGGATTTAAGAAAAGGATTAAATGTCTTTTTTATTCTCTCTTTTGAAAAATGAACATGAAAAGTCTTTATTTTTTGGCAGGTTTATGCGCCTGAAGGATTATATTGTTTCTGTTCAACATTTGAACAAGGTCTGAATGATTAAAAAGCATTGCAAACCCCAAAGTTCAAAAGTATATTTTTAATATATGTAATATATATATATTTTGATACACTTTTTTTTCATATTTCTTACTGCACTGATATGTTCACACACTCACTCTGGCCAAAGGCAACAACCTCCGTATCCACATATGCAGTAATATCCTTAAAAGCAATACAGGACATTAGTGCTAATTCAGCATGTTTCAGATTCGAGTGACTCTGGATGAATCAGATCATTTTATCTGTGCAGCTTATTGACTAATCTAATATATTAGATAAATTATATATTACATAACATAGTATTATATATTGCATATTACACTTGGCTAGTCTAATAGCCATCAATTAATATTATAACATTACAATTAAAAGTTCTAGTTTCGTCAGTAATCATTCAGTCAGAACACAAAAATGTGAAAAGTTTCCTTGATTATAAAGTTAATATTATTTATTGTTTGTTGCAATGCAATAAACTAATTCAGAGTTTCGATAACTTCATATAGCTAAAAAAGAAACTAATAAACGACAAACTAATAAAGGTCTCGACAAGATCTTGCAGTATGTACGTTTTTTTTTTTATAAAATTATTTATTAAATATTTTTCGAATTTCTATTTTTTAGTTATTTGTTGCAGTTGTGGTCCAAATGTATTTATCTGTATTTTATGTACCTGCTACCCAGGCTTTGCAGGTTCGAATTCCTGGATGCCTGACAACTTCGCTGGATGGTTAAATGTAGTACAATTTTGGTCCCCATAGTGGTTGACAAACTTTTCACTTTTTGTTTTCCAATTTATATAACTTTATCATTCACATAACAACCAACCCCTTTTAAGACAGCAACAATGCGTCCTCAAAATATCACAGTATTTTTCTAGCATAGCTATTCTCTATTTTCTTTCACAATAAAAGGAATGTCCATTACAAGAGTTCATGTGATAATGTACGTCATTATGCAGAACTAATGGTGAAAAAAAAATTAGTAGCAAAAAACAATGACGGACACAGAAGAGAAGAACATTGGGGACGCCAACTAATGAACACAGCTTGATGAAGTGAACACAAGAAAATGTGGGTAGAGTAACGCTGAAAGACTTATTTATTTTACAGTCATTTGCGTTATGTTTCCAATACAATTGTGCTAATATAGTTAATATGGTGCTGGCAATAGAGTTCAGTCTTTTCATATGTCATAATGGTGGTAGAGATTCAATTTGGTCCTAGCAGCCGGAGTAGGATCTCGTAAGAGATTTTAATCCTTGTTACAGAGGTTATCAGCGCTGTTGGTTATCTCAACATCATCATCATCATCATCATCATAATCATCATTCTATCATTGTAGATGAGGTGAGGCAGAATGAATCCTGACATCCTGAATGTCCTTGATTAATTCAGTGTCTGAATGACTTTCAGAGTTCTCTTTCAACTGGGAATTACAGTAATCTAGCCTTGAGTCTAACAGAGTTTAATGATACTATAGTTTATTAATTGTGCAGTTTACTCAGCTATATTCAACTTAAAAATCAAACGTCAAATGTTCACTTACTTAAAATGCATACATCTAATTTAATGCTTTTTAAACAATGGTTATAAATTATTTTTCATGCACAAAAAAAATTCAATTTCTGGTTAAATTAAGTAAAAATACCAAATTTTCTTTTTCTTATTTTCATGTGTGCCCCCGGAATAATAATTAAAAAAAAAAAAAAAAGGAAAAAGGTAGGACACAACACACATCGCTGCAAAAAAAAACGACGTATTCCGTTTTATTTGTGATTGCTCCTGAAATTAGGAAAAATAGACGTTTATATTTAAGTGCATTTTTGAAAATTGGCGAATATAACAACCCCTCCATGTTTTGAGCTGCTAAAATTGGGAAAAAAAGGAGTGCTTATATTCATGTAAATATATCGATGTATAAGTCTATGCATAAATATAAAAGAATATAAATGCAGTCACAGATGGAGCTGAAGGGCTTTAAAGAATGGTGACGTAACAACTCTTCCACACGACAACGTTTAAAAAAAATTCCTAAAGGACAATCTAAACATAAGGTCACATCATCTGTTGACATCTGTTCCGTTGAGGAACTAAAGACTAAGATGCTCTGGATTAAATCTGGAGTTGGCAGATCTGGCAAGGAAAATCAGTTTGAAGGTTTCATTTCAAGGGTTTCCACAAGATGTTCCATGTTCACGGGAATTAAAAGTACATGACCTGAATTCCTAAATATAATCTCAGGTAGCCCGTAACCCCGGGGCGCGGACAGGCATCGAGCGCCAGGCACTCAGGCCCTTCATTGTGATAGAAAGAGATGGGACTGTTTGCGGACTGATGGAAGGGAAATCTGCTGTGTGTGCCAAAACAAGTACGTAAGTGCTGGAGTAATGCACTTCCACCACCGTATCATTCTCTCCCCAGTGTGTCCCCATCACTCTGGCTCCCGGTCCCCCTCTCTGTGTGTTTATTATTAAACAGGAAAGTGACAGAAGGGGTCCGTCACAGCTTAAACACAGAGTTACTTTTGGTTACATTATTGATGTGAGAGAGAGAGAGAGAGAGAGAGAGAGAGAGAGAGAGAGAGAGAGAGAGAGAGAGAGAGAGAGAGAGAGAGAGAAAGAGGGAGAGACGGTGTTTGTTTGAAAAGCTGTGACACAGTAGCAGTGACAGAGAGACAAGCAGCTCGAGGGGGAAACAGTGACGGGGGCAATAAAGAGGCCAAAGAGACAAACACACACACACACACACACACACACACACACACACACACACACACACACACACACAGATTTTTCATCCCGTTCCCAAAAGCAAAAGTTGTCCAAAACCTGTCTAGAAATGAGACGCTTTTGAGTCCAAATGCATGATAAAAAAGTTAGAAACAAAGTGTAAATGACAAATTCCAGACTCGTACAGTAACCGACGTTCAAGACTGGACTAGTCGAATGTTAGTTGTAGATTTGGGACGTCAGATTTGCTAACAAACTCTCAGAAGTTGCCAAAAATGTTCAGCACAATAGGCTCTAACATGCTTCTGCAGTGTCATGTCACAGACTTGTGTAATATGTTTATTATTTAAACTCATTTTGTGCCTGCCACTTGAAAATGAACTATTTTCGGTTTTCCTGAGATTTCATTGATTTGTAATAATTAGTTTATAATTATTTACTTTATTAATATAACATTTTTTTCTACAAAACTAAAATCAGAGAGTACCTAATAACCATGTGAGTAAAATTACGGACCACTTACTGTAAAAATTAAAGTTATAAGTCACCAATTCCAAAAAAACTTGAGAGAAGACGTGAAGTATTCAATTTTAAAAGAACTTAAGTATTTGACTCCTACTGAAACCTAAAAAAACACCAGGAAATGTGAAAAACAAGAAGAGGTTTTATTTCCTGATATAGAAATTAAATGTAACACATCCTTGTTTCAAAATGGCAAAACAAAACAGATCAAAAAGATCAAATTGCTCAGGGTGACCTTTTTTCTCTCAATAGGAATGTATGCAAAAAAAAACTGGTGAAAATGATGAAAAAACGCAGGCCTTGTCAGTGAGGGACAACTAATCATAAATGACAGATACCACCGCATCTCAAACCTCTAGTGTTCAGGGGCAAGTTACCTGAAGGTTGTAGTAAAGCAGGGTGTATAAACTTACACGTAAAAACTTTCATATACATACTTATACAGCCAATTAAAATCTTCCTATTGGCCCTTACCACAAGTGAATCAGGCCATTGGCTGTTCCAATAGTATCAAATTCAAGTTCTGAGCATTTGTAAGGCGCTTTTCATAGTTTTAACTGTCTCAAAGCGCATGATCAGTACTCCATACTACCACGAGTCCATAAACATCCTAAACTTGTTACTTTTATTTCTTTAAGATTATATAGGGATATTTAGTGGTTTACAATCTGTTCTCGATATTGATACAGATCTGTGCATTGATAAACGCAGTTTAAACCAAATCTGTGAAGCTGAAGTTGGATTTCACTTGACATTATTTAGTGGCATAAACGTGTTAGCGTGCATTTTTGCACCATTAATTGAATTTTAAAAAAGCTACTCCCTGAAAATTGCACCCCAAAGTTGAAATTTTGATTTGTCAAAAATATGCGTTAGGTGTCAACTTAATCTCGACAACCGTTTGAAGGAATTAAAGGAAAAACCTTCCGTCAACCGAGATTGGGAAAAATACTGTAACAACTTGCCAAAAGTTACCCAATTTTTACAGCTCGTAAGTGCGTAATCCTCTCCTAAACCTTTGTAATATGCTGTTTGGACTATAAATAGTACTGTACATCAACAATAGATCGTCAAATGTAGTCATGTTGTGTTTATAGCGGCGAGTCTCTTTGAGCGGCGTTCAGGCTTGCTCTCTGTCTGTGAGATGCGCTGCTGTTTTTTTATATAAAAGAGAGAGTGTAAGTGTGTGTGTGTGTGTGGCTTTCTTGCCTCTCAGACGTGTTAGTATCACGCTGTGCTTCGGCGTACGCTTGATTAGTCAGTCCTGCTCCAGACAAACTCTTCCGCTGAGATGGCGACACGACGAGAGTGTTTCCTCTCACACTTTTCTGGGGAACAGCCTCACGCGCGGCAGACTTTGGCTAGTCGGTGTCACCGTTACTACTACACGGCACATTTGCAGCTCCTCCACAAATACACGCACACGTCAGATTACGGCTTAATGTTATGGTCGTGTTACAATTATTTGCGATTCCTATGGAATCAGTGTAGGGCCAAAAATGTTAAATGAAAATGTCTAAATTACGAACTAAAATGCTTCACATTCACGTTTGTTTTTTATATTTTTCACTTGCAATCCTCGCGTTTTCTTTGAAACTTTTTTTTTCGTTTTTTTTTTTTTCATTTGGATTTCTGGCACAAGCTTCACATGGGGGCGGCCCCTACTCTGATTGGCTGGTGAGAATGTGATTGGCAGTAGTGTTGACACGTTAATGAAAATAATGATAAAATGTTCTGTTTGTTTTACAAACTCTTATAATTCCCACTAAGTACAATTTAACATTTAACGTTTGTGCAAATTAAAGTGTTTCAAAATTGGATTTTAGGATTTTTATTAATTATTTGTGTCATGTACAAATGCTGTGCATCTAACATCTGGCACAATATTTATACTATACGTACGTATATACTGGAACTTGGTTTGATGTACAACAACTAAAAAAGTCACATGATGTACTCTTTTTTTCTTTTCTTTCTTTTGAAAAAATCACACCAAATAGTGAAATCTTGGATCTGATAAAATTCCGTTTTTTTATTAAAATGGGGAAATTATTGTTTTTTATTAAAATGGGGAAAATGTGACAGATAATGAACTGGGTGTTTGCATATTTCCCACGAACGTGCTATCAAAACACTGCACGAATCAAAACACTGCGTTCAGAAGTTTTCTTTTCTGTGTTTGTGTGCTTGTACATGGCAGCTTGTCTTTATTATGCTCCAGATGTCTCCATGTACAGACATTCACCCCAGGACACACGCTGTCACTCCCTCATTACCACTAAACCACAAAGACAGTGAAGGCAAGAATGGAATGGAGATTAGCCAGATTTAAGCTCATGTGGATCACGGAACCGAACCAGTTCTAGGTTAAGCTTGAATTCAAGCCTTGCTATTGGTTTAACTCAACACAAACGCCCGTATTTTCTCAACATGAAGCTAAGCGCCCAGGTCCTGTACCTGAATGGTTCTGTTTTGGCCCCGAGGTGTGTGTTATATTTCAGCTCGATCACAACACTCACAGGGGATATGAGCGGCTCAAGGTTTTTACTTTTATTTTTTCATCTAGGCTTTTTTTAACCACAATTGTCGAAATGAGCACAAGCATGGTCCTAAAAGTCTTCCCTCGCAGCGGTAGAGGTCGAAGCATGAAACACCAAGCAAAAAAGAACGCCATGTTCTGCTATTTTTGCTCGTAGTGGGATGATTCCTCACACTTTTTATGGAGCAATGTGGCAGGCGATCAAAATATAAAAAACGACCTTAGTTTCATTGGATTTAGTGGTCAGGAGTTGAAAGAATGACAAAGATTTGCTCAAAACGCTTTTGAGCAAATTTGCAATTTCTGGAATCTCTAATTTGCAAATTCTGGAATCTCTCTCTTTTTTTTCTTTTAAAAATAAAACGAAAATATCAGATTTTTCAACTTTGATGTTGAATTTTTGGTTATACATACTTTGTGAGATGATAGAAATAATACAGAGAATTTTAAATCTGTATTAACTTTCAAATAGGACAATTTATTTTGAGATTTACATGAGTTCTCCCTATTAGACGAGGAAAAAAAAGGATTTATTTGTTTCCATGAACTCTTGTCATCTGAGGTTTCTGGAATAATTCATCTGACTTAATCAAGTTAGTTCTATTAAATATTCTTATCTACATTTTTGCATTATTTTTAGCTTCTCCTAAATTTACAGAAAGCTAGCCCCACCCGCTTGAATATGCTATATGCCGGTGGGCAAATACTGTATGCATCAGCAAAAAAAAAGTTTTGTGTTACATTTAATGTTTAATGTTAAGAGCAAACCCTGACTGCAAATGATCTTGACTTGAATATTTTTAAACCTAGAGTAAATACTTACAGTAAAATAGAGCTGAATTCTGATTACTATTCTCTCCTTTTAATATTTTCTGTCATTCACTAGAAATGTTGATTCTGAATTCTTAAAATGTATGAGTTGAAAATACAGTAAAGCCAAGCACAGTATATCACCAAATTACATACAAGGTAATTATATATTTGACTGTATTCTCAGAAATATTATATACGTAACATTTCACTGCAGGGAGTTTTAATAATTGTGTAATTTAAATTACAATGTACAAATTTAATATCACATTAATAATATCAGTTATTTTTAGGCGCATCAACATTTTGAACACAGTATATATCATAAAAACGGTGTTATAATGTAATTACATACAAATTATAATTATTAGACCAATACACATAAAGTCTAATTTATTTTAGCCGGAAGTGATGAGAAAACACAACTTTAAAAAAAAGGAACTGAAACGTAAACTCACAAAACACACTCGGACCATCATGGACAAGTGAAGCGCAACTAATGACCGACAACTTAGATAACACAGCTGACATCTTAAATACACACAACAAAGGATGAACCAGGTGAAAACAATGAATCATGTGACCACAGACACAGGAAGTGACAAACACCAGGAATGCTGGGCTTTGTAGTCCTTGACAAACTATCCATTAAAAGTCTTATTTATACCAATTATATTTTACCATTCTGTTTATTATCAAAAACTTTTTTATTATTAAATGTATTATTACATTTATAATGTTTTAAATGGTCTAAATCTGGAAATATATTTGTACTGTCCACAGCGCTTCTCAATTATTTTTTGCCTCAACCCCTTATAAAAAAGAAAACTTCTCCCAAATGTGCCCAACATTAACATTATTTTTATTTGTATATTGATGTAGAGCTCATTATCAAATGTATATATAATTATAAAATGTGTCTATAAAACTGTCAAAACAATTCCCACTGTCCAAAAAGTTTTCTTTTTTGGACACAAAAGTGTTTCCTTGCCTCCCACTGTAGTTGCAGTCAAGCTAACGCTAAACAGACTTTTAGTCGTAGCTTTCTGTTGTATTTCTCTCGTCTCTTTCTCCTCCTTCAGTTTTCTTTTCTGCCATGTTAGATAATTGTGCACATCCACAAGCTCCAGTGCAGGATCCAACCCCCTACACCTAAATCAGTCTAACGACGAGCGCGCTACTGCCACCTAGTGCATTTACACTTAATTCTGTTTCTTTATACTCTTCTGTGACCCGCTGACATCTCCACTGTTTGAGAACCTCTGGTGTAGACTGGAGCTGAACAATTCTGGATGAAATGAGAATTACAAATTTTTTTGCAAAAAAGAAAAAATATCTACTTTACATTACATTGTTTGTCTATACATTTCTTTACATTTGAAGCAAATAGTAATACATATAATAGTAAAATAGTAAATAGTAAAATGTTATTATATTGCTGTTTGACAACCCGATGTTCTGAGTTCTGAGAAAAATTCTGAATTGTGAAAGATTTCGCGATTCAGAATTTTTCACGATTTAGAATTTTTCTCAGAACATCAGGTTTTCAAACAGCAATATAATAGCACGTTTTAATATTAAATTTAATAGTAAATTTAAATTACTATTTGCTTCAAATGTAAATAAATGTATAGACAAATGATGTAAAGGAAAGTAAAAGTAATGATAATTGTCATTTACAAAGAATTGACAAAGAAAATGTCCTTTATAATCCTTTTATATCTTCAAAATCTTTCAACCAATTTTAGTTTTAGGAGCTATCGTGGTGGGCGGGGACAGCGACGGTGGGGATCTTTGTGATGGGTTCGATTTGACCAATCAGAGCAATGAGTCAAAAAAAGTCCCAAAACGATTTGTACTTTTTGAAGGGCAATAGAATTGGTCCAATAGATCTCGAGATCATCGAGTTTGGCTGAATCGTATAAATGCCGGATTATTATCACAAGGAGGGTGGAATCGAGATTGCGATTTTTTAACAATGAGTTGTGCAGCTCTAGTGAAGACTGAGCAATGCATTCCTACTCCGTGCAACAGACTAAGCTGGATTTAGATGTCAAGAGCCTGACGAGAACTCATGAGGAGGTCAGATCCCCACGCAGATGTATGCACACACACAGACAACCAGCCTGAAGAAAGACACAACATAGAGAAGACTGACAGAGGAGCCGGAGTGAGGCAAGCTGTGGGCCCTGTGTGAGATTTTATATCGCCGTCTATCCTGTTTTTTACATGGACGTGGGTGTAAAAGCTTCTTTTAGCAGAATATGAAGCTTTTAAACCACTGGGTGTTTCTCAGCTGAACCCTGCTGTGCGCAGTCACACTCAGACGCTCTCATCACACACACGCTCTTCTCAACACAACTCCCATGGAGAGTCAAGTGGAGGCTAATTATTTCTCAGAGAAAAGCAGTCGCTTTTATTACACCTCTGGGATTGACCTTATGGTGTCCGGCTGACAGAAGTCCGACAGGAATAAATGCGCTTGCTCGCCCTCCCTTGCTCCCTTGCTCCCTCTCACACACACACACACACACACACACTTTCTCTCTGTCTGGCTGTCTGTCCACCTCTCTCCATATCTGTATTGTGTTTTGAGAAATTCAGACTCCGTAAGTGCTTTAGGTTAAATATGAGTCATGAGAAAAAAAAAAGTTGTTTCTCAACTCATATCTGTCAAGCATTTTGCCAAAACTAATATTGAAATATAGTTATTATGAGAAGATCGCTAATGATTTAGGCTTTTTTAAATGGTCTTTAGTTATTTTTACATCAATTTTGTTTAAACGACAATGGTCCATCCTTCAATGTATTTAATGATTTTGCATGTACACACACACACACACACACAACAACACACACACCACACACACACGACAACATGAATAAGTATATATATATATATATATATATATATATATATATATATATATATATGTGTGTGTTTATATACACACACACACACACACACATAGTATACTAAAAATATGTGAAATATTTTTACATTTGCATTTTTTATCTTTATTCATTGTTTACCATTGTGTATTCTTTTACTTGCTTTTGTGGTTGCTGCTGTAACAATGAAAATTTCTAATTTGTAAGACAAATAAAAAGAAATCTATTTATCCGTCCGTCCATCCATCCATCCACCCAATCCATCCATCCATCGATATATAAATCTGTGTGTGTGTTTTTTCTTTCTTCGTTCAAAGGCCACTTTACATTGAAACAATAATATATTGTTAAGTCAAAGATGTAACACTAACCAGTGCAAAAAGCATATTTGTGCATTAATTGTGGCAGTGAGATACGACATTTTGATCTGAGAGGAATCTGAAGGCAGGGGGGCCGAATGTGACCAGACAGGGTGGGTCTGTGTCAGGGGCTTATTAAAGCCGATGAAGACCACAGGCATTACCGGGGGGAAAGCTGTTAAATTAGCTAAATGTGATGAAATGTTTGAGGCTTTGCGAGGAGACAGCAAGGGAAGTGGACTTGTAGATGAGTTGAGACTGAAGGGCTTGGGGCAGAGATGCTGCATCTTGATAATGGGCTATTAAATCCAGCGGTATGGACCCAATGTGAAGCACGATGTCAATAATGTTTGTAAATAGTAAAGGGAAGTGAGTCTGTCAATATGGCCACTAGGGATCGTATCAGACCTGCCATCCAGACATTGTACGTAGGTTTGAATCCCGGTCCGGTGGGTTCTACAAGTGAGTGTCCTGACATCAACGCTGCCCACTGCTCCGGTTTTGTGCATGTCACTTGTTTCATCGAATTACATTCATGTTAATTATATAAATTACTGGATTTTCAGAACTGATATATAGTTCAGATTTTTAACTGTGGTGAAATGTAAAAAAAAATTGTAAAAAAGAAAATACAATTTTAATTAAAAACAACAGCAACAAAATTAAATAATAAATGAACAATAATTTACAATTAATGATAAAAACATTAACTGAAAAATTACAATGTGCAAATTTATTATCATATTAAACAATGTCAGATACAACATTTTGAACACTGTAAATGTCATTAAACAGTATTATAATGTAATTATATTCAAAAATGTTTACAGGACAAAAATAAAATAAACTTTTTTTTAACCGGAAAGCCAGAGTCCGTAGTGAAGAGAAAGCACAACCTTTTCTTTATTGTGTAATGTAAAAAGCCCCCCAACACCACGGCTTCACGCTGCCCGCTGCTCCTGGTTTGTGTGTGCAGCTTCACTGTATGTTTAAATGCAGAGCACAATTTTTACACGCTCACTCGCTTTCTTTTTGTTTCTTTCTATATAATAAGAATTACATTTACAATGAATAAAGTGAGTGTAAAATTACGTAAAATTAGAAAAAGTATGCAAAAGCAACCCAGACCCAGAATTGTACAGTTCCTATTGTTTTTTTTCTAAAGGGATGGGTGCCTTGCCATATTTACTAGCTCTTTTTTTACCATCCAAACACTCACTATCTTGGCAGAAGCGCATAAGCTTAATGTCAGATCCAGAAAGTCAAACCGTGGCATATACAATCTTCTGCAAGACGGCGCGTTGCTAACAGGCTCTGGCATTCAAACGCCTCTCGCACAGAACATGAGTCATGAGAGCTCGCACGGATGTCTTCACGAGCGAGACTGAAACATGCCAACTTCACCAAACCTAGAACGTCAGACCTGTGGTATGAAGTACTTGAGGAAATGGACTTTGTTACTTTTATTTCAGTATTTTTTTGACTACTTTGTATTTAAAATAAGCAGCTTTAACTCTCCACTTGACGATATTTGTGATTGAGTATCTGTACTCTTTACTTCACTACATTTGAATGGACACTTACCGTTACTCGTTACATTGCGACTTTTTCTACCAAAGGTAATTTCTTGGCTGGAAATATCGCCATCTGTAGGCTGCTAAAGGCACCGGATGCTATTTATGAGCTAAATCACATGATTGCACTTTTTTGCGCATTTGAGTTTGACTGAGACTGACTTTCTATACTTTATTTTATCCTACCATTTTGAAAGATTGAGGTGTTAAATGTAATTTCTATATTGGTAAATAAAATCTCAAACAAATGACGAGTTATTTGTTTTTCACGTTTCTTGGTGCTTTTTGAGTCTCAATTCAGAGTAAAATACTCAAGTGTTTTTATAATATGATACCTTACGACTTTGACTCAAGTCTTCTTGGGATTGGTGACTTGTAAATGAGTAATTTTGCAGAAATGTATCCGTGCTATTACTCTATTGCTATTGCTATTAAAAGTATGTTTTTCCGGCACTCTTAACACCTCTGCGCAAGTGAGGACCACCAGGAGAACCGAGATATGGAAAGAGGGAATCCGCTAATGAAAGGGTATAGAGACAGCGTGAAGGGAAGAGTGGCGCGGTCGTGGTGATGTACTGATGGCCATGTTTACAGTTATAATCTCAGTAAAGATGGGGAGGAGAGTTGGGGAGTGGGATGGGGGGACCACTTGGATCAGTGTGAGAGACAAAGGTTACACAACAAATGATTCAATGCTCTCCACTCTTTTGTTAGGATCTCCAGCTTGGCAGAGTCCACCAAGAGCCCTTCAATTCCCAGGAACAAGTCAAGAACATGCACTCATCTATTATACAGCCGACTGGAACTGACACAAACACGCTCGTGCGATAACACACGCCGGCAGATGTTCAGAAAGGTTCCGTTAGAAGCGCAAACACACCCGGGAATTAATCGCGAGCTGGAGCAGAATTGGGATCGGACATCAAGAGCTCCGGGACACCCCAACGCGTGCACGCGCGCCCGGGCGAGAGATATCAGCGTGGAAGCAAAGGGAAGTTTGTTCCTACCTTCTTCAGCGGAACTGTGCTGGACCACGAGAGACACAGATAGGAAGATCCTCCACATATCCATCAGAGCGACACATAGAAGAAGTCCAGTGAGGAAGAGCGCGAGAGGAAGACAAGAGGAGAGAAAGAAAGAGAGAGAGAGAGAGAGGGAGAGGAGGAGGAGTCTGTCTGCTCGTTTTATCTCAGATTAAAGAGAGGAGAGAAAGAGAAGGGGGTGAGGGTGGAGTATTTATCTCTGATGATGATTATGACTGAGAAGTTACTGAGCGAGAGGGAGGGAGAGAGAGAGAGAGAGAGAGAGAGAGAGAGAGAGAGAGAGAGAGAGAGAGAGAGAGAGAGAGAGCGCGAGAGATAGTGCTGCACTGGCTAATTCAGTCACTGATCATGATGGAATGTATGAAACGAGTTCAGCTAGTTTCGCAGAGGGAAAAAGTGTCTAGACACGCACAAGACAAGCATTAAGCAAAAAAAAAAATAATAATAATAAAAAAAAGATATTTTATTTTCAAATTTTGGCACTAGTCTTTTACGAATAAGCAAATTAGCAAAAAGGATACAATGTCAAGGAAATTGATGAATTCTACAAACTGGAGATCTTTGAAAACAGCGCCGTCTGCTGGACACATGAAATGAAACACGTGCAAAGTTTGTGTACAGTTTTACAAGCGCGGAAAAAAATAATTTTAAGTTAAAATTAATAAAAATCGGATTTGGTTAGTTTACATACAATATTCTACTTAAAGTAAATAAAAAAAAACGACTTTTATAAATAATACGTGTAATGTTTTTAAATCAATCGCATATTTTTTATAGTGTAAGACCATCCATACGTTTTCAACTGCTTGTAATATGTGCATCTGGTCTGTGCATTTCTTTTCTAAAAAAAAAACAAGGTATTATTGTCAGTCTGCTGAAAATGTATTTTATTAATTTATGTAAAATTGCTTTGAGTTAAATTCCGTTGCCTGTATAATAACAAGTTGTGTTGAGATTTAAACTGTTAAATGATTTGAAAGTAACTGAAATAAAAGTAACAAATATTTATTCAAGTACTTTACATCACTGGTCTCACGTTCTTGGCTTGGTGAAGTTGGCATCTTTCAATCTTGCCCGTGAAGGTAAGAAGGTAAGAATTACATATTTTCAGAACCATTTAGGGAAACATACTGATTTCTTTATGACAAATATTATAAAATTCCATTTCAAATTTAGAAAACGCAGCAGGTAATTTAGTGGGTGATTATATACACTTAAAAAAAATAGAAACGAGAAAACGCCAGATTGAATTATTGATGTTGCTCAAACCAGTTTATTTAAAGATGATTGAAGTTGAAAAATGAAAAAAAAAAAAAATATTAAATGCAGACAATCGTACATCATGTATGCGCAAAAGTGTATTTAAAGTCTCCCTGTAATAAATTAGAACAATTCTTAAACAATATCCATCACCATCAAACATAACAAACGCTTGAAATTTGGCTGTTGATAGATTAAAAAATGCTGTATTTTTCCTTGACAAACTTATAAGTACCAGAAGGAGAAATGTGTGATGAACAACAAATACTTCCGTGTACTGCACAAACACACAAACATTAGTTCAAATTGTCAAACAAAAAAAGTTTAAATTCGAGCAAAATTCATCTTTAACTTATACAATAAAGAGACATAATTAAACAATTATACAATTTAGACTCACTCGTTAGGTAAATGAAATAGTTTTAATTTACACACAATTAGAGACACATTTTTGTAAATTCTTAAACTGTGCCACAAAAAATAGAAACATCAGTTTGGTAAAACCACGCTTGTGTCTGTGTTTTCCTAAAATAAACATTAATATATATATATATATCTATATTTTTACTATTCAGTCAAAATGACTATAATTTGTTTCAAATTTTGACATTGTCCCATTGACCATTGCTCCTAATGTTAATATAATAAATGAAAGGACTTTTTTTGTTTTTTTGAAAATTACTGTATTGTTGCAGAACTGTAACAATTCTCAAAGACAAAAAGGGTAATTATTGCACCGTTAAGTGTTGTCAATGCAACATTTGACGTAAAGAAATTTTCCTGAAACTGTTTAAACAGTCCAACAGGTACATGCGACGTAACAACAAACATTTAATATAAAATGTAAATATTAGTATTTTGAGCTGCATCTATCTTTTTTTCTTCCCCTTGACCAGTCGCCCCAGAGATTCCACTGAGCTCAAGCAGTTTTCAGGTATTATCATTCTTCATATCATTCCTCATTCGTCACCTCAGTCATCTGAAACTTGTCAGATGATGGCGCTATTCCAGTGTTGCCTCCGTCTGTAGAGTAGGTGGTGGAAGGATTAGACGCACTGACAAAACCCCTGGCAATGTCCTCAAACGTCCGGCCCCTGGTCTCAGGAACCCGCAAGTAGGTAAACACAAAGAACCCGGTGAGAAGAACGGAGAAGATGATGAACACATATGGTCCACACACACTCTGTAAAAGAATGTTCATTATGACCTTGTGGATAATACAGTTGAGTGTATTTTTAGGTTTACATATATAAGCACTCACCGATAGAATTGGGAAAAGAAGCCCGACCAGGAAGTTTGCGGTCCAGTTTGAGCATCCGGCCACAGCCATGGCTGCAGGTCGAGGGCCTTGTGAGAACAACTCTGCCACTATGAACCAGGGGATCGGTCCCGGGCCCATCTCAAAACTGGCCACAAACCCAAAAACCGCAATTATGGCAATAATGCCGAATGCCGAAACTCCCTTTATAGGAAACAGAGCCAATAAAATGATCATTGCTGGGAATTTTATTAAAAAGTTAAGGAATACTGTTTTATTTTAATAAAACAAATGTACTAAAAGGTTACACTTGCTTATATTATAGTGCAGTGGTACGTAACACACATTCATTTATTTTTATTTGTTCAGTCAAGCTTGTGTTGTGAATTTTTTTCAGGCCAAATAACTTTTCTCCATTTAAAAGAATAGAAAGTCATTAACCCTCCTATTATGTTCGTTTCAGAGAAACATCAATAATGTTCACCTTTTATTAATAATTCATTTAATTTATTTATGCAAAAAAGTTCCCCAAAAGGTGTGTGTGTGTGTATGTGTGTGTGTGTGTGTGTATGAGATAGTGTGCGAATCTGTATTATGCCTCATTGTTGCAAAGAAACAATTTTTCGGACACTTTTTAGCTTCCATTTAGTTTGAAGGCTCAAACTGTCTCGAACATTATCTTTGTAACAAAAACATGTAGCAGGGGTTACAAACATGTCAACTGAACCAATTGTTGTTTATATGTAGATTACCCTAAGACAAGCAGAAGTTTCAAAATGAAAAAAAAAATACTTTCATGTATTTTGTTTTATTTTAAACATCTAACACGGGTCAATATGATTCGAACATAATCTTGGTGATATAAACGCTACATATAACATGTAGCATAGTGTTACAAATATGTGAACCGAATCATTATATTTTTTTATGATGATTACACAGAAGCTTCAAAGTGAAAAAATACTTTTAAGTATGTTGTAAATGTTTTTAAACTTTGATTGGTCAGTTTGACCCGAACATAATAGGAGGGTTAATCAAATAAAAATTCTAATTCAAATTTCTCATGCGTCTCATGTTTGATGACGTTTCAAGGCCAATAAACCGACCCATTTGACTGCTCATCGCTCAAAGATTTTGTATGTCATGGTACCACTGTACATGTAAATTCAAAAAGTTTATTTTATATTTATTCATAAAGCGTAAAAAAAAATCACAAACTGACCCCTTCAGTTGTAGAAACATTGGTTACAATCTCATCCAAAAAAGAGACTTGATTAGGATCCTTAAGATGGAAGAAATAAACGCCCATTACCAAAAGAGTTTTTAAAAAAATAAAATGGTAAAGCATCTGATCAAACTCACCAATAGCTTTAGCGAAATGGTCATGATCAAAGAACAGACAGCCATTCCAGCCAGGCCGACCATATGAAGAGTTCTTCTTCCGGCCCTCTCAACCAGGAACAACTGATCATCGCAGAACACACACACACATATTTCTACCTGTCAATCGTTTGTTCTTCAGATATGAGACCGAGAAGATCCAGAAACTCACAGAGACCACAGTGAAGACAGTGTTCACGATGCCGGTTCCGATAGTCACATAAACCGGCCCTGTGATCCCGGCACTTCTGAAGATATCCGTTGAGTAATAGAACACCTGCAAATTTTACGAATGTGTGTGTGTTCGATTCACTGTGTGTGTGTGCACTTCACTTGGATGGGTTAAAAGCAGAGCACCAATTTCGATATGGTTCGCCATATTGACAACCTCACTCACTTTACTTTAAATTTGTAATAGCAATAATTATTGCACTGCATTACTGTAATTCACAATCCAGTGCAAAGCAAACGAAATTGTGGTCTGTGTTGCTTTATATATAAATATATATATTAGTATATTTAGTTTAAATACTGTAATATAATTTGCATAATGTTTGTTAAATTTGCAATATATTTTCTTAGTTTTTTAACCCCCCGAGGTCGAGTCATTCTTTATTCAAGATAAAACACACAAAAAAAGTTAATTGTGGTCAAAAGTCAAAAAGTCAATCAACTGAAAGTGAAAAAAACTGCAACTGTGATTAATGGCGTTTAAAAAATTGAAGCGATTAAGCATTTAAAATTAATCACGTGCGTTAACTTTGACAGCCCTAATAAATTTATATAAATATATATGAATTTACGACTTTCACTCAAGTCTTCTTGTAATTGGTGACTTTTAACTTGCAGTGGAGTCATTTTTACAGTAAGGTCCGTACTTGGCTTTCAGGTACTCGTAGACCTCTGATTATTAATGACTGCAAGATTAAAAAATAATGTTGGATGAGACCTAAGGATAGCAATGATTCGATTACATTTAAGATTGGTTGAGTCACTAATGGTAGAATTTCGTTAGTATGGGCTCAAGTAAACAGGAAGTTGTTTTAGCTCCTGTGTCGGTGATGGTGTTTGCTCGGACACTCACGGCATTGATGCCAGACAGTTGCTGTGAGAGTTGCAGGATAATGGAGATGATAATGGGTTGGCGGAACGCAGGGTTTCGGAACAGCCCAGCAATGGAAACCTTTTTCTCCACGGCCATCTTCACGGCTTCCTCCTTCATCTCAAGAATGTCATCCTCCACATCAGAACGCCCACGAAGGTACGTCAGCACTGCAAAGAAAACAAAAGCAAATTGCGAGTCGCATCAAACAAATCCAGAACCTATCCTCGGACCTTGACGTGCTTCGTCCTCCTGGTTGAGATTGATGAGGAGGTATCGAGGGCTTTCAGGGCAGAAGACCAGTAGCAGACTATGCAGCACCGCAGGGATAGTGGACAGGGACAGCAACAACGGCCATAAATCGTCAGACGCCAGCAACGTCTCCATACCGAAGATCTAGCAAGCGACAAAAACACCCATCAGAAAGAATATTTTCACGATGTGGTGTCACAACGCAAAAGCCAACCTGTGCAATCTGTATGCCAAGGACCACGGCAAGCTGGTGAAAGGTGCCAAAAGCTCCCCGAAGAGCAGTCGGAGCAATCTCACCCAGGTACAAGGGTGTAAAACCCGTGGAAAGTCCACAAAACACGCCAATCACCAGCCGGCCCAAAACCACCATCATGTACGACTCGCAGATTTTGGACAAACCCATCAGGCCACCACCAACCACAGCCAAGATGTTAGACAGAAGCATGGATTTCCGACTGAAAAGGGAATCAGACACAGCTTTCAGCATCTGGTTCTTTCCCAACTTTTCAAATCTCTCCTACCTCCCAAACTTGTCCACCATAGCGCCCACGCAGAAGGAACCGATCATGCCACCCACACAGAAAATGGAGACGGTGACGCTCCACAATGTCATCACTGCAGATTCTTCCATGGGCTTTCCAGTGCGCCCCAAATTCACGTTACGGAAAAAGTCCTTCACTTTCTGAGAGGGAGAGAAAAGAGAGAAGAATGAGGACTGATGGCAGGTTTCAGCAGAAGGTTGGAGAAGTGCAGACCTCATCCGGCGCATTGATGACTCCCGTGTTGTAGCCGAACTGCAGGGAGCCAATGGTGGCCGTGCACACGCAGAACATGAGGAACGCCGTCACCTGCTTGTCCTGAACAAAACATACACAACTTGTAGACAATTTAAAGCATTTTTAATTATTTTAAGCAGTAAGCCATCTACGTATTGCGCTTTTTAAGTAGAAGTTGAAAAAGCCTTTGTTTGTCCCCTCAGCGGGGAAGCTGCATGTGGCAATAGCAGACAACATATATAGAGGAGCAAATATATTACATATACATAAACACATCTCTATAAGAAAAACAAACAAGTAAATAAACATGCACATATAAAGGTATGTCCATTTTAATGGGAATCTTTGGAGTTTCACAATACAGAGCTTTCCGATGTACTTAAGAAAGAGGAACAGCAAGTAAAGGATTGTATATTCTATCACGAAAGGAAGACAAAAAGAGAACAAATTAAGAAATGTTTGCGTTTTATTTGTGTATTACAGTGACAACACAAATTCCCTCTTTAAAATTAGTATGTTCTCACACTGATGCCACACTGAAAACGAGTCTTAAATTCGGTCTTAATTTTTTGCAACTAAAAGTAAAACAATTGTCTAAATGTTCTCAACTAAAAATATAAATACCGTATTTACACAAACATATTGAATGATTTTCAGGCACAAAATACATTTTATTAATATGCTGACATAAGCACTTCCTTGGTAAAGTGACTTTCCAGAAACCTAATATTAATATACCTATATATTAATATAACCTAAATATGTCTGTTAGCAATACCTCTTTTTACCGAACCTAGCTTGTGACTCTTTTTGTGACTTTAATAATAAAAAACTAATTGAATATTATTTCTAAATGTAGTTTATACCTCCATAGAGTATACCTCCAATAAGGGGTGCAATGGCTCCACATGCTATGTCCATATATGGACATATTCTGATTTTCATGGTTACGGGCAAACAGAGCTCAGACAGACCAAGAACCCCATTTTATTTTATTGTATTTCATTTATTTTTAGTTCTTATAGTGTTATTTAGCCACTGTTAAGTCTCGCTGCGTGGATAAGGTTTCTTTATTTTTGTTATTCAACCAAAAAACATATATGCATATGACTCCTGACTAGAAATATGGAAAAATTGGCATATATTTACGTGCATTTTAGAAATATGTGCTTATATTTGCAAAATTACGGTATTTACTGTAAACAGTTTAAAAATGCTAACCATAACATGTTACATTCTCATTTGTTCATCAAATTCTTTAGTTTTTTGGTTTATTTTTTGTTTACATTATCTCAAAATGAAACATTACTTTGTATATTTTAAGTAATGGTTTAAAAACCAAACCAAATGATCAAACATAATGACTTTGGTTTGGTTAAGCCTAGTAATCGATGTCTGGATGATAAGGAAATTTGAAAGACCTGAAAGAAGCTACTTGGATTGGTCATGAAAAGTCCGGCAACCTATTAAAAAGCTGAATAATGTGCCGCTTAACTGGAAAAAAGAATGTGAGAAAAAAAAAAGGAAAGTCAGCACATCCAAATCTGATAGTTTATTTTGATTCTGTCAGACAAGAAATAATCGCCTCAATAAATTTTTGAGAACCACAAGCTCTTTTGTGCTTTTATTCCTCCATTTGTGACCAATCTGGATTAAAAAATCGTGGTTAATATAAATTAATTTTTAAAAAATTAAAATAATCTCATTTTGGCAAAAAAAAAAAAAA
>CM051501.1:6401312-6443717 GCA_028031935.1 Paedocypris micromegethes | reverse complement strand
TGGTTTTTTGGGGGGGGGGGACCCCAAATTTTAATTGCTAATTATGATATATACGTTTATCTACATTTATGTGTGTGTAATTTTTATTTACTTATACAGTACATATTTTGATTTTGGGGTAAGAATATAGAGTATACAATATAGAGTAACACTAAACTTATGTAAAAAACGTCACTTGAGTGAAATCTTAGAGTGTGGTCACTCAGTCATTCTTAGACAGATTTGCTTTTAAATGCTTGTTTCGTTTATTCTTACACACAGCAGCGGGATTTTCTCAGTTTTGTGAAAATACGCCAATTTCTCTCGCTCTCTCTTTTTCAGGATATAGGTGTTGTCCATTAGGAGGAAGGAAATTCTGTCATTGAGAACAATGGGCCTGGTTCTCTATCTATAGAAACAGAAAAGGAGAGAAAGAAATAGAGGGAGAAATAGCAAGCCACCATAGCAAGAAGACGAGAAAACCCTTCTGTGTGGAGGAAATATCAGCTTAAACATGAAAAAGGCCTGCTGAGGTAAAAAATAAAAAAACGTCTTCTTTCCAAGAGAATGGACTCTCTAATATTCTTGTTGGAATAAGCTCGCACCCTGCGGCCATTTGTTTGATTTAATTCTTTTATTGGTCATCTAAAATATAAAAGATTCATCTCAATAAAAAGTGGAAGCACGTCTCGGTGGGTAAGTGATTTTAAATCTTCTGTCATTGAGAAAAACATTGAGATGTCTCAGGATTCAGCATATCCTGAATTGTTTTCCCAAACAAGCACTGTAAATTCTGTTTCTTAGTTGCTTGACATGCTCCATTAACTTCGTAGAATGTAATAATCTCCATTATGGTCAAAACATCATGTGAACTCGTCTTTTGAGGAAGGACAGGGGACGGATTACTCTTAGGGGGTCCGCTCTGGGTTTTTCCCCCGTCTGTCTGTGAGGATGCATGGAGGTGAAGCCCACAGTCTGGGTGGAGGACCAAAGAGTATGTTATTGAATAAAACCGACCTTCAACGTTTTGATCAAAGTTTAAAAGGTTGATATTCATGGCTTGTGGTTTGGTTTCACGTCTGAACTTCAGCAGCGACAGTTCCACGTCGGTTGATATCCTCGTCATGGCCTCTTTGGCTGAGCCGTTTGACTTTTTCTTGACTTCCACAAGTTTGCTTAGCTCAGGAACAACAGTGCCAAACCTCTGCTTCTCATTAGAAAAGTAGACATGAAAGAGATATACATCTTTTTCTCAGAGCCGGGCCGTTCGCCGCCTGTTCTGTCAGCCCCGCGGCAATGGGGCGTTAATACTTAGCCGCTCTCGCAAAGAAAAGATGACATGGCACGTCCTCATTATTCAACAGGATATTAGCTTTAGCCATTTGCTGCTGAACTACGGAATACTCAACTTAAGCTCAAGAAACAGTGATGGTAGTTTTATGAAGACACAAAAGGAAATAAATTGGGTCATGCTTAGTTTTTACTAATTAAGTTAATCTGATGGATCTGAATAAATCTTATTGGCCCTTGATTGTCCTAAACCCCACCCTCTTCTCAAACGATGCCCCACAGCTTAATTAAAAAAGATCCAAGTCTAGAAAAATCTTCACAAGTTAGCGAAACTTTTTTTAAAGTAGTAAATCAGCGCATTGCACAAGTTTAAAGAGTTTTATTTACCCATGTCTACGGTTTGTACCCTTCCCTACCCTTCCGTTCCAAATCTTTGCCTTCCTCTTTGACTCCATCAGATGGAGGAGTCTGGTAGTCCCCGATTCAGGAAGCTCCATTTCCCGGTGGGCTTGTGGATAAACTCTCCACGAAAACACTTTTTGGGAAAAGCTAAACTGGGAGCGCGCTGGCCCAGTGCCGCATCAGTAAAGTCAGTATGATCAATCTTCGACCGGATTCTTAAAAATGCACTTTTTTTAAAACTGGCCATTTTGACTTGTTGGAAATGTGACCTTTTCCGGTTTTAACAGGTCAACCACTAGTTCAGATGCTACTTCCTTGCACGATGCTCCATCATCAGTCCCTTCCTCCCTTTCTCACTCCACCCCTTCCCTTGCCCCGCCCTCTCCATCCCCATCTCCAGCCTTCCTCCGTCCACGTCCAGCCAATCAGCAGTCTCGAGCCAAGCGGCTGTCGCATCTCTTCCTAAGAGGCCGGTCCAACAGCGACAGAGACCGCGCCATTGGAGAACGTGAGAGGGAAATATGGGCCCATTCCGCCACCCCTTCATCACATCATTACCTTCCACCTGCTTCTTCCAATGCCCCAGGCCTGGTCAAGATCTATGGAGATGCCCTGTCCAGTGGGGCGAACTATCGAAGCCTGCTGGCAAATATGCACTCGACCTCTCGGCAACTCATTCAACAGGTCATCACTCGCTACACTGAAAGGGAACGAGAGAATGAGAATGAAGAAACAGGTACTTCTATTCTGCCACTGAATTGTGGCTGAACCAATTTCATTATTGGGATGACAATTGTATCTCTTTGTTGTGAAACTAGATTAACATTTCATTTACTTATGAGCAGAGGTGTAAAGACTATACCTGTAAATCATACTTGAGTAAAAGTATGGATACTTTACTGTAGAAATCGTTACAAGTCACCAATTCCAAGAAGACATCAGTATAAGACTTGAAATATTCAATTTTTAAAGTACTTGAGTATTTTACTCCATGTGGATTTAGGCTCAAAAACACCAAGAAATGTGAAAAACTCGAAACTCTACAGTTATGAAGTTTTGTCTTTTAACTTGGAAAAAAATTGTAACACCTCAATGTTTCAAAAAACCCAAAAAGTCTCAGTCAATCAAATGTGCAAGTACGTTTTTGGTATACCGAATTAATTTATCTTTTCAACTTCCTGTTCACCTGGCCAGCTCTTCAGAAATACATCCCTGAGGACTTCCTGTTATGTGATGTCATCGGAAAGCCCATTCAGCAATTAGACGGAGCCATTCTCTGGCAAATGGAATGCCGAAGGAGTGTTGCATCATGGGAATGCCCCTTACAGTTGGTGGACATGTGGAGGCCGAAAGACGGATTTGAGCGACGCTTCGAGATCCAGCGTCTGGAAGAATATGAGAAGGAAGAGAAGGAGAAGGAAAAAGAGAGAGAGAGGGAGGGAGAGAGCTGCCAAGGTTAGAGAACAGTTTCAAGACAATCTGAATGTAGTATTTAATTTTAATGTCATCAGGGGTGCGTTGGAGGCGGAGCCGGATGTCCTCCAGTGGGGGTCCGGATGAAGAGCGAGGTCATCGAGGTCGAAACACTGAGCTGAGGAGGAGCATCAGTGACATAAACCTGAGTCAACGGCGTCGTCAGGGGAAGGATTCGCGTCGCTCTGGAAACGTTCCCAACAACGGACAAGACCGGAAGAACATCGTGAGCATGATTGCTAGCGAAGCCGGAGAGGTGAATAAAGTTTGAAATACACACTTAATATGGCTTGACGTGGTTCTAACAAACACATGGACTCATCACTCAATGTCCTTTAAATGTTCTCAAGGTCGCTGGACCAAGAGGCGACGGGGAAAGATGTTCTCGCTCACCAGATGAAGAAAAGGACTCATGTGACCTGGAAGTGATGTCACAGAGTCTGATCCTCCCTCCCACCGATCGGCCGTACTTCCTGTTACTCCAGGGCTATGACCAGAGCAAGGCTAGACATGCATCCTCTCGCTTATCTCACAGCCGCACACTGACATCATACCTGTATTTTTAGTAATCACAACATACCATCAACGCTTTCATACCTGACCACAGAAGAAAACAGCCACTCTATATACACAAGAGCGTCGGGACAATACCAACACAAACATGCTGTGTCTACATCCTCCCTGTACAATGACCTCACACACGCAGGCATTGTAGAAAACTGTAACACTTTTCTCTCTTATCACTTCTGTTATTTTGCACAACTTAAGATAGAAGATGCACAGATTGTTGTAACCATGGTGAAGATGATAACAGTATATCCACCCCCCCTCCTTCTGTTGTGCCGCTTTTCATGCAGGACTTTGTTTTGTACATAATGGTGGGTCACACACATGTTTTTGGGCGGAAGCCGACATTCCGGGAGCGTGAGATGGACAGAGAGAGAGAGAGGAAAGGGAAGCGCCCGCTGAAGGTGGACACGTACCTATCCGCCCCGGATCTGCTCACCCGACACCTTCTCGTCAGGAGAGACAGCGCTGTCTCTGATCAGCCGAGGGGTCGAGGTATCCTCACACTCACAAAATAAATCAAACAAAATAACAAATCTAAAATAAATCTGAAAAAAATACAGATTCGTAATTTATATACAGCACAACGGTCATATAACAATATTTATCTTTTGGTAAAAAAAGTCATGTGAAAGAAATAACATGTAAACTGTGTGTGTATGTCAATTACATTAATGTATATTTGGTTAATGTTATTTATATAAAACTATGTACTTATAATAAATATATGTAACACGATTACATTTCACACAGCTGCTTTGGGACTGTCTGTGAATGGGAAAAGCACTCTATTAATCTATTGAACTTGAACTTATTTATTATAATACATACTATGTAAACTACCCACACATTTACTTTTATTGTGTACAGTATATACAGCATATGCATATATACATTATTTCTATTGACATATGTATTTAAATACGTATGTATACTGGTATACAAACAGTATAAACACACACAAATATACAGCACAATATTTGTCATTTGGAATAAAGTATGTTTTATACATAACTATTTAGATAATTTCATATCATCATATAAAAGTAATTATACATTATTTTTTTGCATACACACGTTTATACGCTATATACCGGATAATATATATATATATATATATATATCATAAATAATAATAATTTAATAATATAAACTATTTACAATATATACACTAGTTCAAAGTTCAACGCTTTTATTGTATACACTTGCCTATACAATGAAATTCTTAAATTGCTTCCCGCAATGAATGCCATAATATAGAAACACAATGAAACAAAGAAACAACAAATGCCATAAAAATAGAACACAGTATGTATAAAAAATACTCGCAGAAAAATATAAAACTGTACAGAAAAAGAAACACAGGATATCTACAGTACACAGATTATCTACAGTACAGTACAAAATATAATCTGAATATATCATCTGAATGTGACAGGTGCATGTAGCAGCTTGTGGTTATGAACAATGTGTATATACTATGCACACATTCAGTAACTACTGTATAAAGGTTATTATATACCAAATACAAATTCTTAAACAAAATCAATAATACACACATCTTACGGAAACAATAAAACGAGGAATTTTTTTCAGCCTTGGTGCGTCCATTCAGAGGAGGACCCGTCACTCTTAATGGAGCTCCACTTTACAGGGAAGCGCTCCTAAAGCCAGGAGACCTGCTGGGTCTTAGCAGTCACTTCCTCTTCCTTTACCGTGACCCCCGAGTGACCCCTGCCCCGCCCCTGGCTTTACCACCGCCATGGCAAGGTGACACGTCGACTTCCTACAGTCCTGGTGGGATGACAGATAGACAGGAAATGCTTCGACAGTATCTCGGATCCACAGAGTCCATTCTGAGGTTCCATGCCAAACATGCTGATGTGTTGCTGCAGGTAAACAGATATAATCAAAAGTGTCTTCTGCAATATCAGTGACGAGCAAAAGAACAGTGAGTTACTTTGTTTTCTCATTGTAGGAAATCATTTCAAAGAACTCCACCCCAGACTCGGGCAATGGAGCTTTAGCACCTGCTTTTCTGTTGTCGCTCATGATTGACCACGCCTCGAAACATCTGGAACCTGAATTAATTCCACAGCTGCTTTTAAAAGCAGCCAATCAAATCAAAGGGATTGTGTGGGTGAGTATCAGACTCCGCAGATGAGACGTGTGGATACATTGGGGCTTTTTCTCTTTTTAATTTCAGTTGTTCAAGTGTGTTTTATTTTCACTTAATGTTGAATATTGTCAAAGAGGTTTTTATGCTTTGGGCCAAAAACTGGAAAATGTTTTTGCTGTTTCTGCCTAAAATCTTATTTGTTTTTATATATGTCATGTTGTCAATAGTTTTATATGCATTATGAGTCGTATTTACTTGTCTACAAACTTACAAAAAAAGGTTTGTGACACACAAACTCTAGACGGCAAATTCAAAATGCAATGATTTAGCAGAAAAACACTGTCGCAACAGACAAATGTATGAATGCCCGGAAATATAAGATGAAAAAGTATTGCAATTGTTTTATCTGCATTATGAGTTATAAAGTCAGAATTATGAGTCAGAATTAGGCCTTTCGAACTCATAATTCTGTCTTAATAAAACAATTTTTGTGCAATACATTTAATTTTTTCAGTGGCAGGAATAATACAAATGCACTCAATACAAATTTTCTACTTCCATACGAATTCCATACAATTCTATACAAATTCTATTCCATACTTCCATAAAAATGCATCCATGATGTGCTAACATGGATGCAGCTATGAAGCCGCTGGGTTGCTTTAGGGAAAATTTATCTTTAAGAAACTTCCCAATGGAAACCTCGTCAAGACCAAAGTTATTTCCACATGTTCAACGTCAAGTTTTCTCAGCCTAAAGTACCACTTACCAACACAAAGCATCCCATAGCTAAGGCAGAAAATGTCTCTTTGCTATCACTAGAGATCCATTTAGAGAATAATCTAGAATTTATCTAGATTAAAAAAAAATCTACTATGCTGACCAATATATATATTTTTTTTTTTTCTGTATTAGTATATACAGAAAGGTGAAATGTCAACATCATAACATAATTAATTGCATCACTTTATATACAGTTGTTTTATTGTACAAGAGGGAAGTAATTCAAGTTGCTTTTGATAAAGCATCAGAATAAAAGATGAATTACCTACTGGCGAAATAAGATCTACTAAACCTGGCATGTGAGGAAAAAAGCGAAGAGTTAAAAACGACGCACGAATGTCACTGTAATATTGCTCGTGCTTGTCTAAAGACACGTAATGACAAACGTGCACAGATACAAGCTAAAGGAGTGTGTGAGGCGGAGGTCTCAGCGCAGTAAACGCCGCTGGCCGTGCACTGTAAAGCCACAGCTGCCGACACAGATGGGCTTTCACTGGAATTTCACTGTAGTTTGTAAACAGAGGTTGACTGATGTCATTTCCACCCGTTTGGAAAATGTGCTGTCATTGTCCGGACACATCAGCCAAACACTCCCGCCCTAGCATTCATCCCAGGCTACTTTAATCTCTCTCCCTCTCTCCCCTCTTCATCTTCCAGGACAAAATTAAAGAGTTTGGTGACAAACATCCAACACAAAAGTAAGAACCTGAACCACCTCTCTGTGTCGGACTTAATCTGTACTTTATCTGTTCAAACACTGTTGCTGGGCGACGGCGGCGTAAACAGAATATTCATCTCACCTTGCCCATCACAGAGCCTGTGTTGTGCCTAATCCATCCCTGATGCATGCGTGTGAAAAACGTGCATTGTTATGAACGCAATTGATCATTAATTTGATCCTAGGCTTGTGGAATGAATATGCATATTTCTTACTTTACTTTACTTCTTTATTTCTATCATATTTTTGTTAAGGCCTTTGTGGATTTTACTTTTACCAGCTCAGTCAAGCTTAAAAGTCAGAGGTGTAAAGTAATTGAGTACACTTGTAAATGTTTTAAATATTGTAAACATGTTTTTTATTTATTAGTATTTTGGCTTCTCTGTACTTGTACCGAGGATAAAACATTTAAGCAACTTTTAAATTCACGCAGTCCCAATAAATTCACGCAATTAATAAAGTACAAGTACTAATACAAGTACAAATACTGGACTGTGTTTCAATGTCTAAGGATTTTTTTTTTAGTTTCTGTACGCGTTCGTCATACTTTTTTTTTTATTATCTAGAATCAATTGTATGATACATATGAATGCATATTGTATGTTTTCAAAATGTACAAAAATTCCTAAAGTGTACTCAAGTACTTTACATTGTTACATACTTTACTTAAAAGCTCATCTAAACGTGCTATTTATTTCATGATGCGCATTGTGATTTAAACCAATTTCAGCTCAGCCGATGGCGAGGTGGACGTTCCGGCACAGAGCGTGCGAAACCTCTCCACGGACCTTCGGCCTCTTATGTTCTGGATGTCCAACGCCACGGAGCTCCTCAACTTCTTCCAAGTCAAAGTGGAAGCGATGGAAAAGGAATGGGAGTTTGAAGGTGAGACGCGTGTTTTCTCAAAATGAAACAACAGTTGTGTCTTTCCTCCAGATGTTTTGTCTTCAGCGCAAATCAGGTTCCTCTCGTCTCCCGTTACACAATCTTGTGCTTTACTCTTGAATCTAAAACGTGCATCGTAATCTCACAGTCATGTATTTGAGTTGTTGCTTTACTGGATAATCTGTTGATTATAATCCGCGTCGTATAATCTGTAATCTATAATCTATAATGACCTGCAGCTCCAGACGACCCTGTACTCACGGCTGACATGGACACCTGTTCCGAGGCGCTGGCGCAGCTGGATGATGTCATCATGCACACCTTTCAGCAGTGTGTATATCATCTGACCAAGGTGAGGAGAAGAGTGTAAAGTGTACCTGAAAACCAGACTTGAGTAAAAGTACGATTACCTTACTGTAAAAATTACTCCATTACAAGTTAAAAGTCACCAATTCTAAGAATACTTGAGTAAAAGTCGTAAAAAGTGTCCAATTTTAAAAGAATTTAGATGTTGTACTGAATTTAGGCTCAAAAACACCAAGACATGTTTTTGCTCATTTGCCCTTCAGACCCTGTATTCACTGCTCCCGGCACTGCTCGACACCAACCCATTCTCCGGCGAGGAGAAGAAGAAGAAGAAGGAGAAAGCGGCCGCCAAAGACAGGACTGGCAGTGCTGGTGAAGCAGAAGAGGACGAGGATGTCTCCGCTTTACCTCCCACCGTAGCTGGACTGGTGGAAGTGTACAAATGCTCTCTTCAGCTTTCTCGAGAAGCTTGCCTCTCTCCTCCATTAACCTCTCAGACCTTCGGCTACCTCTTCTTCTTCACAAACACATCTCTTCTCAACACACTCCTGGAGAGAGGTGAGAGCTCACACGTCTGCTTGGTGAAAAGGTTTTATGTTGGTCATTTCTCATTCTAGATAGCCTGTTCTCCTGGTCCCGTGCCGTTCAAATCCGCACTAACCTGGACCTGGTCTTAGACTGGCTGCAGGGAGCCGGCCTTGGAGATATTGCTTCTGAGTTTCTAAAGAAGTTATCGGTCACGGTCAACTTTCTGTGCATTCCCAAGACTCGCCTCATTCAGGTGGGAGTTTACGAGATTTGAGAGTTTTCAACACATTTATTCTTTGAACTCTGTCTGTTTAGTCATCCTGGTCCAGTTTACAAGAGGAACATTCACTGTTAAGTCCTTCCCAGCTTCACCATCTTCTCACTCATTATAAGCTTGGTCCCACCAGAGCGCCACCTTCCTCATGGGCTCCACCTCTGGGCACTGAACTTGGAGGTGGTGAGTAGTCGTTTTATTTTCTGATTTATTTTGGGTTGTGTTTGTGTACAAGTGCCATTTCTTTTTTCTTAACGACTTAGATATTTTTGAGAGTTTCTTGGACCACCCACCTCTTATCCTGCCCAATGAGACGCCTCGACTGGACCTGACTCAGCCAATCCCGAGTGCCGAGCTACTGAAGGAAGTGACACGTCTGAGGACCTTCCTGTGGGGGCTGGACCAGGATGAGCTTCCTGCAAACCAACGAACTAGATTGTAAATTCAGTGGAATATAGTTATGAACATTTTACCATCATTATATGCGTTTTAAATATTAGCTGGTGATTAATCCCGGTCATTGTGGTGCATTGCATTTTAACAGTCAAATTTGACATTACATATACTGTATCTAGACTTGACTTAAACTTGTTAACTGTTGAATATTCATTGCCTGGTTGCAGTGATGTGAAAATATGCTGTAAAAGTAGGTTTTTAACTAAGTGTATCTCTGTTCAGATTGTATTGCAAGGCAGTTGCATGAATTATGGACTTTCGACTATTTGTACTGACCATTTTAATGTACTTTGATTTCTGTAATGAAAACCTATTATATTATTTCTTCAAGACGTATCTTTTTACGGCTCTTTAAACTTGTGGCGACCACCTGCTGTTCAAATATTAGACGCTGGGTGGCATGATTTCAACAGACAGACAGACACAATGTTAATCATACATATGTGATGCATTACAAAACAAAACAAAAAAACTCAATCTCTTCGTATTTATCCCCCTTGACTTGAGAGTTAGACAAGTCTATTTTTTTATTTCAATAATTCTGGACGTTTAACCATTTTCTATAAAACATTTAACCTACAAAAAAAAAACCTGGATAAAACACGATTTTTTCCCAAATTAAAATAATACAACAAAATCCCTTTCAACAGCTCATGCAGTGGCATTTATTATAAAAGAAAAAAAAAAACTTTAGACTTGTTTAACATGCAGGATCTACAACATTTGCTTTATTAGAAATAAAACGTGGGAAACGAGTTTAATTTGGTGTACATTTATAACGTCATTTGCTCATTTGCATATCGGTATAACCGGCCATTGTTTTAATGGCTAGTGAGTTGTTCATATAGAAGTCAAAATCTCGAAACGATGTAAAAGCAAACGTATAAGCTTTTATAAAAACTCATTATTTGTGTGACGTGCAATGCAAATGACCAAGTGCAAACGTGACGACGGTCTTATAAATTCAAGGCGATTCAAGGCTTATAAACAATTATTCGCAAACCAGGGTTAAATATAGTGAAAGGACCTTATAATTATACAGTAGACGATTCTTAGTAAGTTATCTGGTGTTGTGACGGAGCACGCGTGTGTTTGTGGCGTTTATAAAGTCCTGATAAAAAAACCTTCGCTAAACAAACACTCGCTGTTCTTGACCCAAATGAAGCGACGCGTCAAGTCCATCCTTGCCTCGCGATGTTTAGCTTATGCTTTTCAGGATAAAGGGTTGAAAATTCCCAGAGACGTTTGCTGACGTCACGCCACGTCTTTAATCCATGCTTATTGTAAAAGGCTTGTTTTCCTTTCCGCGTTGTATCTTGACCACCAGTCCAATCTCCGTAATTTCCGGTCATTGTGGTATTTTTACGGTAAAAACAAGATCCCATGAGAGCCATTTATATCACTCCGGATGTTTCAGCTCACCCAGCCAGCGGCATCAGTCTTCATTTGTTTCATCGTTGGCTGTTTTCTGTGAGTCAGTTTGCAGCATCCACGTGGTGGAAATGCATTCAATCAAACTTCTGCTCTGCTCCTGGTTTGTGTGGGCCATGAGCTGTCCAGAGATGGAATAATTGATGACTATTGTTCGAGCTCAAGCATGTTTTTCAGGCACATGTCCGAGCAGCAAAGCCGTGTCACTCTCTATAATCCTTCACATCCACTCATGGACACTGAGGATCTACACCCACTGCTCCAGGTGCAGCTCCTTTGCACCTGTAAAAGTTTCTCTCTGTAATTAGGACAACACAATTATTTTTCACAGACCGGGGAAGAAGGAAGGGAAACGGAGTAAACAATGGAGCTCTTATTCTTGCTCTCCCAACTTTTTTTTTTAAACATCTCACACTTAATGATAGATTCTTAGCTCTTCAAAGCAACGGTTTAGTACAAAGTGCCGAGTCAGGGACACGGGAATGGAAGGGTGTTTGCCGTACATGTGTTCTGCAGGAGTGTTTGAGCACGTACTACAGTATTATAGTGTCAAAATATACGTGTGTTCAGTTTCTAGATTTCAAATTTGAAAATGTGCCTTTATGTCATCCTTTATGTCATACAAACGGCAATTACGGAAATTTCATGAACATGTTTGCTATGATTAAATTATTGTTTGACCATCCAGGAGTTATCACATAAACCAGTAATGCTCAACATGCGGGCCACGGGCCATATCCGGCCTACTCATTACCATCTATATTTTTAAACGTATTTAGTGTTTTTTAAGATGTTAAGTGGTTTGTTAAAGTGGGTAAAACTGTATACAAATATTAGAATAACTTTTAGTCTGAGATGACCTTCTAACATCTCTGAAGGTCAAATTACAAGTAAAAATCCCTACCAGGGCTTATAGTGTGATGACCTTACTGTAAGTAAGTATTTATGCTCCTTTAGGCTCAAATAATGAACACCAAGTAACTCTTTTTATGGGGTTTTATTTCCTAATATTGAAATGAAATGAAAAAAAAAAAAAAGTGTCACAGATGAAATGTTCTGAAAATGTCTCTAGTTAAACACCTGGCATTTTATCAAGCCGTTTTTCACATGATTTATCTCAAAAACAGCATCCAGTACCTTCAACATCCTGCAGATGGCAATATCACCTCATCCTCCCATGAAACTAACTGCAGTAGAGAAAGATGCCAACTTGTCGTGCAAAATCACAAACGTAATGAGTAAGGGTCTCGTTCCATTAAAATGTAGTGGAGTAAAGAGTATGTCACAAATGTAGTCAAGTAGAGAGTAAAAGTTGCTTATATTTTGAACAAAACCCATTTACTCAAGTACTTTACACCACTGGAAAACAGAGCACTAAAACATGAAGTGCAAGAGACAGCAAACAGTATAAATGGCCGTGTGTGTGTGTGTGAATCTGTCTTCAGCCAGTGCGGTCAGTGAGGTTGAGCTGAGTTTCCGACCCTACGTCTGCGCAAAATCTATGCGTGTTTGCTTGTGTGTCTCTCAAACGCGTCCTGTGTAGTCAGTGTGTGTGTGGGAAAGCGAGACGGTGAGTCCACGTGTGTAGGTTTGGGGTTAAACCAGGGACGAGTGAAACACCCCAGCTCTCCTCCGGGATCAATTGGCTTTCTCCTCCTGCCCGGCGGCTTACGTCATTCCTGCCCACCACACTAGAAGAGCCCCATGATGTCACTCGGAGGGGTTATCCGACATTCCGTTCGTCTGTCTGTCTGTCTGGATCTCCTCTGATCGCACTCCTCCAGCTCTCCCTCACTTCCTCACCTTGTCCTCCCTCTCCTTACATCTCTCATCCCGCTTCTCTCACTCCACCCTAACCTTTGCTCTGCTTTTCCCTCTCCACCTTTCCTGGCCCCTCCTTCCATATTATATTTGCTCTGGTTCAGGTTTGCCTTCTCTGGGAGTCTCCTCTCTGGTTTCGGGTTTAGGGGTCTGGTCCAAAACGCACAGCCCGAGTCTCGCCCGTCCACTCGCACTGTCCCGTGCTCTTTCTGTCGAGCTTTTGTTCCCACCTGCGTCAGCGTGTTGACCGAGTGGACCCCACACTGGCCGGGCAGTGGCTCGGCCTAACACTGAGCCATGTTAGTGGCTGTAATCTGATGGCGGTGTTTATTTTATGTAGGCTCTCTTTGAAGGTGCCGAGAAAGTCTTTGGCCTTTTTGTCCGGCGATTTGGCAAGGTGCTCGCGGCGGTAATAGTCAGGAAGAATAATATTTGCGCTCGTATTCACTCAAAACATGTTATTTTCCATATTAGTGTCAGCGAGGGGAGAAAGGAGACAGAAGGGAAGCTCTCTCAGTCGCTCCGTGGTCTCTGGAGTGTGGGGATCTCTGGCTGTGGTGGCTACCCGATGTCTACTCCATCAACCCTTATTACGCCTCCACCATCCCATAATAGGTACTTAACCTCTTCTCTGTGCTGGACGCCTCAAAAGTCGCTCAGTATCTGAGAACAGACACTTGGCTTCTCCACAACGCTTCCCCCCGCTGTTTTCAGTTCAGCTCCGTGGGCTTTAATGGCTCGGCCAATGATTAATGCATTTGTCTTTCCAGAACAGGCATGTTCGCTGTGGATTCATTGCCTGCATACGTAAACGGTGGCAAACTTCACAAATAAGACGAATAGAAATAAGCCGTCACTATATCTAATGCACAAAAATCCCACTTGGACTAGAGGTGTTAAACTCAGTTGCATGGGTGGCTTAAACTGTAAACACTCTTTAAGTCGGAGGGCGAACAGGATAAACATTTTTTAAAACACATGATTTTTAAAAACATGTTTTTTAAAAACATAATAAAACAGGTTGAAATAATATTGCAGAATTAGTAGTAAAATGTAAAAATTTCCATAAAAAATATGTCCTGTCAAAATTATTCGAGTTATTATTAAAATTTTAAGCATGCTCCAAAAATCACTACAAATATGTTAAAATGTTACATTTTACAAATGATACAACTCTAATTTATAAAAGGCAAGGCAGATTCTTGGATCTATTGTCATGTCAATAATAACAGCTCAGAACAAAGATCGCGGACCAGATTTGAGTTGACACAAATCAGTGTGCAACACATTTGTATGCAACACAATTCACCGTGTAATAGGCAATTTGGATAAATATTTTTTTAGTGCTTTGTTTTTTTTGTTACCACCACAATCACATGTAGGCCTGTAGGCCCTTGAAAGCATATAAACAAAAACAAAGACACATACACATGTAAAAACTATAATCCCAGTACTGACTGATTTTAAGTTCCCAGTTCAGACTGTCTGTCTGTCTATCTGGTTTTAAATGGACGGACGGACGGACGGACAGACAGACAGATAGATAGATCTAAAACAAAAAAGAACGACTGAGAGAGTTGACATTTAATGCCCGTGCACCTGAAACTGATTGAGTATAGTACTAATAATTTATTCAGCACTAAATGCAAATTTATCTTTAATTTGTTCAGAAACAAGTCAGAATTAATATAGTTTCAGTGTGTTTGAGCTGAAGAAGCCGTTAATTCGGAGTGATGGGCAATAAAACAAAGAGCGTTACTCCGGTGATGGCAGGGCAAAACAAACAATCTGCCTTTTATTACCATCGTAACGTTTCACAATGTCTTCTTTTCGTGCCGTTATTGATGTCATAACGATGCAAACGAGACCGCGGGCGTCCGGCATACATGGAGAATTCTATTTATGATGCAGTGAGATAATCTTTATGTTTCACAGAGGTGCGCATCCTCTTTGAAGTCGGGGCTGAAAAACTGCTGTGTGCGTGTGATTTTTATGGCATTGTCTTTCAAAAATTCCTTCGCCGCTTTGTAAACAGCAGCGTGCACTTAGGTGTGTGTGCAGGGGTGTGTGTGTGTGTGTGTGTGTGTGTGTGCGCACATCTCCTTGTGATATTCTGGAAAGCCCTCTGACATCAGCACCTGCCAGTGACGCTTTCTCATTCGTGTAAATCCCTGAAGGGGCGGGGCTTGACGCTTCGCCAAATGACAGGAGCTTGGATACAGAAAACATTATGGATAATTTTTTCGTCTGGACAGGAGATGGCATCACTCCAGCAATGTGTGTAGATTATAAATACATCGGCGGCATTTTCTCCATCTCCGCTATGGTTAGGGAATCAGCGTCTATCTGCTTGTAGTCTCATTCATTCCCATTAGGGCCAAATATAGTGAGAATGACGGCTGGTTTGTCAAGCCTGTGTGTGTTCTGGGTGGGAGGCACTGACATGTGCTTGCTTAAGGCCCGGCGCAGTTCAAATGATGATGTAAGATCAGGAAACAAGGGAAATCGGGCCTGGCGGTCCTGTAATCCCATTCTTCTTCTCAATTGCCCTGTTTTTAGAAGGTCTGTGTACGTCTGGGGCTGAAATGGCTCGCACAGGAGTCACCTGGAGTGAAAGTCCAATGAGGTTTCCAGTTCAAGGCTGTGATCTGGCATCACTGTCAGGGTGGTTGACAGCGTTTTGGAAGACGCTGGCTGATCTGGGATTAGCTCTGGGCCTGAGTCACGCCGATCCAGTCTGAAGTGGTTATCACTGGCCTACTGTGGCAGTGTCGGCTTTCTCCATCAAAGATTCGCCTCTGTTTGCTGTGCTCTTCACCCCGGCCCTTCCTTTAATCCTTCATTCCTCCATCCACCCACTCCATTCATCACCTTCTGTTTGTTTTTTCGGGCCTTTTTTTGTACATATCTTCAGTTCTTTGGGGAAATTCCCAATCTATGACTCGGCCATGCCGCAAATTCCTTTCATTCCTACGGCGATAGGGCGATGAGAATGGAAGCGTTGTACAGTAGAATAAGATAGAGGGACAACGAGTGGGTGGGAGATGATTGTGCTTTGCTGGACTGCAGGTGGTCACATGACCTTCTAAACAGATGTGTACATCCGATTTCACAATTAAAAGGGAAAGATGAAAAGTATTTCAAAATTAGAGAGGAGTGAATGAGTCAAATTGACTGGGTTTTTATTTTACCTTTGGAATGTAAAACTGACCTGTGCTTTTCTGGATTGTTCAACTGACCTTTTGGTAATTGTAGGGTGTTTTTTTCCCCAAGAGTGAAAATAGTCAAGGTTTAGCTTTTAGTTGATGACATATGAATAATCGCTTTTGGAGATAAAAACGTATCCTTTTGAAATAGTGTGAGAAAGTTGGCACATAATCATAATTGTAACTGAAATGTAAGCAAAGAATCTGTACAAGTCTTTATTATTTGACTTGTGTAATCATAAGGAGAAAACCTTGGATGGATCAGAACTGAACAGAGATTTAAAAGGTTATGCATGTCACAGTGGTCTAAAGTGGTCTCGATTAAGAGACTAAACACTGTGTACTGGTAGACACAAACGACTGCACATTACGCACATTTAAAGAACAGAGTTCTTTTGTAATTTGTAATACAGTTTCAATTTAATTTGTATTTAGTTGGATTTTTGTTTAACTACAAATACAATCCGTATTTTAATTTGTATGTATGTATTAAATTGGAAACAATTGAACTACAATTTAAATTACAATAACTGAAAATTACAAGCACACAAATAGGATTTTGTCAGCTGTCCAAATCTGATTTTGTATGTAATTGCATTACAATTAGATTTCGTATTAGTTGATGTATTTAATTAGAAAAATAAAAACTATTAAATTAACATAAATAAATAAATAAATAAACATAAATTCACAATTAAATTCAATTAAATTACAATTACAAAAACACTTTACTGCCAGTTGTCCCAAATTAATTGTTGAATTACAATTACGCGTCATATTAAATGTTGTATTAAGTTACAAAAATTAAAATCAATTAATTTAGCAAAACTGAAAAAAAAAAAATTGTCATTTATAGACTTAGGTTTCTTGACAAGATGCAAAAAGTGGCAAAAGTGTGTTTCTTTCCATTTCTTTTACGTTGGTAGCCATTAGTCACAAGTGTGAGTCAATGAGAAAAGTGTGTGGAGTGGACTTCAGGATGCCCTCTTGCACATCACGGGTCATGATGAAACCTAGTGAGGAGGAGAATCTGATGACGTTTGAGCATTCCAGGGTCTTTGTCTGGTTCCGTCCAAACATTCCCAGTCTCATTCTTTCCTTCCCATCACCCCTCGGTTGACATCAACTGTGCATCGTATCTCATCCTGCCCCATGCAACTTTCACTATCTTTCATTTTCTTCCCCCGCTTACTCGTGTGTTTTAGCCGTGAGATTCCTCCACGAGAAAAAAAAAAAGTCCAGCTGCTGGTCGCCTCTCTGACGCAAGAGAGTACCAGGGGGTCCGGTAAGAGGAGGGTCCTGGGCAGCGGAACAGAAGGTCTCCAGGAAAGGGGCGGCTAATAAGTTTGTCTTTTGTGCGGCTACTGACGTTTTCTTGTGTGCTATCAAAAATGCCTCTTTCCTTCTGTCTCCTGGGTGTCTTTTTTTAGCATCAAAGAATGTGCTAAAAATAGCACCACTCACACTCCTTTTCTTTTGACCTATTCGTTTTTTCAGCTGCCCTTTAGTCTCAGAGAGAGAGAGAGAGAGAGAGAGAGAGAGAGAGAGAGAGAGAGAGAGAGAGAGAGAGAGAGAGAGAGAGAGAGAGAGAAAGTGATAGATTAGCCTGATGTCATATCTGTTTACATATTTCACTCTCTTTACATCCGCTTGTTTTTTGTTGTTGTTATGAACTTTACCCGGTTTATGTTTGGCCCTCAACACTTACTCTTCCGCTGGTGTGATTACAGATGAAGAAGTTTTTGCTTTGAGCATCATGAGATGTAGTATTTAAAGAATTAACTTCACTTTTGTTTTTTCATGTTTTAAATATGTGATCAAATTGATATTTATGAAAACAACAACAACAACAACAACAACAACAACAACAACAACAACAACAACAACAACAGTAAAGCATAAACATTGTGGCTTAATTCAGATGAGTGTATTCCAATACTGTAAAGTACTTGAGTAAATGGATTTTGTTACTTAAAAGCCTCTTTTTTGCTACTTGTATTTGTACCAAGTATCAAAAATATTTAGGTACCTCATTTTTACTTTTACTTTTTCTACCACGGTAAATTTCTTGGCCAGACGATTGATATTGCCATCTGCAGGATGCTGAAGGTACTGGATGCTGCTTATGAGCTAAATCACGTGAACGTGAATTAGCGGTTGCACTTTTAGCACATTTGAGTTTGATTGAGACTGATTTTTAGTTCTTTTTTCATCTAATTTGTCTGTCATTTTGAAACATTCAAGTGTCACATTTGATTTCTATATTATGAAATGAAACCTCATAAGTAGAGTGTCTTGTTTTTCACATTTCTTGATGTTTTATTAGCCTCATTTCAGTACTTAAGTTCTTTAAAAATTGGGTACTTATTAAGTCTTCTTAGAATTGGTGACTTGTAATTTGTAATAGAGTTATTTTTACAGTAAGGTATCTGTACTTATACTCAACTAACACACAATGTATCACTCTGAGACTAGTGTATCACAGTTTCCTTACTCCAAAAAAGTTTATGTTACCTATTTTCCACAATTTTATGTATTAATTCAGTGGATCATATTTTCATGTTCATGTTTTCATATAAAGCCCAAATAGAAAGAGAGCAGAAAAAAGTGTGATTTGAGAAAATAGAGCAGACGGCCCAAGCTAAAGTGAAGCCTTTTCAGGACGGTCGTCTCTTTCCGTAAAGTCTGGGCTCTTCACGTCTGGTCTGTGCATCTCATGAGCATGTTAACATTTTGCAGACTTCAGTTCAGTCTGTTAAAGCACATGATTACAAACACAAGTATGCTGACCGTCGCTCTCCTCGTCTCCTAAAACATTCTTTCCTCAGCTGTCACCGAGTGTCCCGTCTGTATCTCTTACAGATTTTTTTTCCTTAGACTGACTGAAATATGTTTTTGAAAATGTGTCTGAAAAATGTCAGCCTGAGTGTCAAAATACTTTCCTGAACCTTTTCTTTTTCTGTCAGTTGTTATTAAGATTAATATAAGTAAATATTTATTTTGAATCATTTTTTTGATAATGCTTAAACGTTTTTGCCATGTAAATGTGTGTGTGTGTGTTTACAGCTATGGGCACTTGTGGGGACCTTTGGCTGGGTTCCCAGCTTTGAATGCCTGTGTAGGGGTCAAGGTTAAGATAATATAAGCAACCCACTGGTTTTTCAGGCACAAATAAAAAAAACACATTTTTTTGTCTCTCTCTGTTCCAAAATTAATTATTGTATTTTTTTTTATGTCATTTTAAACTTCGGGGGCATTTTGATGGTTAGGGTTATAACGGTGTATTGTTTTGTATGTTAATGATCCATGGTGGGACTCCACTATTATAAAAAATGCAAGTGTGTTTGTGTGTGTGTGTGTGTGTGTGTGTGTGTGTGTGTACTTGCCAGGGTGATACGAGAACACTGCGGCCAAAGTCTAACAACTGGAAGGCAGTGACTCGTGGCAGATTTATGGACATTAATTACGGTTGAAGAATTTTTGAAAGCAGACTAGTGATTACGGAAATAAAAATACTTGTAAATAATGAAAATAACTGTGCAACAAAACTTTTTTGAGGCCAATGAGGTCAGCAAACGTAAAGCAACTGTGTGCAAACTTCAGTTTCAGGAAAAGTACAGTAAAATAATAATAAAAAAAATGTAAACTGTAATATAGTATTTAACTGTAAAGCCCAAATTATATTTCAATGGCAAGTTTGGTCAAACTACATTATAATTATTTCATATTTATTTTAAAATAAACATTTAATTTAAAATAAAGTTGTATTTAAAAAATATATTTTATAACTTTTTTATTCTTTTTTATTATTTTATAACCTTTATTTTTTATCCTATATTTTTTTCAGGTCTCAGGGGTCACCTTGTGTAAAATTTGAATATGGGCTTCCTAGATTGTCTAATTTAAATTTGTTCTCACCACTTATGGACACAACTTTTGCTTTTTTCACAACCATGAATGAAATAGTTTTGTGTTTGGCTTTTGTCTGGAGTAAAAGTTATTTCCTTTCCTCAGCACTTACTGAAAATCATTTGGCAGAGTTCAAGTGTGGATTCCTGTGCACGTGTGTTTGTACATGTTCTTGTTTGCATCATTGTGAAGATTTTGAAACGTTGTTTTATTGCCAGTGATTATCTTCCCGCAGTGTGTCATTCTTTCTTTCTCCCTCCTCTTTTCTTTTCCCATAAAGACATTAACACACTCACTTGCTCTCTGACGTCCGTGGAGGGGCACAGGGGTAGAAACGTCCCGCCAGATCTTGACGGCTTAGACACGGCTCTGTCTTCACTGTGGCAGAGAATGGGAGCAATCAAAGAAGGTCAAAGGTCACCAACAACATCCTGTCATACATATAAAGGATATTCAGTACTTTGCGGTGTAAAGAGTACCTGAAAACCATACTAGGGTAAAAGTACTGATACCCTACTGTAACAATTACTACATTACAAGTCACCAATTAAAAGAGGACTTGAGTAAAAATCGTATAAGCATCCAATTTGAAAAGTTTTTTACTGAAATTTTACTGAATTTAGCCTCAAGAACACCAAGAAATGTGAAAACTCTTTTTATGAGGTTTTATTTTCTAATAAAGAAATAAGATTTCACCACTTCAATGTTTCAAAAATTCAAAACAAGACAGATAAAAATGAACAAAAAGTCAGTCTCAGTTAAACTCAAATGTGCAAGAAAGTGCAACCACTAATTCACGTTCACTTTCATAAATAGCATAATATCTTCAGCATCCTGTACATAGAAAAAAACATGGTAATTTTTTTTTGTGCACAATCACAATGTGACGAGTAACGGTAAACGTACATTGAATTGTAGTGGAGTAAAGAGCTACTCAATCAAAAATGTTGTAAAAGTTGCTTATATGATACTCGGTAGTACAAATTAGCCAAAATACTCAAGTAAATTATCAAGTCCATTTTCTCAAGTACTTTACACCACTGTCAGTACTGCACACATCTGTCAATCAACTCTTGTGTGTTTCAATCTTATTGTAATTCCTTTAATAGGAAAGTTAATTGTCGCATTCTGCAGTGTCACATTCTCTGCTTTGTTTCCTGTGAGTGTTTGATAGAAGCAAGATCCACACAACAACTGTTTTGATATACCAATGAACAGATTATTGAACCATTTCTTTCATTTTTGTTTTTAAAGTCACATCTTATCAAATCACACTCTGCTATTTAGACTAGAGGATTCCTGTTCCCAAACACAGGCCAGTAAAATATTAGTTATCATTTATCTCTTGAAAACACACGCGTTCTTCAACTTCCATTGCTGAAGGAGTTTTCCGCTCGACTTTGTTAACTGGTTTTAATTACCGGATATAATGACTGGCGTAGCATAAAGTCTAAAACCAAATGATTGCGGTTGCTCTGGTGTTAAGGCTTGTGGTGAGCATTTCACAGAACACATCACAAATATAACCAGCGTAGAAATCTGGAAAATAAATCTCCCTCAAAATATTCGCTTTTCTTGTTTGAATTAATTGTTTTGATTTTTATTTCAATCAACAGAACAAAATATTTCTGTAAATGGAAAAGTTGTGTGAATGGTGTGAACAAGTAACATCCATTTTCTGTAAGTAAGAGTCACAAGTGAAACGTTCCGAAGCGCCACCTATTGCAAGAAGGTGGAACTGCATGTCACTCAATGATTTGTTCAGGCAAATTCTGCATTTTTTACCTAAATGCTAGAAAGTGGCATCGTATTTATTTTGTCCTTTGATACAAATTACAGTTGTGAACTGTTTAGCTTAAAAATCTCTAGTTTTTGACATTGCTAATGTAAAGTAATATGATTACGTTTTGTCATTGTGGTCACTAGGCTCTGCATTTAACAATGAAATTTCACACACAGTGAAGTGTCACACACAAACCCGGAGCAGTGGGTGGCAGGGGCATGTGAGGACCATGCCTGGTGTTTTATTTTTTCAAGAATACAGTATCATTTTCATGGAGGCTTTTTACTTTCACTCAAGTCTTTGGTCAGATTACTTTGATTTAAACTGATTAAAAAGTATACTTTTTATTTTAATCCCGGCCTCACTACCAATCCCCAACAGTCTTCGAAATGATATTTTTAATAATTTAATTTTTAATAAAATTCATGTGATTCATATTTGATTCAGTGCACACTCAATACTTTTACTGCTTCAATTTTATAATATCATTGTATACTTTATAAAGTGTTATTTTGCACAAACTTAGAGATATTGATGTTTCCATTCCATACTTATATACATGCAATTAAGTTTTTCTTTTGATGACATCTCTCTTGTTTTTGCAGTTCAATGCCTCGTTTTCTAAAAGAAAAAGAAGAGTAGAAAAAAAGAAAGTGTGTGTTTAACAACTACTTGCACTATTTTACCGTAGAGTCATGCCACAGTTAATCTGCGGCAAATGCGACCCAATACAAAAGCCATTTTTTATTATTTAATAAATATATTTGATAATTTCTTTTTTTATTATTATTATTTTATTCTATATTTTCCCACTATAGGTTTTTAGTGCTCAGTATCGGTTTTAAAGTCGGTTGTGTCTATAAATGAATGTTCATAGAAACGGTGACTTTCTGTTTGATTTTCAATCCTGTATGCTTAACCGTGTGTGGCTGCTTTTATTTCGCGCGTGTGTGTGTGTGTGTGTGTGTGTGTGTAGTCTCCAGTCCTTCACCGTGTAGTAAACACGACTTAAACCAACCACCTGTTGAAATTCATTACTTGCTCCCAAATTCCTAATTGCTTCAATCGAGCCTCTGGCCCAGGGTGCTGACACATCAAAAACGCTAGTTAAAAAGACAACCCAAACCATTCGTAAAGCCGAGTGGGCTCTGGCCAATGAAACGCTGTGTACACGCTGTTGTGCATGTGCATGTGTATGTGAACGCAAACGGGAAAATCTGCACATAATGAGTGTGTGTATTCGTAATGGGGGACATTACAGTAATGAGGGAGCAGGATGTCTGGACACTTATGGCTCCCCACCTGGGTCTCGCCTCCCCTGCGATCAAGGTGTGTGTGCGTGTGTGTCTATCTTTCTTATCTCTCTCTTTCATCTTCTCTCTATCTTTTTCTCTTCTTTTCTTGCTTTGTCTCAATATCTTTTCTTTCACTCTCTTTCTATTTCTCTCTTATTGTTCACTTTCTCTCTTTTTCTCCCCTCGTTATCTCTCCCTTTCTCTGTCTTTCTCATCTCTCTCTCTCTTCTTCCTCTCAATGTTTCTCACACACTCCAACAGCCCAGCACACACACACAGACACACACACACACACACACCCTTTAGACTGGGTACTAACCATTAGCCACCCAAGAGACCCCCATCCAGGCAGGCAGCGAGAGTTGGCGAGTGACTAACTTCACTCTTTCTTTTATTCTTTTCCCAGCTGCGTCTTCAAACGCGCCTTTGATGTGGGGAATTAAAAGAGCGAGTGTGTCAATATCTCCCTATAACCCTCCACTGCTCCTGCACACTCATCCACTTCCCTTCGCATCATTTCTTCCTCTCAGCTTCTTTTCTTCTTTGCTACTGACCCCAGGAAAGCGGAACGTGACCCTGCAACCGCAGTACCTTCGCTCTCCTCTATGTGGCTGTAAGGGATGAAACTGCTTATTTGTGTTTGTGAGTAAACTTTATGTACTTAGCACTTTGCACAGACGAAGTCACAAAGTGCAAGGATATAGGCTGAAATAGAAATTTGTGACACTACAGACATAAAAAATAATAAAACAAAGCCCAATCTAAAACACAACTATATTTTGTGTATCAAACAGGAATTTGCAACACATAATTTCACAAGAAAATGTGAAACCACAATCACTTTGAGGAAACACAAGCGTGTGAATTACTAATGTACAGTATGTGTAATTTAAGGCAGAAATTAATGAAGAAACTTTTGATACCAACACGAGAATAGTCCCTCTCTCTCTTTCTCTCTCTCTCTCTCTCTCTCTCTCTCTCTCTCTCTCTCTCTCTCTCTCACTTTCTCTCTATTTCTCCCTCCTTTCACTTCTTGTTCACTTTCTCTCTTCGTCCATTTTTCTTTCTATCTTCTTTTATCTCTCTTTCTTATCACTCTTCCTTTGTCTCGACATTTCTCTTTTACACTTTCTATCTCTCTTCTGGTTTATTTTCCCTCTTTCTTTATTTTTATCTCCTTTCTCTCTTTCTTATCTCTCTCTCTCTTTCACTCTCTTTTTCTTTTTCACTTCTTTTCTCTCTCTTCTTAGTCACTTTCTCTCTATTTCTCTCTCTTCTTAGTCACTTTCTCTCTTTCTCTAGTTTTCCCTCCTCTGTCTCTTGTTTCCTCTGTCTTTCTAATCTCTCTCTTTCATTTTCTCTTATCTTTTTCTTTTTCTCTTCTTTTCTGGCTTTCTTTATCTCAATATCTCTCTTTCACTTTCTTTCTATTTCTCTCTTATTGTTCACTTTCTCTCTTTTCCTCCCCTCGTCTCATCTTTTCTTCCCTATCTTTCTCATCTCTCTCTCTCTTCTCCCTCTCAATATTTCTCTCTCTTCTCTCTCATATTGCTCTTTTACTTTCTCTGTATCTTTCTCTCTCTCTCTCTCTCTCTCTCTCTCTCTCTCTCACACACACACACACACACACACACCTACACACACACACTGGAAACTCCTCTCCTGCTTCTGCACTGCACTGTACTGTACTTTATTGCATGTGACTCTGTGTTTCCAGTGTCTTGCACTGACTTCTGTATACGCTAAAATAACCTTCTCAGTCTAACTCTGTCTAGTTTTCAATCTTGAAGGGCTCTTGCTAATGTTCTACACGTCCCTTAACTGTTACTATGAAAACATTTGAAGGCCTCACTGTGCAACACCTTTCTTTTTTATTCCCCCTCTCACTCTTTCCTTTACCCTGGAGAGAAAGGAGGGTGAGCGTCAAGGGTAAAGGAAAGGGTGGAAATAACTTCTCAGGAGCAACGATTGAATAGCTGTGTGTGTGTGTGTGTGTGTGTGTGTGTGTGTGTGTGTGTACAGTATGTGGCGCTTATACACCTTTAAAATGCTTGCAAATGTATGTAATTATTTATAATGTAACGGGACAGGGAGAAAGTCAGAACGACCTAGTTATGGCACTCAGATTGGCCGATATAAAATGAAACAATAGGCTTTTTAAACTCTTGTAGTGATAGAGCGAGTGAGGGGAAGAGATGTGCAGATGGGAAGATAAAGAGATGGATGATTTGATTTGACACAGATCGCTTAGCGGGATGGCGGAGGAAGAGAGATCGCGAGTGAGATACACACTCGGACAATACGATAATGCCAAAGAAACACAAATAAAAGCTACAAACTTTTTTTTTTCTACTAAGTTCGCACAGAAAACCGTCAGACAGCGCCGAGGGGCGGCGGGAAGCGCGCGCCGAGCAGGAGAGTGTGTGAATGTTTTTATGAATGAAGTGGTGACTCAGGATGTGTCATACCCCCGTCTTTATAAAGGAAGTTTTAAACAAGCCTAAACATTTCACTTCGCGAAAAATTAGACGTACACTCGCATCCTCTCTCTGCCTCTGCCTCCTACATCTCTCTGTCTCTCATCGTGTATCTTTTTCATCCTTTGTGAATACTGAATTACTACTGGATTTGAATAACAGACTTTTTTTTGCTGCTGTTTTGCGCTGGTTTGAATAACTCTGCACTTCTGATTTTTTCATTCATTTTCCTCTCCTCACGCTCTTCTTTTGTACACTATACGGTCGCGAGTTGTGGACCGGACAGTGGCACGCGAAGTTCGGGGCACGTGACAACATCTGGAGCTTAACGGATTTTTTTTTATTTATTTTTAGAACCTTTTTTGTACACCATTTAAAACCCATTTATTTATTTATTTGCATTATTTATTCGCATCCTCACTTTTAAGCAAGGACCTGGACAAATATGAAATGTAAGTTGCAACTTTTGATTTATTCGCTTTTTTTCCTGGCTTTGTTTTGTGACAGACGTGACACTTGTTTAACGTCAATCAACGTGTGTCACCGTAACTGCAGACGTTCTTATTTGCAAACGTTCTAAGCAAAATACGACTTTACAACTTTCCATATAGACTACGTTATAAATCAGAACCACTTAATCGTAGTCTTTCTCGTACTGTTGATCGTTTGACAGGTTAATAGAGACGCATTAATTACGTCGACAGCAGTAACGCACTAGAGTCCGCACAGAAGCGTACTTTTCTCCCATTACTCCGGCGGGATGAAAGCATGAATGGTCCTGGCTTGAGACTATCGATCTGTTATTGGTGTGTGGAAATCCGATCACGTGATAACAATGGCGCGGCTTCCGGGCGCGCACCACCAGGTTTCGTTTGTGATGTGTGATGCTGTAATCTTCTGTCCTTGCAGTGTTGGGCGACTCCTCCTCATCTCTGCTTCTCTCGCTGCTGTTGGCTCAAATGCAGCTTTTGACGTCGGCCTACCCCAGGAGATTGCAAACGGACTTTGACAAGCTGACCAATCAGACCAGACACCTCCTGAAGCTGACTCAAGATCTGCTGGTGAGTTGAAAGCAGAAACTGGAGGGGAAGTAGAGATTATCAGATTGTGATGGAGTGGCCATGAGTGACTGACTACATTGATGCTCCTTGCAAAGGTCCGTGTGCAGGAATTGGCTTATCTCGCGTTCTCTCCACCACACACACACACACACACACACACACACACACACGCACACACACACATTATTCAGCTATCTTAAATTAGACTGTAGATAGCAGATTGGCTTTGAGCAGATAAGTCTTGTTACTAGCTTCTAACTGTTAAAAAAAACCCAACCTTCTCTGAATTCGGTCCCAGCGGCAGGGCCGACATCCCAGATTTCATCAAAGCTCGCAAAGTAACTTTTCGTAAACTTTCAACCTAATGGTCCTGAACTAAAGGGATGGGGGGTAAACATGACCTGCGCGGCCCGGAGCCTCAAAGAGCTTCGCTGCGGATGTTAGGAGCCTTGTGTTCGGATCCAGCGCTCAAAGCAAAACAGAAAGCAAGAGCTGAGAGGTGGCTGTCATTCCAGGGGCTTTAGTTAGGTTTTGTGGTCGCCATTGGACAGACTTGCGTATTCTGAGAGGCTCGAAGCCACATTACACCCCTCGCCTCCCTCGGCTACCTCGGAAACATAAGCAGACTCTTGTTCCCATGGTTACGTGATGCACGGTGAAGCGTACAGAGCTGCCTTATGTATCAAAAAGGGAACATATGTAGTTCACGGTGGGATATTATTCCAGATTATTCAGACTGGACGGATTGTGTTTCCAATTTTAGTCGGGGATCAAGTGTGGACAGTAGAACAGTGTCACCGATGCTATTTACTTGCTCCGTAATGGATGGATTTCAGGAAGGATCAGCTGTTGTTTGCCGGCGTCTCTGAGGTCAACCCTCTGCTTCAATGAGATGCCGTAACGCCGCTGGGATTTTGGCGGTGGGCTTGTGTGGTGCCTTCGCGGGCATTGAGCTGCCTTGCGTGTGCGCCAGATGTTCCAACTGTATCAAAGACCCCACTTGTGACAAAAGCGCCCGACACACTTTGAAAAAATATTGTGTTAGTTTTTCAATGACACAGGGCATTTATTCTGGTTTCTTTTCTTCTTGCACGGAGTTCCATTTTACTGGGGTCAAGTGTAGGAAAGAAAAATAGAATGGGAGCCGACGGAAAGTCCCACACGAAAGCTGTAAAATGGTGTGTGTGTGTGTGTACGCACTTACAGAACGTGCTAGTGACGAGAGTGTGAGTGCCATGTGCGCGCGTGTGTGTATGTGTGTGTGTGTTGTTGTAAATAGCTGAGGTCTGTGTAGGTGTAGAGCTGCTTGTTTAGCTCTCGGTCTCCACAGCAAAGTGTCCTGATAAAAATCAGCCCGATTTATCATGTTTTACTATTTGCATTCAGGAAGACAGGAGAAGGGAGCGGACAAGAATAAGTAGAGTGAGATCATGAGCTGAAACGGAGAGGGTGGGGTTAATGGACAAGAGGGATAAGAAGCCGGAATGATAAAGAGATGAGAACAGAGTCGCTCATGAAGGTGTGTGTGTGTGTGTGTGTGTGTGTGTGTGTGTGAGTGTGTGTGCGTGTGCGTGTGCGTGTCAACTCAAGAATTAAGAATGTGCCATTTTTGGCTTGGGAATCGGAGTCAATAAACGGAAAGAGCAGACGCAGAACCCAGGAAGCAAACAAACAATAAACAAAACAAAAACAAGTGGCCAATCCACGTCAGAGAAGTCTGTCTGGAGCGTGGAAGGATCTTCTGATTGGTTAACACTGTTACAATAATTCCCCACTGACGCAAATGACATGTTATGGCTGTGAGTTAAACAAATATATCAATGCCGACGAGAGCACCAGCAACCCTTCTAATGGCTCGTAAACAGTTCCGTCTTCGTTTATGTGAGCAGTTTGTCAAGCACGTGCAGACCTACAACGTCTAAACACTGACCAGAACACAAATAGCACCAGTTCTGAATCGGGTTGTGTCTCCCTCTAGTGGCAGGCCAGTGAACTTTCGTCAGACGTTATGTCATAGTTGCTTTTTTTTTTATCAAACCGTGGAGTTTCCCTGTAGCTCTGTGTTGTCTGGTCCATTTCAAACTTCTTAGTCAGTGCATATGTTTTTCTTCCTCTAGAAAACATCCTGTGGCTTCGAACTGTTTTTGGTCATTTATTGTCGAGGTTCAGAAGTCAAAGGAATGAAAACAAGACTCCAAGTCTCATGCAGTTCTGCGGTTGTGTAGTAAATGCCAGTCATTTGATTTCTGGGACCACATTATGAGAGGTACATTTGAGGAGAAGCTAAGTCTAGGTGGGACTAAAGAAAACGCTCAAAAGCATTTGCCAGCAAAGTTTCCACCCAGATTGTGTGTCATGTGCAGCTTTATCTTGAGCGATGACCGCTGGGTTTCTTCTGCTTGTTTTCAGAAAGATCCCGTTTTTCAAATTGAAAATGACCATCACAGACTCAAGTCTCTTCCAACCATCAGCAGCAGAATTAGTGACCTCAACAATTTAGAGGTGCGTATTAAGGTCAAGTGTGTGTGTGACACATATGAACTATCAACATTCTGTCCATTCTTTTTTTTTTTCTGCAGTATAAATCCACTCTCTCTCAGCTCCATGCCGACCTCAAGTCTTTTGAGCATCATTTTGAGTGGCTAAACAGAATCGCACGCAGGCAACATCACAGCATAATGCCAAAGGTGACAGACATCATGTACCATATTAAGAACCTCATAAACTTCTTACAGCGTCAGGTAACCGGCTCATACAGAACGTCTTATTATTCTTTTAAGTTGCTTAAATGTGTTTTGTGTGTGTGTGTGTGTGTGTGTGTGTGTGTGTGTGAGAGAGAGAGAGAGAGAAAGAGAGAGAGAGAGAGAGAGAGAGAGAGAGAGAGAGAGAGAGCACGTGTGTGGATGGGTGGTGAGGCACAATAAAATAATTTTATGAGTAATTATTTCCTACAAAAAAAACCTAAACAATTGGAGATTTTTTGAAGATTTTCTGGAAAGAAAGTTGTGATTTCCTAGCTGAATTTAATTTTGTTTTCCAATGAAAAAAACAACAGTTGAAATATTTATTTGTAATTGTGTTGAATTTGTAACATAATTTGTAATTATTGAACAATATTTTATTATTTTTAAATAATTGCTGCTGATTAAAATTCACATTCAAAAGTGTAGAATGAATCCCAACATTGAAAATAATGATAATAATTAATTTTTTTATTTTAATTTTCTTCAGATGGTAAAAGCAGAAGCTCCTCGCATCCCAGTCCCCTCTCCATCTCTCCCACCCACCACAGCTCTTCAGTGGGAGGTGGCCCAGTCTTCTCTGGAGCTCCTGCAGCGGTTCAGGCTCTTCTGTGATTGGGCATCCCGAGTCTTCCTCACTCTCAGATCCCGATCCCCGGCATGAGCCTCCAGCGAAATCAGCCAGTGAAAATGCCCTTGCAAAATACGGAAAAACCCTTTAGGCTTGAGAATTATCGCAGGCCAGGGGTTGACTAACCAAAGAAGAGAGATGGGACAGACAATTCGGGGCTTGAAGGCCTCAAAAGGAGGATAACATTGGGAGTGACATGATGCGAGATTCATTTATATGTTGGCTTCTAATTCCTCTTCCAACTGTAGACTTGAAAAGATCCCATCAGTCTGATGTCGGGCCCCGTCATGCCCTTTAAAGTCTGATCAGTGAAGGAGTCCGATCCGAGTCTGTGCACTTCAGTCCAAGTCCTGCTTCTGACATCTCTTTTAACCCTTTTAACCTTCCCGCCCCCTTTTTAAATTGCATTTTCTTAACTATTTGTTATTTATATATTTATTTATTTATTTATTAATGAGTTAGTTATTTATTTGGAATTATTTATTTGTTTCTTTGAGTAAACGTTCCAACGTTGTCAACATCATTTTTTTTATTATTCATTATTACGAAACTAATGACGGCTACATTCCGTTTCCTATTAAATCGATTGTACTGATGTGTATTTTAAAAGCATTTTACTGTTTTCTAGGATACAGTACTCTGTTTTATCACTGGATGTAGCAATTAGGAGTGTCTTTTATATCTGATTTAGTTCGAACCGACCTGAACTTTGGTTCTTTGTCTCTTTTTACTCTTTATTTGCACACAATGTTCTAAGATATGTAGTTTTGCATTATCTCTGATTCAGGAGGATGTTGTGATAAACCTTCAAGCAACATTAATGAGGATAAAAAGAACCCAAAGCATAAAAATACTATGTATTGTGATACTTTGGGGCTACGGATGTTAATACATATTCCTGAATGTACAATTTGTTATGTTCACTGCAATTATGTATAATAAGGTGCAGTGTTCTCTTATTGTGATGCAATATTGGAATATTCTTTCCCTTCTCTGTGCCTTTTATGGTGTTTTAATTTAAGATATTACAGTGTTTATTTATTTATATGCTTATGAATACTATGAATTATGATATTTGTTAATATGATCAGAGGCCTTTGAGTTGGGGGTTGAAACTTTATATTTTGAAACGTTAAAAGTCTCAATTTCTGGAATTTTTTTCACTTTAATAAATTTCTGAAAGTCTTACATTTATTTTTGTACTCTGGCAAACCTAGAACTTGTTGCTTTATAAAGTGAATTGAGTGATGAGATGTTCAATGCTATGAACAGTGTATATATTTACCTATATTTTAATAAGTGTCTGCAGCGTTTCTAAATTCTGAGTCCATTTCAAAGACACTGTAAGTTGTAATAATTCACAGAGTATGTTATTTTTCCAAGTAAATCACAATCTATTCTGATAACCAATAAAGTCTGTGTTGCAATAATGCATTTTAAGCTTTTTTACATTCCTATAAAGATTTTTATAATGGAAAATATTAGATTAATTTATTAGTATAAACATATTATATAAATAAAATATAAATAATCATATAAAATATATTAAAGTCGTATTTATTTTGATTTCGTTTAAAAGTACCTGTTTTATCTTAGTTAATATCTTCCTTTTAAAATGAAATGGTAAGAGGATGGAATCTGTGGGCTTCTGAAACATTTTCTTCAGTCCAGACAAAGAATCTGTAAGCTGATCTGCAGGGGAAATATATTACTTTTGAAAACTATATTTGACTGATCTTCATGTCAGCCCCATCCTGTAAATTCTCATAGTCCTTAAAGTTTGTAACACAATAAAACTGGAACAGATAGTTGGACAAAAAGGTACAATGTTGATCAATGTTCATTTAAAATTCTGACTATAAATGAATATGTGATACTTTTGTAATTCTTCATGAAAAACATCTTGTGCACTACAAAAGTCATTTATATCCATTTAGGTAGTTTACAGCTCAAAATACAAAAAAACACTTGATGGATTTTATTAAAAAAAAACGGAGTATAGATTTCATTTAGAAAAAATCCGCGCTGGAATCTTGTTATACTACATTACCCAAAATCCCTTGCCCAGTCCAACGATACAACCAGAACTGATGTTTTATTTTAGATAAGAATGAAGCGACACACACAAGTATAACTTTTGTCTTTGTGTGATGCAGGTAAAACTTAAGACATTTCGTTTCAAAATAGTTGGACTTTTTGTCGCAGTAAATATTTTGACCAATCAAACGTGCCAACGGTCCCCAAGAACGGACCAATAGACAGCCGCCTTACTGGAGGGCGGTCGCTCACGTTCGACTGCTGGTTAGTTTGTGCTCTGGATTATTGTTAAGGTTGTGTGGACGAACACTGCGGACTTTGGCCTTTTTGAAACCCATACTTTTCACATTTATCACCTGAAAAAATCACATGTACTTATAGAAATGCATTTATTGCGGCACATTTTGCGACGCGTGCGAAATGTGGACAAGACTGAGAAGAATTCGAGAAGGCCGACAGCAGCGGCACGGTTAAACCAACACGCCGACCATACAACGATCATCTGCTGATCTGAACATTAACTTAAAGGTGAGAATAATTTCACCACTTCAAGCAATTCGTCCTCGTGTTCTGTTTAGATTGTCTCTCCCCATTTCCCCGGGACAAGAAGACGGGAACAGATATCGAGAGGCTGAGGGAGGGGGAGAAAACCCGGAGGTGGATCTTTAAAGGGGAAGGTGGATCGATACTGGATTCACTATTATTTTATTAATAACAAACATGGACTTTTCAAGCGATGCAATAGTTGCTTAAAACATGTTTGAATATTGTAACATTAAATATTTTAAAAGGTTTAAGAATCGGACAATTTATTTTACTCTTAATAAAGCGAGCTATTTCTTTTGGTTTATTATTGTGTCCCTAATACAGTATTTTGATTATATTAATTGTGATTATACTTGCTTATAAAAACAAATGTTCTTGGTTTTGAATTGTTTTGAAATGTAAAATTGTGAATAGCAAAATGCTCTTCTTAATATAGGATGAGACATGATAGAATAGGATAGTAGTTTATTGTCATTACAGCATTGGGGTACAACATTGTAGCGACATTACGCCAACTATTGGTGCATTAAGATGTCATTAAAAAAATAAAAATTAAATGCCATAATAGAATGCTTACAGGACATTTTAAGCATGAAAAATCAACTACTTAAATGTAGATAAGTCAGAGAACGCATCACGATTCATTAACAATCTTTTCTCATTTCTCATTACAGATCTGCAAACTAAAGACGCTGCATATACGAAACTGGAATATGGGATTTCATCCAATCACGTGGCTGCCATGACAGAGTCAAATCAAAATTGACCGAGTTCCTGTCATTTTAAACTCATCTTTTCCGATCAAGTGTAATGGCCAACAGTGTTGCTACTCTGGTGGTGCAGGCAGAACTTTTACCTTCTCAGACGTCCTCATCCCTCTCTCCGTTTCCATCTCTTCTTCCGTCTGTAGAGAATGGAGACTGTGATGGGGAGAAGGGAGAAGTAGAGGGGAAAGACTCTGAAACGATTGTCCTGGCAACTGAAATGGTGACGCCTTCATCACCCTCTGTTGCAACCGTGACACCAAACCCCGAGCATCCATTTCAGTGTGTGGACTGTGGAAAGAGTTTCAAGTGGTCGTCCAGACTGGCCCATCACCGCAGAAGCCATAACAATGAGCGGCCGTATCGCTGTACTCTCTGTCCCAAAGCCTTCAAGGGTTCTTCTGCTCTACTCTACCACCAGAGGTGAGAGGACAACACTTTAATGATTGTTTGAAGGGAACCATTTTTTGCTCAGTGTATGTTTTCTGAACATTTTCGGTATAATAAATATTTGAGTGTAATAAACTCCAAATTTTATATACGGTAATTAGAAGTACCCAAATCACAAATGTTGATCAGTTTCCCAGTCAATTTACATATATTATTTTAAGTGTGCGCTTTTAATTGATATTTGTTTCAATTAAATGTTTTGCCAAAAATATAGATAAATATGATGTCCCATGATCACATGATCTTTTTGTCGTATGACTCTTCTTCACTACAGTTACACACAGTTTTCTGTGTTCACCTACCTTTATTAAGAGGATTATTTGAGTCGTATTTTGTGTTGACATTTTCAATCGTATTGACATGCCGGACATTTATAATTTCCCATGATCTACAAAAGATTCCAGAATTTAACCTTGCGAACGCTTGAAGTTTTATGCCGTTTGTCTCCCAAGGTCTCATTCCGGAGAGAAACCCTACAAATGTGATGACTGCGGTAAAGCTTTCAAGCGCTCCTCTCTTCTGCAAGTAAGCTGTTTGTATTTCATGTACAATTCATATGTGAAAATGAATGTATGTTTAAATTTAGTCTAGTTGCTAAAACTTTAAAATAATAATAATAACTGAGACTCTCCATCCAAGGCTGATTTTATTAGTGTGTGATTCTGGATGTACTGATCAAAAACCAGTTTCACAATGTTCAGAGAGAGAGAGGATTGTCATGTTACTTCTCAGCACAGAATGAAAATTATCTTCGATGTCTGGTTTTGCTCTTCATCACAAAGAAAGTTTGTTCACAAGCATTTTCAGGCCTACATAATGCAAGTCTGGAAATTCACTGGTAACAGCATTAAACTGGTAGAAATGTAAATAGACAAATTATCTCAAAATTTGCTTTTCACAGATGCCTGAAGTAGAAAAAAGTTATTTGTTTTGGAAAAACCTTTATTGAAAAGTTATTCTAATACTAGCCTAAGATCATAATCTCCTCTTTCTGTATGTAAGAATGAATTCATCTGTATTCCAGAATGATGACTAATCCTACTTGTCTGTATTTTCTAGATTCATCGCAGTGTGCACACAGGCCTTCGCACCTTCCACTGCTCCTATTGCCCTTTGACCTTCAAATGGAGCTCACATTACCAGTACCACCTTCGCCAGCACACCGGCGAGTGTCCGTACCCGTGTGACAGCTGCCCCAAAGCGTTCAAGAACTCCAGCAGCTTGCGTCGGCACAAGAACGTTCACCTGGGATTTAAGCCTTACGTCTGTGACGTCTGCAACAAAGCCTTCAGCCAGTCCACCAATCTGCGACAGCACATGCGCATACACACGGGCGAGCGTCCCTACGTCTGCGGGGAATGCGGGCGCAGCTTCACGCACTCTTCCAACCTGGCCCTGCATCGCATCTCTCACATCGAAGGCAAGGGGAAGAGCACTGGGAAGTCTGGAGGAGCCTTGGGTTCAACCCCTCAAGAGGTGGAGATGGTGCTCACCGAAGACTTGACCACTGTGGGCATGAGCATTTCTGAAATGGTCGGCCTTGTGAGTGGACAGGAGGCGGGAGCAGGACAGGTCTACTTGTCTCACAACAGCACATGTCCAAACGCAGAAGATCAGAACGTTCTGCCCCAGCTCACACTGACCACTCATCCCTCCACCGACACCACCAATGTCCTGCTCTTCAGCTGTGGCAGCTGTCATGAGACGTTCTCCACCCAGAGTCATTTAGAGGAGCATCAGACATTACACCTCGACCGACTGAGCCAAGCTGGAGGTGGACGAGCCATCGCAGAAGATAGCACCGAGCCTGAGGAAGGAGGTGCCACTCCATTGTTGGCAGATTTCGAGGAGGTTGTTGAAACCACCGCTGCTGATGGCACACAGGGTGCGGAGTTGCTGGGCCTGGATGGGGTGCGAAATGTGTCCGGTCAGATGCAGTATGACCTCCTGCAGTCCTTCTCTTCGTCCGTGATGCCCTCAGATTCTAGGACGCCCGGCGCTCGCGCCACCACGGAATGTGCCTACTGTACCAAGAGGTTCAAGACCTCCAGCGGCCTGACCCGACACATGTCTCAGGTGAGTGCGCAAATCACATTTTCCCGATTCCTGTTTCCTTGCTTCATTTTGTTTTTTATCTTTGTTGGGGATATTTTCGTCGTTCCCCCCATCTCACTAATTCGCTGTACTTGATGGATCTTGCCGTCCCAAAACTTGTTCTAGAAATAAAAGACTTCAACACGGGGTTTGTGAAATCAGATTCTGGGAAGTGCCCAAATTTCGTCCGTTGCGTCTACCTTCTCTCCTTCTAACTGTCTAACTGAAATTCTCTCAGACTCCCGTTTATTAAAAACCATAAAGAATGGCAAAGTGCAGCATTAGAGAATCACAGCATGTCACGTCAGTGTCAGAGATCAAACAGTTACACTCCTTAGAAACCATCAAGGTTATCTCACACATTCGAACAATGGACTAACTCTCACACACACACACACACACACACACACACATACACATTTCACAGAATCCGAAAGTTAGAAATGGTTCACACATCTGGCTCCTTGCTCATCCATCACACATTCTTTCAAACTAGATAAGGAGCTAAGGAGAGAGGCCTTTGTTCGCGCTTCTTCACACAGGCCCAGAATCAAACAAACCGGAAATGACATGGAAAATGTTGCCTCTTTTTAAACACGAATTATACAACTGTAATTGCATATTATAAGCTTAATAAACTCAACAATCTTCTTCAAGGCTCATCCTCTCACGCTGTCGGAATCCCGTTCCCAGTTCAGCTGCTCGGCATGTGACCGCTCCTTCCCGCTTCTGTCATCTCTACTCACCCACCAGCACTCCCACACGCCCGAGCAGAGGCTGCTAGCTGAGGCCGAGGCTGAGATCGTCTGCCCGTCTCTCTCTCTGGCCCCGCCCTCCTCCAGCAGGGAGGGGGAGGATGGGGAGAGGGAGATCCATGTCAGTCTCATCGCTGTCACGGCGGAGGGAGAGCAGGGAGCTGTGAAGCCATCTGCTAAAGCTTCAGGAAGAGGAAGCAAGAAAGGTGGAGTCGCCAAGGCAGCGGCTACAATTAATGGTAGGAGAGAACATTTGCTTACTAGAGTTACTCGTACTGTTCTACAAAATTTTCTTGATTGGTCAGGAATTCAGTAATACCGTGTTTATGCGAATATAAGCAAGCCCCCCCTCCTAAAACTTGGGAGGTGCTTATGCACATATTTCAAAAATGCGGTAAAAATAAGTGCCCTTTTTTTGCACATTTGTTACACAGGATTTTACATTTCACAAGTCAGGAGCAAATCACAAATAATTGGTAAAACAATGTCTTTATGCGCCGGTGCGCTTCTGCGTTTTGTTCTCTTTTCTTTTTTTAAAAAATGGTTTTGGATGCAGACGCGCATGTATGCTTTTATTGGCTTAATAACCAATAAATAAATCAGCTACAGCTTGTTGGTGTACCGGTAATTGTGCTGGTAATGTAGTATTTACTCATAATACTTTTGTTCACAAATTTACAAATTGCTATCCATGAATTTGCGAAGTCCGAAATGTGTACCGGTTTATCAGAAATTATGATAATCTAATATGCATTGCAAAATACTGTCGGCTTCTGTTGTCTTCACGAGTGAATCTGTCTGTGTTCAATCCCTGTAGAAAGGCCGTATCGCTGCTCTGAATGCGGGAAGTCATTCAAGGGTTCGTCGGGTCTGAGGTACCACATGCGAGACCACACTGGGGAGAGACCCTATAGATGCACAGAGTGTGGCAAGAGCTTCAAAAGGTCCTCGCTGCTCTCCATTCACCAAAGGGTAAATGCTTCTGCACATTTTGTTGGTAGAATTCACTTTACTGTTATTTAGCAGACTTTTATCCAAAAAACTGATTTAATTACAATTTTTGCAATTCCACAAATTCCTGCTTTTCATTGGCAGGAATGATCCGGTGTTTCAAACACCAATGCTCTACAGACTGAGCTACTGGGAAAACTTACATTTATATTCAGACTAGAATTTAAAGTGTGTCCAAGATAACGTACTTATTGTACGTATTATGTATGGATGTCCTGATCACATTTTACTATTTTGCCTGATCCAATCCATTATTGATACCAATACGTTAATGTTGAACAATTTGTAAAACAAAAATAAATAGCTATAAAAAAGGCGCATTTACGAAATCAAACATGCTTTACAGCTGTGTTTGGGAATAACATTTTGTGTTGTGCCTTTTTATTTACCATTTCAAGTCATATCATTCTTGTGTTAAATGGTTTAATTCATCTTAGGAAAGTATTTGCCAAAAAGTTCAGGAATTTAGAACTGAACCACGACTTTGAAGATAAATTAGAATTCAGAGTGAAAAAATAAATTAAAATAAAAGGTCTTCGAGCCGCCTTACCGCGTAACATTTTTTCACCCCACTGGCAAATTTTACTTAAGTTTTTTTTTTTTTTTTTTTTTTACTCATTTTGTTTACTTCTTATTCATTTGTTCTTTTTTTTTTTTTTTTTAGAAATTTTAGATATGGAATTTGGAAAGGAAAAAAATATATATAATATTTTTTTGTGATCATTGTTTAGGAACGTTTTACACACACACACACACACACACAGTAAAATAGTAATTGTACTAGTTTGTATACAATACAATAACACAATGTTAAATAATAATAAACTGTCAATTATTTGATAAGACTTTTTTTATCTTATAAATGAATAAAAGTACCGAAATGCATTGTTTTTTTTGTATGCATTTAGTATAAAATGTATTAAATATGAATTCTATAAAATTGTATAAATTCACAGCATTTATTTGCTTCATTGGAGAAGATTATTTCGATCACTCAAAGGTCATGAACACCACTAATGAAACTATTTTTTTGATTCACAACACTAAAACTAACCAATCTAAAACTAAATATCAGCAAACATGCAAAGTACTTTCACCTTTGTTCTGTTGTCTAAGCTGCTTTTCTCTCCTCAGGTCCACACAGGTGTGCGAGCCTTCCAGTGCCCTTACTGTCCCCTGACCTTCAAGTGGAGCTCACACTACCAGTACCACCTCCGCCAGCACACGGGAGAGCGTCCGTACGTCTGCCAGGAATGCGGCAAGACCTTCAAGAACACCAGCTGTCTCCGCCGCCACAGTCAGCTCCATTCGGGCCTTCGTCCTCACGCTTGCTCCGTGTGCGGCAAGGCCTTCTCCCAGACCTCCAACCTCAAGCAGCACGAGCGCACGCACTCCGGAGAGAGACCCTTCCAGTGCTCCCAGTGCCACAAGAGCTTCACACACTCCTCCAACCTGCAGCTGCACTTACGCACACACTCGGCGCGCAAGGACTTCAAGTGCCAACACTGCAGGAAGGAGTTCGTCATGCTGTCTTACCTGCAGAGACACCTGCGCACACACAGTTCCACGGGCTCCTGTAAGAAGGATGGAGGGAAGGTGGCGAAAGCGAGCGGGACCACCGAGACGGGCGTGATGAACTCCAACGCTCCCACAGGGCTTTCCTCACTCTTTCCCACGGATGGCAACTCCACACTGATCCTATCACCACCCAATCTTGACATTCCTCCTAACACCTCGCAGAACTACTTCATGATCCAGACAACATCTGGACTGCAGCTAATTCCCCTATCCAATCCCACCCCAACACCACCTCCTCCTCCTCCTCCTCCTCCTCCACCACCACCCCAGGCACAGAATTTTCTGCTGCTTCAGTGCCAGTCCAATGGTGGAAACCAGCCCAGTCTCATCCTGGTGCCCACAGCTTCAAACGCTCTGGCAGATCCACAGACTCTGGTCCAGACTGTTCCTCAACTTTTGGCTCCCCAGCAACCACAAATCCAACCATTTCAGGCCGTTCAGACACAGCCGAGATTTATTTTGACCAACAATTCCACTCCGTTTAATGCCGGACAGCCTCAGACCATCTCAACAATGGCTCGGCCCATTTTAGGCAGTCTGGGACGAACGCGGAAGGTCGGGACGAGGCGTGGACGCAAGCCCAAAGCTGCGACGAAATCAGTGCAGGACACCCCACCTAGGCAACAACAAACCTCTTCAACGTTTCCCGCTTCCATTTCGCAATCAGACGAGTTACGACATCTCACCGCTGATGCTTCCGACAGCCTGGTGTCTGAAGACCTTCTGGTGACCTCCAGCTCCTTACCAGATGATTCTGCTGTGTTGCAATGTGACGCTCTGACCCAGGAGAAGTCTGCTGAAGAGATCTCCAGGGAGCATTTCGTTTTGTGCCTGAAGAAAGACATTGAGGACGAAGGGCATGGAGTTGGAATGGAGGTGAAGGTCAAGATGGACGAAGGGGGTGAAGCCGGGCAGTCGTATGTATTGCAGATTGAAGGCGAGGGTCAGCAAGACGTAGGTGGCAATGGGAGTGGGGACGGAGAAGAAAAGTCCTACGTTTTCCGCTTCCAAACTGAGGCGGAATGTGAGGGAGGAGATAAAGGGAAGGATGACGTGGTTTCACTCAACTTACTCCAAGAATGGACGGGACCAAAAGAGCAGCAGCCGGCTGGAGACAGGGCGGGAAGCGTTGAGGTGGAGAAGTCCTTTGTCCTTCATTTCCAAACCGATCCTCATGGCGAGGAGGAAATTCAGCCGGGCTCGGGCTTCATTGGAAGCTCGAGTGAAGATCTCACCCAGGCTCTGATGCCTTTGGATGGGCAAGATGTGGTGTTTGAGCTGAGCGATGAGACCAAGATTCACGGAGACGCTGGTAATGGAAACGACGTTCGGATGATTGCACTTATTGAAGGAGAAGGTGATTGTGCCGGGACGGGGCGGGATTTTAAAGGGGCGGGAGATCCAAACTCTGGGCAAATGGGCGGGATCTTTCAGCTCGAGGGCGGAGAGGGCATCGTTATTATTGAAGTGAGCACCAGCAGTGTGAGGGAGAGCGGAGGCGTGGCAGAGGAAGTAGGAAACACTTTGGTTGACGGTAATGAAGACAGGCAAGCCAATGAACGCAAAGCGGACTAGATGGAGTGACCATGGGAACCCGAGGCAATGGGTTTATGACATTTTATGGTTTTGAAGTCTTGACACATCATGTTTATTTTGCACAAGCTCACGGAACAACTACTTTATACCCAGACTGACATCACAGCAAGAAATGTTTACCGTTGTTTGTTTGTTTTTTGTTTTTTCTTTCTCCAGAGAACATGACCTTGAAGACACTCCTAGCTGTAGAGTTCAGTGTTTTGTGTGTTTGTTTTTTTCACCACCGTGTCTTCTTTAACTGTTTTCCCCGTTTCTGAACGCTGCTTGTCGGGGAAAAGTACAGGTATGACCGGAACAGTGGTTCACCTGACCCCTGTGGGGCGCTGTTTCACAAACCACTACATTTCTTACAGCTCGGTCAAAAAGAACGCTTTCCATGGTGAAAGAGGACATCCATGGTGCTTTTCTTCATCATGGCCATGAAATCATTATGATTTAAAAAAAGAAGTGTTCACTGCTACTGTTAGACTTGCTGTCATGATGACAATGACTGTACACAGTGTATATTTGTAAATAGGTCTGCCCTCTTTCTAAATATTGTTACCAGATCATGTGTTACCAATAAAATTGGTATAAACGTTTGTTTTCGTCCTTTCTCTCATTTCTCTCATTATTTTTGTTTTAAAGTACTTTGTACCATTACACACACACACCCCTGGTTTGTGTGTGTTCACTACACTATATTATATAAAAACAACCATGTACGTAGTATGTATATACTTATGTGTATAATACATATGCTTGTGTATGCATGTAACGGTCACGTATGGCGTCTCACATTGACAAGAGAAAGAAATTGACGAGGCGTTGCTTTGATCTTACTAATGATCTGACTAATCAAACCAAAGTGCCGCGAGAGGGAAAAAGCATTGCAAAGAAATATTCCTCCATGGTCAGAAACGTTCTAGAAATCTCTAGACTCGGGAACCAAACATTACTAGCGTACGATTCATAACCTAACGTACGCCGCGTTTAAACTGCGCATGCGTGGAACGATCCGCTACCGGACTTTCTTTGCTACGTAATCAGCGCAGCGCTGATTCCTGAATGGAGTTAGTATGAATTTGCGTTCCATGCATGCAGGACAGAATTAATCCTGTTGTTCCAGAAAACATTGCACGTGGGAGCTGTGACCGCGGGGTTCCGCAGGGTTTGCTCGAGTAAACACCCTCGCCTTTACAAATTATAGGTATGTCGTTTGCAACCGTTTGTTTTTGCGTATTTAGCGGCATATCACCATATATGGGTTAAAGACCCCGCATAAAGATGACGAAAGAGTCATTGAAATCTACGATCTTTCAAATGATAATTCTAAACTAGCTCTGTTCAGATTTAAAATTTGGGGTGCAATCTTTTATTTTTACACTGCTTTAAACGTGTGTTTTCTCTCTCTCTCTCTCTCTCTCTCTCTCTCTCTCTCTCTCTCTCTCTCTCTCTCT
>CM051501.1:6392208-6401305 GCA_028031935.1 Paedocypris micromegethes | reverse complement strand
TCTTTAACAACTTTCACTCTCTCATTTACATCTCTCTCTCTCTCTCTCTCTCTCTCTCTCTCTTACTGTTTTAATTCTCTCTTTGTTTTACTAATTTAATTCGTTTTTTTCTCTGTTTTACTCCTTTCATTCTCCCTCTCTCTTCTTCTCTTGCTCTCTTTTACTCCTTTCACTGTCTTGTGATCTCTCTGTTTTAATTGTATAATTAATTCTCTATCTTTATTATGTTTCACACACTCTCTCACTCATTTCAATCTCTCTCTCTAAATCTTTTTTTTTACATTTTCACTCTCTTTGTTTTACTCATCTAACTCATTTTCTCTCTTTTACTCGTTTCTTTCTCTCTCTCTGTTTTACTCTTACTGCCTCTTTTACTGATTCATTCTCTCTCTCTCAGGGGAGATGGTTAGACTAGATCTAGGTGAGGTCGTCCTGCGTAGAATGCAAGAGAAGGACATTGAAGCTGTAAAGGTTCTCATTAAGGTAAATCCATTGTTGTATAAAAAATGTATTTACTTCAATCGAAAAAATGTCAAACATCAACGAAACGGTGTGTGGAAAATCAGCTTCTTCACCCCCGTTTTCAGGAAGGATGCGAGGGCACTGAGAACCGTCTGATTCTTCACCTCCTCACTCGTCCTTTCGCCCTCCTGGCGCTGGCCACGCTCTCCTCCGTCCTCCGCTGCCTGCTGCACTCCTTCATCTTGGCCTTGGTTGCTCCTGTCTTCCTTCTCAGCATCTACCTCAAGTTCACCATCCCGCGTTCCGGGGGCATCCTGGGGTCCAGCCGGCCATATTGGGACTATTTGGGCAGCGCTTACCGTGCCGACACGGAACCGTCTCTACCAAACCCTCACTCGGGCAAAGATAAAGCCGCCGCCCACCAGGACAAAACAAGACGGCGGAGGTCAAAGGTCAAAGAGAAGGAGAAAGAGCAGGCGGAGGAGAGAGAACGGGTGGATGAGGACGAGCTGAAGGAGCGGGCGAGGGTGGCCGGGGAGGTTTGGGTGGCGGACTCTGATGGGGAAATTATGGGATGTGTGGCCCGGGATGGTTGGAGTCGGGATGACGTGTGTCGGGTCTGCAGACTGGTGGTTCAGTGCTGGTATCGCAGGGAAGGACTGGGCAGATTGTTGGTTCAGGGCCTGGAATCTAAAGTCAAGCAGGCTGGCGTGTGCCGAGTTTATGCCCACGTTCCCGTCCCGTCCATAGTGGGCGAGGCTTTTTTCCGGAGGCTTGGCTACCGACTTCAGGGAGAAACCGCGGGGTTTCAGGAGGAGGAAGAGGAGGACTATGAAGAGGCGGAGAAGGGTTGGCTTGGGTTTCCTTTAACCAAAGTGTTCGTTAAGGATTTGTGAAGTCACCCTGATTTTTAATAAGAAATGTATCAGTAATAGGGTTTATCAAAAGGTTTATCAGTAAATCAGTCTGTTTTGGCCTGGTGTGCGTTTTGGATAATGTAATCCTGTCTGATTTGCTACTGTAAATGTCGTCATGAAACATTTATTTAAGATTTGTGGTTTTTTATATGTATTTATTGTGGAACACTTGATTCATATTGGTTTTAGGTTGTTGGGTTTAAAACCAGACTTTTTGCAGCATGTTTTGTTTATTAGCCTATTTATTGTTAATTATATTTATTATTAATGTTATCTTTTTAAAACATTTTTAATCTTGTGTGTTTTCCCAAAATATAAATAAAAAGCTCTGTTCTCGTCTTTTATTCAGTAAATTGTCTTTTTTTGATTTAAAAATAAATAAAATTAGACTTAAAGCTATATACCATATATTTACACATATAAGCACCTTTCATATGAGCACAAACACTTTGATATTTCAGGCACAAAATAAAAATTTGAAAAGTATAAAAAGTTTAAAATATTTGGCTAAATACTTATAATAAAATTATTCTTTTACCAAACCTAACTTGTGGCTAATATCACTTCGATGCCAGCTGTACTTGAATAATAGACTTAAAAAAAAACTGTAGAGAGATGTAGGGAGAACTACATCTCCCTGAAACCTCAGAGGTTCCCATGAGCCTTTGTCTTCATCAGACGCTTTATCTGTTCCAAAATTAATTATTTCAGAGGAATATATTTATTTTTTTAATTTCTAACACTTTATTTAGCCACCTAGTGTTGCTTCTGAAATATTTATTTTAAATATGCGTATATTAGCACTTTTATTAGTTTTATTACTTTTTTTTTTTGTTTCTTATAAAAGAATTACCCATTCTTTTAAAATTTAAAATTTGTAAATATGATGTTTCAACACTCCCTCTGGTCTAGAGCGTTTCTCACACTCACCACCGGATGTTCTACAGTTCATCGTGCGGTGGAAAGCAGCTCACCTGCATCGCTCTGCTCCAAATGCATAAATGTGGCTTTAAATACTCGTGCAGACTAATCAAAATGCACTGTTTTTTCTTTTTTTCAGATTTTCACAGTTGCAGACAGTCTCAAAGCTGCAAAGTCAGATAATCAGAACAAAGAATACAGATTGAACAGAAAATAAACAGTGAGCAATGGCCTGGAAAACAACTCCTTAAAATAACTCTGTGCAAATTATATATTACTATTTAACAATTAAAGTTAATTAAAAAAACAATCAAGTCAAGTTTATTCCGTCTTTATTTTTCACTTTTCACTGCAGTTTCTACAATCAAAGAACTTCCTGATTTCTGTGAGAATCAAACCCACAACCTTGATGTTGAAACAGCAGCTGTACTGATTTAGAATTTAGTTCAAAATGCTTCCTCTTCTACGGAAGCCCATTATGAGATACAGTACTAGGGTATTTATGACTTACTAAGTTTGACTGGTCAAAACACTAATTGGTCTACTTACCAAGTAAATCATAGTGAGGACTTAGTAACTCATAGATATGACTTCACTATCTCATAATACTGACTTATTAAGACTTGGAAAAAAATAGTAAATAAGCTTCCGCACTCCTCAGATCTGGATCCAAGACATAATGCAAAAAGTAATAATCTAATCTAATCGAAGATAATTTAAAAGTAAACTTCCATTGAAAGACAAGCAAAACGTTTTAACCTTTTTCAGCAGGGTTGTAACAGTTGCAACTTTTCTGGTGTAATAATTACTATTCAAAGTATTTTATTTATAGTCACATCTCTAAAAAATTAGTTCAACTTCAGTGCATTTGTAAGGTGCTTGTCACAGTCACAACTGTCTCAAAGTGCAAAAATTAGAGTCTTTTATTATTTCATAAAGTGATCTTCACAGCCGTACAAAATAAAAAGCAAAAACCATCAGATGCAGAGATGAGCAGGCCAATAAGAAACAATAGATAGGAAAACAAAACAAAACAAAAAAAAATATAACATCTAGGGAGAAGCGATTCAACTAAGTTACGATTCAACAGAGTCACAGGGAAACATATTCAAAACATGAAACCTGCTTCTTTTTCATTTTTTTTTAGAAATTATATAGAAAATAATCTCGGCAGCTAACGCTATTGGACACCTGCTACTGTGCTTCACCACCACCGTGTAGCTATTACTGTCACCAGGAAACAGATGCGTGCTCAGTGTGTGTGTGTGTGTGTGTGTGTGTGTGTACGTAGGTGAATGGGTTTTGGAAACTATGACAGTGTATCTGAGGTTCCGTTGAATGATGCAGTTGTCTTTTGATGTGTTGGATCGGTCGTCTTGATCCATCGTTATAAGGGGCTGCGGGTCACTCGTGGTTCGCCCACAGAACGCGTGTGAAGGTTTTGTGAGCATTAACACACATATAAGAAAGGTCTTATGTGTAATAATATATATATACCAGCAGGAGCCGGGCCTGTGTTATGTTCCTCTCTCAGTTTTCCCATGATGTTCACACAAAGTGCTTTGCGGCGAGACCTCAGAAAGACTCGCAGTCGGAAGGTAAATCATGGGAGCAGACAGATCTCTTCCAGATGTTAGAAGTCAGACATAGACACACGAGACAGGACTCATGAAGAGCGGTGATTTCCCTGGCCACAGAGGGCACGCCAGGGTGAAACTGGGAGACACACACACACACACACACACACACACACACACACACACACTGGTATTTGTTACTACGAGCAGAGTAGGTTATGTCAAATTAATATTCTAGATCTTTAACTCAACTAGATTTCTGCTCTCTCCATGGATGTGTGTGTAAGTGTGTTTTGAATTTGAAAACTGTTTATTCCAGCCCCCTTGTAGTAGAATCAATCATTTTAAATAAAAATGACTGTAAAAATCATTTAAAATAAAAACATGGAGGTTTAAATAAAATACATCAGAAAGAGAACAAAATAAAGAAAAATAAATAATACATAATATTTGAGAGGTTAATATGGCAGCAGGGTTTCCTTGCTTTCTTTTTTGTCAAGACTACTTTTAATTTTATTTATTTTTTCAAATTATTGTTTTAATACATTTTTTCGAATACATTTTTTAAATCAGTAAATAAAAATGTATTTTTTATTTACATTTTACTCCTGCCCCCCCCCCCCTGATAAAGATAAAGGTAAAAGAAATATAGGATTAGAACTGATTTTTATACTATTTTCTCAAGCTTTTCCATAGCAAAACACAAAAATGAACAAATCTTTGGGAAGAAGCCACCTCTCACCTTTATTTTAGTAAAATGAACAAATAGAGATGTAAAAAAAAAACCTCAGAAGAAGAAAAAATGTTCAATAAAAATATTAAGTTATTTTGTCACATTATTAGTTTTAATTATTTTTTTTTAATTACTTTAAAAATGAATTATTTTAAAGTTACATTATTTTGGCTGCTTTCCTAGATTGTTTCAAAAGAGTGTGTGTTCAACTCCAACATTCTGTCACATTTCAGATTCACATTTGTGGAACATGTTGATTCAGACGTAAAATAGAAAACATGAAAATGTATCTGTTTTACATTTCGTAAAAAAAAGTCATAAAGTTAGTAGACCTGTGTCTCTGTTTAAGCTCGCCCCGAACAGTTTGAAAAGTAATTTCACCCAATCAGAGGCCTTCGTTCTCACCATTAAACCAACATGTCACAGCTTTCTTCACCTCCCTCTTCCTTGACCCATTTTTAAACTCTCACTGACTTTGACTGACTAAATGAATCGTCCAGTTTCGACTTTCGGAATGATCAGCAAACTGGATAGGTAAGTGAAAACAAAACCAGGGTGAATTCCCAGTTCAAATAGAGAAAGTACAGTACGTAATGATTTATTTTCGTGTTTACTACTAAAGGCTTACTAGTGAGCGCGCATGAGTGATTCACTTCACGGATTCAGTCAGGTTAAAGTTGAAGTGTTTTTGTCCCATTGAGTTTTATTTTCTTTGAAAATTGATCTGATAAGACTTTATTATTCACACAAAGGGGCAATTAATGCAAATTATTAATATGATTTAATATAATAATCAGCAGTGAGTGCAGATGCTGGTCGTCACTTATACTGTACTTACTGTACTCCAATCATTCTGTGATTTACACCTGATGATTTCCACCATCCAATGATACGCAATTCATTAACCATTCACTATTAATTACCTAATTAGGTTAATTATTAATCTGCCAGATTTATCTTAAGTGCCCACAATTTTTCCAGGTTTTATTAATATAGATTTAAAAATGCCTCCTCACTTCTACCACATTTAAAAAAATGTGTTTTGCTTAAATTCAAAAAGTCAGGTTTTTTTGCTCAAAAGTTAATAATACTGCCAACATGGGTGTCTTTCACGCAGTATTGTAAAGAACTTAAATAAATGGACTTTGTTACGTTACTTAAGTATTTTTTTGGCTACTTTGTGCTTCTACTGAGTATCATATCAATCATAATCAAAAATATTAGAAACTTTTTCTCTCTTCTTAACTATATTTGTGATTGAGTATTTATACTCTTTACTCCACTACATTTGAATGGACACTTAACATTACTCGTTACATTGTTGCGCTCAACAAGTCAGTATCTTTTTCTACCGCGGTTAATTCTTTGGCGGACATTGCAATATCGCCATCTGCAGAATGCTGAAGGTACTGGATGCTATTTATAAGGTCAATCACGTTGCACTTTTTGCACATTTGAATCTGACAGACACTGACTTTTTATTCTTATTTCATTTGTTCTGTCATCTTGAAGCATTGTGGCGTTAAATTTCATTTCTGTATTAGGAACTATTCACCATTTCTTGGTGCTTTTTAGCTTGGTGTTCTTTTAAATTGGATGCTTTACGACTTTTACTCGTCTTCTTAGAATTTGTGATTTGTAACTTGTAAGGTTCTTTTGCTTGAGTATGGATTTAAGGTATTCTTTACATCTCTGGTTTTACGCTTTATTCACAAATGTATAACTGACTTTTTGATGAACACTTTTCCTAAACGGTTCACATTTCAAAGTGCTCAACATCAGTACAAAATAAACCAGGTCAATTTTCAAACAGACTGTGACGTAAAACCAAAAAGTACAAATGTGTAAAACATTACAGGAACGTCGCTGAATGGAATAACGCGTGTGCATATATTGTCCTGCAGTGTTCTCATGACCCAGAAGAAATTCATCTTCCACTATAAGAATATGCGCTGGGCCCGGGGAAGACATGAGACGTACCTTTGTTTTGTGGTGAAAAGACGCACTGGTCCCGATTCCCTGTCGTTTGACTTCGGACACCTGCGGAATCGCACTGGTTGCCACGTGGAGGTGAGAAACGAGTCTAAAAATATGATTTATTCACCTCGGCCTCGCTTTAATAACCTCTGCCTTTCTCAAGCTGCTTTTTCTGCGCTATTTAGGAGTCTTGTGTCCAGGCCTTTTGGGCTCGAGTGATGGAGAGCGCCTGTGTTACTCAGTGACCTGGTTCTGCTCCTGGTCGCCCTGCTTTAAATGCGCCCAACATCTCGCCCGCTTCCTGGAGGACACGCCCAACCTGCGCCTGCGGATCTTTGTGTCTCGCCTTTACTTCTGTGATGAGGAAGACAGTGTGGAGAGGGAAGGACTGCGACACCTGAAGAGCGCAGGCGTCACCATCACAGTCATGGCCTACAAAGGTGAAAGTGACTCGCTTTATGCGCTTTTGATTCTCTATAGTGCTTGACCTGCACACTATTCAAGATTATTGATATTTGTTTACAAGCATTTGATAAACATTTATAAAAATCTTGTGCTATAAAAGTGAAAACCTGTGAAATAGTAGATGACGCATCCATCCATCCATCCATCCATCCATCCATCCATCCATCCATCCATCCATCCATCCATCCATCCATCCGTCTGTCTGTCTATCTATCTATCTATCTATCTATCTATCTATCTATCTATCTATCTATCTATCTATCTATCTATCTATCTATCTGTCTGTCTGTCTATCAGTCAAGCCGTTTCTATGTATATCTATCTATCTGTCTGTCTGTCTGTCCGTCCGTCCGCCTGTCCGTCCATCCATCCATCCATCTATCCATCTATCTGTCTATCTGTCTATCTATCTATCTATCTATCTATCTATCTATCTATCTATCTATCTATCTATCTATCTATCTATCTATCAGCATATTCTAAATGATTGTCTAGACTCATTCGTGAATGATTGTAGATTATTTCTACTGCTGGAAGACGTTTGTCGCACGGAGGCAGAGGAGTTTTAAAGCCTGGGAAGGTCTTCAGGAAAACTCAGTCAGACTGGGCCGGAAGCTCAACCAGATTCTGCAGGCAAGTTATTGAGTTATACGAGTTACCACATGCCAACGTGAACTGAAATATTGATACATTTTGTATTGTAATTATGCATACTTCATTTAGTAAAATGTTAAGTGTATATCAATTTTACTTCATTTACTTTATAAATGATACAGTATTTTGTGTATTTAATTTTGTGATAATAATCCTTGCTGACAAGACAAAAGTAAAATATTGCTAAAAATGGTTTAATAACAATTGTTTCAATGTTTCACAGCCGGGTGAAACCGAAGATCTTGGTGAAAGTTTCGCTCTTCTGGGACTTTGATCACATTTCAAATTCCCAATCGACTGAACCCGGAGAAATGACTGGATCGGATCCGAAATCAGATCCGTCTCGTGCATCCAGAGCGCTGAAAGAAAGTGTCTTGTGGTTTACTTGAATTCTTTTGTACTGTACTTTTGTAGCATTACACTGATTTTACTGAGAGCCAAAAAAATTAAACTAATAAGTTTGTACTGTTTCTTCTTCTAAAAGAGAAAATCTGTATTTTTTATTCTTACTGTTTAGTTGGATTAATTAATTAAAATAAATGGACTAATTCAAAGACCAAAAAAGGCTATAATTGAATATTGCCAAATAAAGAGACAGAGACTCTCTCTCTCTCTCTCTCTCTCTCTCTCTCTCTCCTTCACCACTTTCAAATAAATTTTTAATTCTACGTTAGTTTATATAATAAACGATTATGAATTAAGAATTAAATTATGAATACAATTATACAGTATAGACACAAAAAAGTACACAATGAGCTTTTTAAACATCATAAATATAAACAGAATACAAACACTGATTGTTTCATCACATTTAAAATTGCGATACTGGTTTTGTGGTCAACGAAAGGGTATGGATCCTCTTCCGAAGTTGGACAAGGCTGAACTTTTATGTACTTAGCGCCATCTACTGTTTCACACGTGGGATTTTTTTTTTCCAGTTTTATGGCACAAGTTATTTATAATTGGTTATCATCAAATATGTTATTATCATTATGGTAAATCAAAATTAAGTCATGCTTGTGTTTTTAATAAAAATATATTTTAATTTGACATTTTGACATTTAATTTGAGTATTTTATTGTTTACAGCCAATTATTTAAACATTAAGTAACTTCACACAAAGATGCAGCGGGATACATCGTACAGCTTTCCAATATCACAATGCATCAAAATAACAGTAACAAAAAGCAAAATACACATTGCAGTATTTAATTAAAATGAAACATGTTCAATAGTATTTTCTATATGTTCAATGTAATATAATATAAATATGTTTTATGAACAGCAACAACTTGCAAGAAACTGTAATTGATAATTGTAATTTAAAAAGGAATGTTTTCTTTGTGAGGTGACACTTTCAGCCTCTTTGGACTCACATTAGGCCTGTCCAG
>CM051501.1:6357208-6389708 GCA_028031935.1 Paedocypris micromegethes | reverse complement strand
AGAAATATAATGTAATTCCAGAAATGGACACATTACTGTATACAGTTTTTTATTTTTACCTTTTATTAATTTTACAATATCATCTGTGCATCAATACTTCAACATCAGATTTACACCTTATCACTCTTAACTGTTTTCATCGGCTTAAATTGTTGATCTAAAATATCTTTGACAATCCTAATGCAATTTTGCTTTCATATGAATACAGTATACGTGTATATATAAATATACTGTATATAAATACAATAATTAAAAACACAATAGCTTTACTTACAAACTCCCAGTGCACAGCTTCTCCTCGTGTCTTAAAGAATCTCTTGTCTGCTTTTCTGCGTTTCCTTCCCTCCCCTCCTCATGCCTCCGCCTGTTGTTCCCCCTATTTAAAATTTGGTTCATGATCATTTCATTTTGTCATTATGCACAAACGTGCTTTCTCTCCCCAAAGCAACGATAGATAGATAGATAATAATAATTATTATTATTAGAAAGAGAGAGATTATTATAATTAAGATGATAATAATTTACATTTTAATAGATTCACTTTGAGCAGCTCTGGTATAAACAGATCAAGGAGATAAAGGAGACCCAAATTCAAAGCCTGTCTGGGGGGGTTTGGGAGGATGATTCAAAGTTCTCCCACAGTCTCAATGTTCAAAACATGTTTTGAGTGTCTAAATAGTAAATTCCTCATTGTGAATATTTATGTCTGTGTCTCCTGCCCTGTGATTGGTTAAATGTAAAATCACTTGGATCCAATAAGGAACCGCAAAAAAGAATATGTTAATTCACACGGATCAGAAATAGAGAGGCAACACTTTTGTTTTTGCTCGCATTTTTACGAGATAATAACCACACTGGTATATCAGTATTCAATCAATTATCAGTATCATATCAGTTATCAAAATGCTGATTAAAGTGCATGAATATTTCCCCTTTGCCAAATGTTTTTATTATGCATGATAGAAGTTGTGTATTGAAGAAAGGTTTTGTTTTATAATATTTAAAGAATGTCAACATTGTACTTGTTCTAACAGACTTTTCCAGTAGAGGTCACTGCATGTCTTACTTTTTATTTCATATTATTCTTTCGTTGAACCTTTAAGTCTTGTTTTTTTTTTTCCAAATCATATAAAGAGCTATTAAATATATAGGAGTATAAAATATATTATGTTAGATATAAACATTCAACAATTTTTGTAAATGTAATGTTGGGTTTCTCCTACTTTAAAAACATTTTGTAATTATGTTTCACGCCATTTGATTTGAATGGAAGTGACGTCAGAAAAGAAAACAAAGAGTGGTCCCTGTTTTTTGTTTTGTCTTGTTTTGTTTTGTTTTCATCTGTATGCTTGTATTCTGTGTTATTTTATGTTAATGGTAAACACAGTTCTTCCGACGTGTGGTCTTGGCAATGACCAGAATAAATGCCCTTTTCTACAAAGAGTGTAAACCTGTGTCACTTGTTGCTGTGAAGAGAGTTACATTGGCTCACCACGCTCTGTTTCATCAGAATAACAGTTTCCGGCTCTTGTGTAGTGTCCAAAACAAGCTACATGGTCCCTAGTGGCCATATTGAGAATCTCACTCACTTCATAACCGGAATCACCTGTATATAATTGTAGCAATAATTAAAAACTATATCAAGAGTTAAAATCAGACTTCAAATCAGACACCACTATCTTACTTGTGGAAAAATAAATGTAAAGTTATTAGTGGTTGTTAATAGTGGTTGTTCTACCTCTACACAGATTTTTGTAGTCAATGAATGAACCAACCAATTAACCAATCAACCAACCAACCAATCAATTAAATCACCCATCAATAGCCCCATTCACACAGCAATGCCGGTAAAATGCAGAAAATTCCCGGACCCACTTTATTGGTAAATACTGTTCACACAAATGTTACCATTCCTGCATTTTACCGGTAAAGAACTATTCACACAGCGTTTTCTAAATATTTTCGGTGACATCATTGTTGTATGAACTGGCGGCACGCTTTAAACAGCTACGCCTTTGAAAACATGGAAAACGGCGGTAATTGCTTCATATCTGACGGCGTCACTAACTGTTCCATTGATGTGGTGACAAATGTCTTCTTCCGCCCGAATTATTATAAGCGCTTTGATTTCGCTGTGGTTCCAGTTGGAGGACATTTCCCACTGTGATTTCTGTAAACCGCGAGAAGTGACTATTCTGTGACATCATCAACCGGCGACACCTTTTAAACAGCTGGCCCTGCAGAAGCGTGCGACAAAATATATATACAAAAAAATGATGTTCCGGCATCGATTTTTCATTCTGCGTTTAAACAGGGCTGGTTTCTGGTAATTTACCGCCATCGTTACAGGTACCCTTGGTGGAAAAATGCCAGAACGAATTTACCGGCCTTTGTCTTTTCACACGTGACTGCATGCTGGCATTTTACCCGTAATTTCCTGGCTGTCTGTATGTGTGAAAGGGCAATGCAACAGACAAGATGCATTTAGTCTTTCTGCAGAACAGTTTTTCGAACACAAACTACATTACCAAAAAATTGTATGCAAAGTTATTAATTTAACGTGAACCACTAGTCTAAATAAATATATATTCAGACTATATATATATATATATATATATATATATATATTTTTTTTTTTGTTTTTTTTTATATTTTATTTTTTTTTTTTATTATTTATTTATATTATATTACTGTTCTTGACAAACATGTTTGGAGAGCAAGAGTTATAGACTGTAGATTCTGACTTTTGTCCTTCCACAGCCAGAAAGCTCATCTCAATATAATCATTATCTTAGCTCACGGTTCCTCAACGTCTCGTTTGATTTATCAAGTAAATAAGTTGAGTAAACCTGGAACTTCTCAGCACACGGTGGCCCGGACAGAGAGATACAGTAACTAGGTCGAAGAGCTGATGACAGTCTGACAGATGGAGTAAAAACACAAAGACCAATCTAAACTTTTAACCCGTGTGCGGACGAACTTATGACCTGACAATGGAATCCCGTGTTGTCCGTGATTCCCCGTGGGTCACAACACTGGGTGGGAGACACTGAGTGTTCAATAAATAAGAAAGCATGTCAGATCGAAATTTTGCTTTAATGTAAAAGATCTTGAGGCAGTGACGTATGATTATGCTTTTTATTACCTTTTTTTTTTTTCTTAAGTTTCTGTGACTTTATAGAAACAAATGTGAAGGAAGTTTGTTCTTAAAATAGGGGTAGTTAATTAAGTATGACAGTTAATATAATTCAAACTGATGTATTATATGTATTTATTTTAATATTTGAAAAGCATGCTTTGTAAATAATATAGTTGGAGTTCAACCTTGGTATGTTTAAAACAGATGTTGTTTTTGGAATATTTAGAGGTTAAAACCCGGAAGATGCGTAACCACTAATGTGAAAAACTCAAAAAACGTTATAGATTCATTTAAAAGACTATAATTCAGGTTATTTGTAAGGTTTATAAAAGAAATCTAAAAAAAGAGAAAGATATACTGATAGATCATAAAAAATGTCAATCATATGATCAATATCTATAATGTAATAATTAATATTAAAAACTCATATAACAAATCATACAATGTGTTTATATGTTCAAAGAAAGGAATACAAAAAATTGTTATCATCTGTTAATGGATTTGGCATTTATTATCTCAGATTGTGGCTAGTCAAGACGCCTCAGATATGATTCGAGTTACGAATCAAGTTTGATACGGCAGATACGACATCAAGTTTGTATTTCTTATCACTCGTTTTTTAATAATTTTGTGATCATTGATCATTTGTTGATCTATACGATACTACATATGCAGATATCAAACTAATGATCATCAAACAGAGAACTGGAGACAAGTTTGTAAGTGGGTCTAATTCTTGACACAGGAAATTAATAAAATCTTAAATATACATTTTATAACAATTGAAACAATTACGCTGACAAAAAATTGTGTGTGTGTGTGTGAGAGAGAGTGAGAGAGAGAGAGAGAGTGTGTGTGTGTGTGTGTGCTCCCTGGCCTGCAACCTTCAGCAATAAAGAATAATGCTAACTAAAATAAAATAATGCAAGTGTAAAGATAAAAGTGTAAAAAATGCAAAGGTAACATGTATCAAATGTATTTACAGTAGTTATTTTCAAGACATAAATGAACTCTAAAACATTATGCGTAAATATACAAAATATGATATGCAGGAGGATCTGAAAACCAGTACTATTCACACACACTCTACGGTTATGCAATAACGTGAGTGTGTGTGTGTTTCGCATAATATTAATTTTAAAGTTGAGTCTGCATGTACAGTGATACGTGAAAGCAATGTAATGATTATCTGTGATTTGTGCTGAGCTTTGTAGCAGGATCTGCTGAACACATTGCTGTCCTTGGCTCTCCTCTGCAGTTCAACTTGTTCCCTGTCATTCTCGTGATCCATTGCGCTCCATCTGCGTCTCCGACACTCATCGGGAGTTCTGTCCTTCTGTCCAGCTGTCCGGTGGAGAGCCTATCCCTGTCCGCTGGAATTTACTGCCAATCAAAACTGTTTATGACATTCTTGCTCTTTGTCTGACGGGGGAGATTTGATTTTACTAGCTGCAGAAAGCGCAAGCTGTGTGATATATCGCCTTTAATTTATAGCAAAATTAATTGGCTTTTTTTCAGATGGCGGTTAAAGGTCAAAATGGTGGATACAAGATTTTTCTTGTTTCCTGGTGTTGTTGTTGTTGTTGAGGATGTTAACTTTAATCCTTACATTTTAATCCTTTAATCTTTAAAAAAAAATTTTTTTTAAATCTCGTTTTCCAAAATAAAATATCAATAATCATAATCAATAAAGTATATGAGTTTACGAGTTTAGTGTTAAACAACACTATTTTTTTTTAATGCTCAGGATGGTTGACATTGACTTAAGCCAAATCCATATCTTGAGAAAATGAGAAGGACGGATGATGAGATTCCCGATGAAGAGGTCGTTCAGGATAGATAGCAGACGGAGAAGTAGCTGATACAGCGGCAAAGAAGGAACACGGAAAGGTGCTGATGTGTTTGACAGCCTAAGTAGATGAATGTGCTGCTATTTATAAAAGCATCTATGCAAGGGTTCGCCTAAGCCGTGTAGTGAAGACCTCAGTGCTTGAAGTAAGTCTAACAAAAATACAATCGAGAGATTATATTCTGTTTAATGGCTGTGTTCTAAGTAGTAACTGTTTAGATAGGGGTGTCAATGGAAAGATGGAATTCATTCCTCATGCCCTCAACTGATCCAGTAAATCCCTAAAAGATGGCGAGCCATTATACCCATGTTTGTTTAACATTTCACATCTGACTTGCTCTTTATAGATTCAACAAATCTGATCTTTTATCTCATATGTGTCAAATTTAGGGCCACATCCGGCCCAGTGTACGGTTACACCCAGCCCGCGAGATCCGTTATACTGAGCTGTTAATGTTGGTGTTAATGTCCCGGGGATATAGAGCGCTGATGACACACAAACTACAGATCCCAGAATGCAGTGCTGCAGGTGCCTTACATTGTTTGAATTACAATTTTTAGCATTTACTTAAAAGCTAAATTTGTATTGTTCTATTACACTCTCTTTGATATATAACTTATAACTTTAACATGTGTCATATTTACAGAATACATTTTCATGGCGTACAGATATTTTAAGTTATTTTGAAATTGAAGTTTGAAGTTTAAATCATAAAATGTCTGAATATTCCAGTCTTTTTCCCTCTCTGGTTTCACATTTTGGTGCATAAATGTTTAGTGTTGGTGTGTTTTCCTGTTCAATTCTCCAACTTAAATTTTACATTTTGGTCTCTCGGTCCAAATGAATTTGAAACCTCAGAGGCTCTGCCTTGTGCAAAATAATTCAAAGAAGAAAATGGATGTTTAGTAAAAGTGTCATGTAAAATAGTCAATATCTATAAACAGAAGTATTGAGGTAGACGTTATCAGACAAATTATTCATCAGCACATCCTCTTCTTCTCCTGGTGCTTTAATAAAATATCTTTTTATTTAATTTTGTAATATATATACAGTATACATACACTGTATATACGTATGTGTGTGTGTGTCTATATATATATATATATATATATATATATATATATATATATATATACACACACACACACACACACAGTATACACAGTGTGTGTATATATTTGCGTATTTTAAAGTAAATTTATGTATATAATAATTATACTTAAGTGCTATTTACTGTGTATCATATTTTGTATTGAACATTTAGTTATTTTTCTCACGGTACCCGTCAAGTAGTCTACATTATTTTTAAAACACATTGAAACGCTGTAAATAAATCAAGTTCAAAGTATATCATAGCACATCTTGTACATCTTGTAAGTACTTTAGAGTTTCATCGTTCCCCTCTTCCAAATATCTCTTTTTCCTCTTTAACAGCTCCTCTTCCTTGCATTTTCCTGGTCTCCATTTGAGCCTCGAGTTCTCTCCTTATTTCCTCTTTCTCTGTTTTTAATAACCAAGGACCCCCGAGATAAGAGAGGATCTCTTCAGGCCCGGCTCGGTGGCTGGGAACCGGGTGAAGAAGCTTTTTAAGCAGGACAAGGACCAGTGAACTTAAAGAATCAAAGTGAGGAGGAACCGCAAATGCATCCTCACCCTCTTCCTTTCTTATCTCTTCTTTATACAGAGTGTCTTCCTTTCCCCATTCATATCCATTCTGTCCTCTGGCCCGCTCTTCTCTCTCTTTCGATTGGTTGAACCAGTCTCTGTACTTACAGTAGTACGGATCATCAGATGTACTCTCTTCCCAAGGGAAGCATTTTGTCAGCAAGCAGAATATAAGGATTCCCAAAGCCCAAGAATCCAAGCCGGGCTCCACAGCCGTCCAGATATCTTCTGAATCATTGATTCGTTTAGCGTTCTCAAACTCTGGCACGCAGAAAGGCGAGTTGTACCATACGGCTCGGACCTGAGTCCCTTGGGCCCGAGCAAGGCCGAAATCACCCAGTTTGATCCAGCGACAAACACGGTCGCACAAGAACACGTTCTCTGGTTTGATGTCACGGTGAACAAAGCCCAGAGAATGGAGATATGACACGGCGCCGCTTAACTGTGACATCACACGCTGGGAACATTCCTCACTCACACCGGCCTGTAGAAAGAGAGAGAGAGGGAGAGGAGGAAAAAAACGTTTAACAGAAATATGGATGAAAACAGACAGGAATATTATTCCAGATTTCATAAACTTAAAAGTTAATTCGTAATAAAATATAACATGTCCATATTATTGATTTTATAAATATGAGCATGCTATAAAAAGCAAACATTTTATATGAGCTTTATAAAAAAAAAATATATAAATAAATAAATATTAAATAATAATAACAACAGAAAACAAAGAAAAAAATAAAAAGGGCTTTATGTAAATTTTTCAACTGGACAGTTATGGTTTATACTAGGTGACATCAGCCGAGCCATTAAAACACCAATAATATCAACTCCATTTAAAATTATTTCATATAAAACAGTCAATTTTAATAACAGTCGATTTTACTTTGCTCACAGAATTGTGCTGCGAGTTCAATGTGTTGAGTTGACTAAAATGTAAGTAAAATGTTTTTCTTGTCACTTTGATTGTGATTTGTTAAATTTTTAAAGACAATTTGGCTGTAAAAATGCATATGTAGCAAGTATGTGAAACATTGGCAGAGTTACATTGAATTTGTTTTGCTCTATCACAGTAAGCCAAGTGCTGTCAGTAAAATACACTAATGTGTCAGGCTGATGACAGGAGCAGTTGCTTGAAGCATGAAGGCATGAAGACTGAAGGGTATCAGAATCACTGAAGGGTATCAGAATCACTGAAGAGTATCAGAACGCTCGAGAAAAAGCAAATGAATACTCCAATAACCCGTGTTTCCTGAGAGATGTCACGGTTCTACCCACAGTACACCATGTATGTAAAGAATAACATATCTAAATTTCAGAGGTGTAAAGAGTACCCGAAAACCAGACTTAAAATGACTCCATTACAAGTTAGAAGACTCAAGTCGTACTTTTAAGTTGTAAAGTATTCAATTTTAAAATAACTTTTTAAAATTAGAAAGGTATTTTACTCGTACTGAGTTCAGGCTCAAAAATACCAAGACATATGAAAAACAAGAAAACGTACTTATGAGGTTTAAATTCCTAATCTAGAAATTAAATTTAGCACTTCAATGTTTCAAAATGGCAGAACAAAATAGAAAAAAAGAACAAGAAATCAGTCTCAGCAAAATGCGCAAAAAAGGTCAACCACTAATTCACGTGATTTAGCTCATAAATAGCATCCAGTACCTTCAGCACCCTGCAGATGGCGATATCGCTTTGTCCGCCCAAGAAATTAACCGCGATAAAAAAAAAATGCCGACTTGTTGTGCACAATCATAATGTAGTGTAACGGTAAGTGTTCAATCAAATGTAGTGGAGTACAGATACTTAAAAAATGTAGTCAAGTACAGAGAAAACGTTGGTTATATTTTTGATGATCAGTATGAGTACAATATAGCAAAAATACTCAAGTAACAAATGTACTGAAAACAAAGACAAATGTACTGAAGTACTTAAATTTTTTTTTACAAATACCCAAATACGAACAAATTGAGTCAATATTCAACTACTAATTCATAGGAATTGTTCCACTTGAGAACTATTCCTACTACTATTTTTTGAGCTGGGGTCGTAAAACTCTCCAGCCTGTTAAAGATCCTGGCTTGAGGAAGTGAAAAGCCAAAATGAAATCAAACCGGTGGTCTCCAAACAAGACCCCCTCCAACACTTGGCTGCACCTTGGAATCTTGTCCATGAAAATAAAGAACGGGATGTCAGATGACCAGGAACAGGTCTGACTTATTGTTAGCAATGCGAACCCTGCTCTGTTAGTAGATGGTTGTGTGACAGCTCTTATCACAGAGTCCCAAACTCTGTGTTTCTGGAAAAACCTCCACAGAAGATCATAAAGCTGGAAGGAGTGTTAACCTGAGATGTTTCACACACACGGATTGATAAACACACCCTTACAGAAGGATGACAGGAAGCCACTAACACTGAAGTTACTTGAGGATTTATTTCGAATGTCTTCACACAATTGAAAAAGGCAATAAAATAAAAACAAAATAAAAATATTTTACTAATAATGCCTCCCAAATACCTGACGTCATGGCTTAAAACTGCCTACTGCTATGGTTTTCTAATTCCTCCACTGAGGGACTTTAGTGTTTCGTTCTTTTTCTCTTACTTGTTTACTCTTTTCCTTCTTTGCTTCTTTCTTTCTTTCCTGTTTTTCTTTCCTTTTTTCTATCTCCTCTTCCATTTCGCCCACACTCTCTTTCACGGTCTCTTTCACTACCTTCTCTCTCTCTCTCTCACTCTCTCTCTCTCATGACATGACAAAAAACAATGACAATATTTTCTTTCTTTAAAAACAAGCAACGAGGTTAATAATAACAACATGTAATAATAATAATAATAATAATAATAATAATAATAAGAAGAAGAAGAAGAAGAAGAAGAAGAAGAACATTATAACGTAATAACAACAATCATCACTATATTTTTTGTTTCATTCTTGAACAAAAACAATTAGTATTTATAAATTCTGTTGATATCACTGACCTCAGACACAATGACATCATAGAGGTCACCATAAAGACCCGCCTCCTGAGCAAAGACGTAGTGACCAGGTGTGGAGTAGAAGATTCCCAGCGCCCGAGTCAGTGAAGGGTGTGTGCAAAAAGACAAGGAGAGGTTGTATTCCCGCAGGAAGGCTTGGAGAGTGGTGGAGTCACGGGGGAAAAACTTCAGCGCCATTGGGGTTCCTGGAAGAGTTTATAAAAGCCGCATTTTTTTACAAATACCTGCAAAAATCTAATTTCTCCAACACGTCTAACAGGTTAATCTTTCCAGTGATAGAAAAGACCCTGACCTCTCTTTTTATGCACAGCCAGCATGACCTTTCCGTATGACCCCTCGCCTAGCTTTTTGACCAGCTTGAAGTGCTCTGATGTCACCAGTGATGTCATACACTGAGCCGTGAGGTAGCACAGCTCGTCGAGGTCTTCTGGTGCAGTCTGAAACAAAAAACCCTACAATTATTTCCTTTTTATCAAATTCAAATTTTACTTTACAACATGTAGTGAAATCTATTTTTTTCAATCGACCAGCATCGACCAAAGTGAAATTGTTAATAAACATAGGGGTTGGGGTGCAAGCGAGCAAAGAAATGCAGTACAATAAAAAAAATACAGAAATACAATAAAATACAGTAATAATAAAGATACAAAATATATAAAAATACAGTACAAATTTGTACTTACAGAAAATTTGTAAAATACAAGAAGTGACTCTAGTGATCCTGGTAAAGTGAGATGTATAAACTGTCCACAGACCAGATTAAAGTGACCAAGTGTGTACAGTACAGTGACTAAAGTGCAAGTCAGCGTGCAATGAGACAAGTTCAAGTTAAAAAAAATTTCAATTTTTTTTTCAAATTTTGAAGAATTTTAAAGAAGAAGAAAATGTTCATTTTTCATCTGTGTTCCAAATTTAGGAGTCAGTTAAATAAAACTGTTCAGACAGTTGCTGGGACACCCTGGTTCAGACTAATATTACATTTTTTATTCCATAATTGTTATCCCAATTTGATTACAATAGCAAATGTGGTTCAAAGGTATTCTGGATTGGGCTTATGAACTTGGGTGACCCCCAGACACCAGCTTTATAACAATAACAATATTCAGGGTCTTCACACTCTTTTAGGGCCCGTGGTGATTATCATTCACATTTGTATTGGTGCTTCCATTATCAAGGACGTAATGTCCCAATTGAATGGGAATCAAAGTAATAAAAATAGTTGCATAACAGTTGAACTTCCCGTCTGTCAGTACCATTGCATTCATGTCCAAACAGATGATGGTCAGACAATACCCTAAGCCCATTAACACCTCGCTATAGGCCTGAAATAGCTGCGTGTGTGTTACACCAGCATTTTTACATAACACAAAGCAAGCAGCTCGTATTTACATTATACCCACAGACATTTTTTTCGATTTGCATGTGCGTCACGCCAGTCATGTGCAAAGCTGCTCATTTTTTGAGGGGATCCAAGATGCATTCAAAGCTCAAGAGGATCATGTGTGAGCTGATCCAAAAAAAAATTACAATTGAATGGTATTTCGTTTCAGTCGTATTAGTCTTCCGAGCTAATGACTGGGGTCTAATGGTGGGATTGTATTGGTGGGTTGCTAGGCAGCTGGGTCGGGCTTTATCTTGCTGATAGACGTCTCTGGTGGGGGCTTACGTTAAAATGCCGTACAAGCTTGTTACTTTTTCCATGCAACTTTCCATGGACGCTCTTCCTGTACGACTCTTTACACACAGACTTCATTAAATAAAATCCCACTTAAACAACTTTAATAGGAGAAGACGGATAATTATTATGCTGTTTTTGTTTGTGATTAAAACGATGTTCTGTTTATAAGTTTCTGAATTTTTGCAGGAAACAATTGCTCGTCATTCTTGAGAAGTTCAGATTAAAAATAAAGTTCAGATTAAAAATAAAGTTCAGATTGAATATAAAGTTTGTAAATCGTACATCTATGCATTCTGTGCAGCACATTTTTTTTCAAGCATGAAACATTTAGGTACAGTACAGTATATGTATCACAATTAAGTAATAGCTATTCATAATTTAAACTAACAAAAAAATGAAAAAAAAAAAAACTATTGGAAGTCTTGAAAAATTATTTATTAACATTTTTTTTATTACATTTCAATAAACAAAAACACATTTTTAAGATTTACTAGATTTACTTCTATCTTTTAAAAAGTAATAGTTTTATTTAAGCATTTTAATTATCTTGAAATTTTATATTGATAGCATTATATCTATATTTTGGTAAATTATTGTTATTATTGACAATAGAATAACGTATTTGAGAACGGTCTTTCCTCTCTTTCATTTGAGTTAATAATGAAGTGTTCTTTAAATTGCAATCAAGTAAATAGAAAGTTTTCAAATGATTGAACTCACCGTCATTGTCGAGATGCTGTAAGGATGTTCTTCGAAAACAGATGATATTTTTTTACTTTTACTCGATCTTCTCCATCGGTGCAGGACAGCGTCTGCTGCTCTTCATCAACATACAACTGAGTATTTTTATATCAGTCTCTCTCTCTTGATCCTTATTGACATGCATCCACTAATGCATCTCTCTCTCTCTCTCTCTCTCTCTCTCTCTCTCTTTCAAATTCCACTGCATGTTCAATCGCAGGCAGTCGTGTACTACAGCGGTGAGGTATGCAGCCCCTTCCCTTGCTCTTTCTCTCTTTTCTCTCTTCTGGACGTCAGTGCTGGAGTCCCAATGTGTTCTTCTGTCAGTTAGTCTATCAAACCCCCCTTCCTGCCATTCCCTGTGGTCTCTTCCCTAATCCATGATCACTTTCTCTCCTTCCTTCAGCAACTATCACTTTCATACTTAACAAATTCCTTCTACTGTGAAGCTTTAATCAGCAACTCGGCTGGATGAAGGAAGATCTTATGGTTAACAAGAGCTTTGTACGTCTAAGCTCTAAATACTGCAAAGAAACCTTTGTTGTGAAATGTATATCTAATTTTAAGGAGAGGAATGAGGAACTATACCCTTCTGCTTTTGGTTGTTTATACAGTATGAGTTTATAAGACCATGTAATTTGATAACAGATTTTCTTTTCTGATTGTAGTTACATTGACACAACCTTGTAATTGTAATGCCAAGTCGTGATTGTAATAACATGCAAATTAACTTATTGTACCTGAAATGTTTTTTAATATTTAAAAAAGATTTTTTTATCTACAGTAACCATTCCTCATGGTTGTTTGAATATTTATCCACTTTGTTTTGATTGACAATGAGAACAGATGAAACATTAAAGAGTTTATTAATTCTATATCCACATTGTTTCTGTCTCTTTTCTTCTTGGTTTTTTTCTATCTTCTATTCTTGCATTTTTTCAGTCTCACTTTCAATCTCTCTGTCTCATGTTTTTCACCGGATTCCTTTTAATTCTTCCTTCTTTACATCATTACTACCTTCTTTCTTTAATTTGTTTGTGCCCCCCCCCCAACACACACATGATCGCTTTCTTTTCAGTTTTATCTATTCATTTTTTTTGTCTCGCTTTCTTTCTGTGTCTTACTGTTTTTAGCTGTCTATCCTTTTCGTCCTTCATTCTTTCTGTTATGTTTCTCCTCTTTCTCTTTCTTTCTCTTGCTCTCTCTCTCTCTCTCTCTCTCTCTCTCTCTCTCTCTCTCTCTCTCTCTCTCACACACACACACACACACACACACACACACGCACACACGCACACGCACACACACACACACACACACACACACCACACACACACACACACACACCCACACACACACACACACACACACACACACACACACACACACACACACACACACACACACACCATTCATGTCACCACTTCTGGACATTGCACTTGATCCTTTAAATTGGCCATAGAGTTTGTTACACAAGCCAAATAATGGCTGTTATCACAACCACTGCCGTTTCGGTTTCTCCACCTGTCCTTGTAATCTTCATGGCCATGTTACTGTGGCCAACACAGTCTGTTTTAGGCTTCAAAGAGACCCTCTGTCCCCCAGGTCTCGTTTCCTCACATTTCGCCTCGGGTTTCTGCTCAATTGTTTATGATTGTTCCATGTTTGCCAGGAAACGCATGTTTAAACATTGCATGCATATTTATGCAAACCCACATTTCCCTGTTTGAACAGCGATCACATGCTTCACATATTTCAAACTGTATACGTTCATTAAAGTAAAAAAGGTGTTTTGCATATTATTCACGCTCGGGCTTGAAGAAATAAACAAGAAACTTCGTGGCTGCCGTGTCCTTGAGGTTTTTTTGTGAAAATGCTAGTAATTTGAAAAATATAAAACCGGGATACGCGCGCACGCGCAACACTCTAGCGTTGATCAAACAAACTGTGTTTTGAGTAGGGCAAGTGTTGTTATATAGCATGTTTTCAGTGATTTGTTATAATTAATGAATTAAGAAAAAAATGAAGGATTTCATTAATTTAATTTCATTTAATTTAGCTATATTTGTTTTAGAAAACACCACAAATGCTTAACAACATTTCTCGAAAAAATTGCTAGTATTATTTGAACATTTCAAACCAAAGTAAAACTAATACTAAATTGTCCTTAATTAAGACGTAGGTTTAAAGGAGAACATCGCCCACGTGTGGCCATTTTGGATTTCATTATTTTGTTTTACATGAAATTTAAGCTGCTCTCGAAGTTTCAGAATGAAATGTGATAAATAACAAGATGTACTACATTAACATGACACTCAATAATTTAAAGAACACGACTTCTGTAACAAAACGATTTGCTATTAATGACGTCGCATAACTGTGTACAAGCAATCTTTAAACAACTACGTTTTTTTTTACATATTAGACGATCTTGTATATAAAACGTGATCGAAATTCATCTTAGTTGCACAGTTGTTAGTGTCAGAGTTTGGTGCAGGTCTAAGCGTCATTACGTGTAACGGTCCCTGCCTCTCATAAATATTAAAACCAGGTCGCGCGCAAGGGGGCGCGGTCCGCCCGGCTGCGGGGAACGGAAGCGGAAGTGCCGCCATCTCCTCGTATACCATCTGAGCAACAGCAGGGTCAGTACAGTCGTTATTTCCGCAAGTAGCTCCGCTGTCTAATGAAAGGGATACATATGAAAGGTGGACATATTTAAATCTCGAGCCGTGCTCCGGAGGCCATAGCTGCGGAGGAAAACAAGTGTCACGTCACTCAGTCACGCACTCACGCGCGGTTTCTCCTGAGTTCAGTTAGCCTAGCGCCCGCGTCTCTACATGAGTGTTTTTAATTTAGCGCCGTGACGGAGACACCATCTCCACTTTTACTTCATCTCCACCCGCGACCTTTCGCTTTCCGATCTAACGTTCGGTCGAGAGAACGGAGAACCCACGCTCGGCGGGTAAGTAGCCTCAGCTAACTGTTATCTACTGGACTTGGCAGTCATCAGTTTCTCTCAATTCAGTCACGCCGAGTTCTTTGTGACTTCTCGAGCGATAATCTGTGAATGGTTCGTGGTCTTGGCGATAGTAACTGGACTGTCATCTGGTCAGTCTGAGATAAACAGCGCGCCACGTTAACGGATCTGATGTGGGTACAACTGTCAGATTTATCGATGACGCCCATTGTCGGGTAATAAAGGTACACAGGTGTCAAGAGTACCTGAAAAACATACTTGAGTAGAAGTACGGATACTTTACTGTAAATATTGCTCCATTACAAGTTACAAGTCACCAATTCCAAGAAGACTCGTAAAAGTCATGAAGTGTATAATTTTGGAAGAACTCGCGTGTTGTACTGAATTAATGCTTGAAAAACACAAAGAGGTGTGAAAACAAGAAACTATTTATTAGGGTTTTATTTCCTTATATAGAATCGAAATGTAACACCTCAGTGTTTAAAAACGGCCGAACAAAATAGATTAAGTCAGTCTGTCAAACTGAAAGTGCAATCGCTAATACACATTCAGGTTATGAATAGCATCCAGTACCTTCAGCATCCTGCAGATGGCGATATTGTCTATTCCGCCCACGGAATCTCAATGCAACGAGTAACAGTGTCTATTCATATGTGGTGGAGTAAAGAGTACTAAAGTATTTGTGATTCTCAGTGCAAGTACAAAGTAGCCAAAATACTCAAGTAAAGTAACAAAGTCCATTGACTCGAGTACTTTACGTCACTAGTTGTGGAAGACCACCTGTTGAGCTGTGGCTTGAAGTGTCTGGATGTGTGAGTAGAGCAGTCGTCCCTATCTTGTACTTTGCTCCTGGCGTCCTCGAGGCGACTGTGAGACCGTTATCGGGTCAAAGGCTTACGCAACACTGCTGCTTATTAATACACCATCTCGTCTGCTAGTGCTGCTGGCCACTAACTTCTCGGACGTGTCACTTTAGTACGTTTCTCTGGTTGTTTTTCCTTTCAAATGGATTTATAGGAAGTGTCTGATTATTAGTGCGGGGTATCAGATTAGAATTGCGTCTCTGAGCACAACTGATCTCTTACAGACGAGTAACGTGTCACTTTGCCTTCCGGCGCTTTTCTTTCTGAATGCGTCTCTGTTATGCGAATGAATGGATTTGCCACTGTAATGCTAGACTCGTTTTGGTCTGTGTGATGTGTTTTTATCAACTTTGACCCATCCTCCCATCACCTTGCTTTCTATTCATTTTTCTTTTATCAACTTTTTCTTTTTATTGCTCAGTTTCAGACTCTCCTTTTATTTGTTCACTTGCTCTGCACTTTTCCATTCGGGCTTTATCAAATTCTATTTACATTGTTTTGTTCGCTTAATGTACTCTATTTTGTACATATATGTTTGTACATTATTTCAGGCACTCTTTGTTTATTCACACTTACATCCCTCTGTTTCCTCTTTATTTATTCTGCCCCGCCCACACATTCTCTATTGTATAATTTAATGCTTTTCTATCCCACTTTTCTTCATTTGTTATTTTTTTTAACCTTGTCCTTCACTGTTTCTCTATCTAGGTTTTGCCCACAAACCGCGCATGTGCTTGTGGGCCCTCATGTGGCCGTGCCGAGGTTTGGAACAGTGGACAGGCTAAACACTGAGCGCTAGGTGACCCTGACCCCAGCACACACCTGGAGAGAAAGAGAGAGGGAGGAGAGAGCGATCCGACGGCACTCCCAGGTACATTATCTACTCACACGGCTTTTTCTGGCTCCTCGTGTTCCTAGTTAGCCAGGCCTTAATTCTCTTGAATATGTTTAGCTGTATTTATTTTGCACCAACAACACCAAGAATTGGTGTGCGTGCATTTGTTTTGTTCTGTAAGGCGACCTCGAGGGTCTTGAAAGGCAGCACATAAATTAATTGAATTATTATTATTATTAATTTTTTTTCATTATTTATTTTTTATATTTTCTTTTATTTACATTTTTTTTTTCAAGCATATTGGCCACATTTTTTTCCATTGCTCTACTCATTATATATATTTTTTTATCTGAATTTTGACTTGTCTCTCTTTCTCTTATTTTGTTTTTTATATATTATTAACATTGTTTTACAATGTTCTAGATTCTGCCGAAGCTGATAGCCAGCCAGTTGCCATGTCGACATCATCGCTGCGACGACAAGTGAAGAACATTGTTCACAATTACTCTGAGGCAGAGATAAAGGTTAGACTTTTACCTTTCTAGATCCACTTCTCCTTTTTTTGCTTCCTTTTACTGCCTTCATGGCCTTCATACAGTATTCATCTTTAGCTCTTTTGAGTCTTATTCTGGCCTTAGGTTGTTCAGTCATAAAAAACAGTGATACAGTCATTAGTCGCAGTTAATTTAGCAAAACTTGCACGTCTTTTGATTCCTTTCGAATTCAAAAATTGAAGCAGTATTAAACTATTTTTTATGATTATTCGATTTTTACATGGAATTCCTTGTGTTATTCGTCTATGTGATCTGGTTATTGTTATCACAGCCTTTTACACTTTAGATTTTTAATATACAGTCAATATTACTCCTCATTAATAAAATAGAATAAAGCAGAATATAATTAAATAGAACTTTATCAATCCCACATCGCACAAAATAAAGGGTTAATTTTGATCTATAAATGTAGTCAAATCTTCCTGTCATTGGTTTCTTGTCTTTCCAAGTTATTCCGAAAGAATTTCAAAGGTTGCCTGGCTCTCTGTGGATTGGAATTATCTCTTGCCTTAAAGATGTGAAACAGACGTGGAAAACAAAATCAGCGTTCTGTTGGGATACCCTGGAAGAACAAAAGCAGAATCTTGTCACATGTAAAACAAAAATATTTTTTTACTTTATTATAGATGCAACAGATGCAACAACTAATAAATCATTCTTCCTGAAAATGAACCATCACTAAACAGACTCTTTTCTATTAAACTAATGGGTTTGTTTTAAGCTTGTTAGCACAAAATGTCTTTGAATCAGCCACGCTGTTAATAAAGACAGAGGCATTCAATGTGACTCAATTCAGATTTGTTTGCTCGTGTGAGTCAGATCGATCGTCTGGAGATAATTGTGCGAAAAAGAAACAGTTGGAGATTACACATCTTTGATGATATGTGACGATAAATAATGAGGAATAGAAACTGAACTTGTTCCCAGTAAAACTCAAAGGTTGGCAATTATCTGTGGTTTAGTGATGTCATGTTTTATATTATTCATATGGAGTGTTATCATGAAGACCCATCATTAGAAAAGGCAAATGTTGAAGTTTTATGATTAGATTTGCATTTGCATGTTGTTTGTTTATGTTTACAATTCAGGTTGCATTTTACAAAACCATCAGTTAGTGGCAAAAAACTAAGATTTTTTTATTGCTTGTGGCTTATTCATTTTTGAAAATCTTGTTAATTAAATTAAAACATTATTAATTAGAATTTGCGGTTGAAAAAGCAAATACATCTACTGTACTGGTTTTTATTTCTTGAGTAACAAAACAATGCCGCTATTGTTTGAAAGGTTTACCTTTGAGTTCACCTTAGCGTTTTTTTTAATAGGCCACATGGTCTGTACTGTGTTCTATCGTGCGAGCACTGATCAGCTGTACAGTCAAGCTTCATTTAACTTTGCTTTGTTACTTTCAGGTTAGAGAAGCGACCTCTAATGACCCCTGGGGCCCGTCCAGCTCTCTGATGTCAGAGATTGCTGACCTGACATACAATGTGGTAGCCTTCTCGGAAATCATGAGTATGGTCTGGAAGAGACTCAATGACCATGGGAAGAACTGGAGACATGTATATAAAGTAAGGACTTTTTTTATAGACATTTTATACACATACTTTTTTTTTTTTAAATATACGTATATAATTATATAAACCGTGGTACCTTACTAAGACAAAATTATTTAGTGCCGACATATTTCGTGCGTAAACATAATGAAACAGCACAGATACTTTATCTTTTCGTGTTGGTGGGTGGTGGCACTTGAACACTTTTTCACGCTGAATTGGGCATCATTCCACAAACATCTCCATGTCTACCAACTCCATTACATTGCTTTTATCCACCAATGGGTGTTGCAGCTTCGTCAACAAAAGGTTTTTGTTGACGAAGCAAGATATCTGTGACCGTGTTTTTGTTTATTGACGTGTGTGAAGAATAAAAAAATGGCTTTACACTTTGGACTCTTGCATGTTTAACTCAAAAGATCTCCCTGCATGTTAGTGGTAAGAGAAAAATCCCGCTTAACATTCTTGTCGCTACAACATTTGGCCTATCATATAGTAAAATAATTTCGTAAACAGATGGTATTTTCTCGACGTTGCCTTTCGTAAAGTGAGATTTTCGGTAACAGGGTCATTCGTAAAGTGAGGTACCACTGTTTGTTTAATTTTATATTGTTGTGCTTTTTTCCAGGCTATGACTCTGATGGAGTATCTGATAAAGACGGGTTCTGAGCGAGTGGCGCAACAGTGCAGGGAAAACATTTATGCCGTTCAAACGCTCAAAGACTTCCAGTACATTGACAGAGACGGCAAAGACCAGGTACACAAAACAGAAAGCTATATTTAAACATGCACACCACATAAGGGTTTTTTTTTTCAGTTATGAAATGAAAGATAACTTTTAGTGACGGTTTCAAAGTGTCATTCAGCGTGTTTTTAATGGTGTGATTCAAGCGCTTCTGCTGTTGCTTGCTCAAGGTCTCGCCATGCAGTCCTTTCAAACGCGCAGCTTTTAATCAAGGATTTCCTCCCACACTCACTTAACACTAACAAGGTTATTCGATTATTTTTTTATTATTATTTGGACTTATAAGCCAATAAATCTGTGGACATTTCAACTTTTTTGTTGGGATGAAACCACAGAACGTGCTGTGTGCATAAAAATAATATTCTGTTTAATTGCGTTTTATGTGTTGTTTCAAACAGAACTGCAATTTAGGATGAATTTAGAATCAGAACTGTATACTGTGTCTGCACTTATTCTGCATTTATTTTACAAGTTATTTTATACACCCTTATACTAAATGTTATTTTATACATTTTGTGCTTGTGACTTAACAAGTCACACAAGTAATACAACACCGTATTTTTTCTTCATTTATCAGACGATTTTATAGATCAAGTATAAACACACATGTTTTTAACGTTTCAGGGTGTAAATGTACGAGAAAAAGCCAAGCAACTGGTGACTCTTCTAAAAGATGAGGAAAGGCTTCGGGAGGAGAGGATTCATGCACTCAAGACCAAAGAAAAGATGGCCCAGACCAGCAGTGGTAAGGATGGGACGTTCGTATTGTTAGGGTCATATTGGGATCTCAGATTAGAGTCAATTATGCATCATGATTATGACCACTCTCATCATTTAAATAGTTTGACGGTGCTGGACACGTATGAAGCTGAAGTTTTGTGCCCTGGAAGCACTTTTAAGGACCGATACTCCATCCCTCATCATTCTGATTCTTCATAATGGTTGTCATTTGACTCCCCCCTTAGCATCTTCGGCCCCTTCTGCTCCTGCTTTAGGGGGAGGACTGCACTCGGGAGCAGACTCTGAGCAAGCGTGGCCTCAGAGCTCTGGGGAGGAGGACCTGCAACTCCAGCTGGCACTGGCCATGAGCAAGGAGGAGGCGGAGCAGGTAAAGTCCCTCGGCCAACCAGCAATCAGGTTTTCTGGCTACAGGTAAAATGCAGTGGTTCCAAGACAGGTACAAAAGCAGGTAGATTTTGTACTTATCAAAATAAATGGGTTTTTGGACATCAGAACTATAAGGTGCACCAAATAGTACATCAAATTTAACTAAAGTTAAATGGTACCCCAACTTCTGAGAGAAAAGTGGTGAGAAGGGAGCTCTCTTGTCGATAGAAACTAAGCAAGAGAAAACCGAAAACTTCTGTTACTTGTGTAATGAGACATAAAAAAAACACACGATCATAAGTAACAACTTTTGTTGATTGCCATAACCGGGATCGTAGCAGTACAGTAACGTTTTTGTTTCACTGCCACTACTCATTTTTAACGTTTTGTTTCAATAGCTGTTATGTATTACAGTTAATGATAATGTTGTTTTTTCAGTTTGTCTTAATGTATGGGGCCATTTACATTTCCATCTCTACTTGTGAAGATTTCACTTTACGAAACCGCTCTTGGCACGAATACATTTCTTAAGTTGGGGTACTACTGTAGTAGGATTTCATTTGTATTTTCCAATAGAGGAGTCCGAGTTTGTATATGAAAATATCATTTAAAACGAACTGTTAAAATTCAAATAAACTCTTTCTGTTCATTCCATCTTCCCCAGCTTCCTAAACATCACAAAAACGACACAAGCACCTCGGCTTGCTCGCACCGCATTTAGTTTTTGCACAATCACCCCTTAACGTTTCCATACTCATGTTTGTCCTCACCCTGCCCCCCTCCTTCAGACCAGCCCTGACCCTCTGGATGATGCAGAGCTTCGCTACGCACTCTCTCTCAGCAAGGAGGCTCACCAAGAGGTCAGGGTCCAGACAATTCATCCAGGTCACATCGGATGAAACCTTCCTCTGCCGTTCTTTTTCCTTGCAAAATCAAGAACCAGCCTGAAACGGACCTTGAATTTACAAGACCCTGTCGATGATCACGAGCCGAAATAACCGAGATAACCTTAAGAGCTTGTTAAAAGTGTTTCCACTTTTCCTGCTTTCACGGATTTAAGTGTGATTAACTGTGTGGAAATTCCTCTTCAGATTTGCATGTTGTGATCTGAGTAATTTTTCTCCCCTGCCAAACTCTCTGAATGCAATTTTGCCGGACTTTTATCAGTGGGATCATTCGGGTTAGATGAACAACCCCAGTTGCTTGCGTTTGTGTGTAAATCAAGCCTTGAAACACACCTCTGAAGCTGGTGAGACATGAGAGTCAGGTTGCCACCCTTTCGACTCCATTTCCCATCAGCCGGCAGACTTTGGTTCACTGATGACGTGATGGTGGTGTGTGATTGGCAGGAGGAGCGTCTGCGCAGGGGAGACGACCTGAGGCTGCAGATGGCCATCGAGGAGAGTAAGAGGGAGAAAGCCAAGCCCGAGGAGGTGTGTGTGATTGTGTGCGTGCGTGCGTGAGTGGGGATGTCGCCTCTTTGAGGAGATTTCTGGAGTGTGACGTGTGTACGTGTGGTAGATGGGGTGTATTTGTGTGCCTGCCTCTCACTCTCCAAGAGTTACCTGCTCTGTCTGTGTCTCTCACCCTGCGTACGCTCTTTAGCACTAAGACGTGTGTTTGTGTGAGCTGGTTGACTTTCTTGAAAGTCTTGCCACGCTAGCCATTATTGCAAATGTAACTATCTTTCATATATACCGTAAAACCTCTTATAGAAGGCCACCGTGATGGGTTGGTTGAAAGTTAGGTCACCCTCCAATAGAAGGCAGCTTTTAGACGGGTAATATATACGTGTGACTGACAGCACGTTCTGTGTCTTTTAGGGATTGCAGCTCTGACAAAGAGCTTTAAAATTAACAATACTACGGTGTGTGATGTGTTAACGAGACAAGTGCTACAATGACGGGGCTGGAAATAAAATCCCTGCAGCCCAAACACAGAACTGCACAAGGATTTTTCTTTTAAGACAAATTGCTTCAATTGCTCCTTGTTACAACGGAACAGGTTTATGTAAATGTGTTGATGCTTTCATTTTAGGCTGATGTGCCAGAGAAACAAACTATTGTTTATTTCTAAGGCTGGTATGTTTATCGACCGGAAAAGAGGGTAGTTTCGTTTCTAAAATAATATTTTTTTTTCTTTATATATAAAATTCTGCACGTTTTTGCGTGTTTTGCGGGTATATCAACACGCGTGCATGTATTTTTCATCTTTTCAGTGTTTATTTAAGAAGTGTTTTTCGACAGGGTTTTTGTGGTATTGTTCTGTATTTTTCTGGCAGTGTAATGGTTGTCAATTTTCTAACGTATTTGGTGGAAAATGAAAACATTTGTGATCTGTGTGGCTGAATTATTGAAACCACTAGTCTTTTAGAGCTTTACTAAGAAACACTTATTGACACTGGCTCTGTTTGTGATAATTGGAGTAATGTGTGGTGAGTTTCACTAGTTGAAATAGAGGCCATCCTCTAGTAGAAGGCCACCTCCAATAGAAGGACGCCCTGATGGATGTGTTGAAAAATATAATGCCTTGGCTTTCTATTAGAGGTTTTACCGTATATATTTATAAAAACATCTACTTTCTTGTCCTCTGCCTTTGTTCAAGGGCATTCATATTCTCATCTCTTTTACTCAGTCATCTTTGATGGAGTTAAGTGCTGTAGATCCCTGGGGAGCTCCTGCAACCGGCTCCGCAGGGCCTTCTCCTCCACCAGCTCTTGCTCCGGCACCCACCACTGGATCATGGGCTCCGCCAGACCCATGGGGGGCAGTCTCGCCCGCCTCTCCCCCAAGTGCCGACCCGTGGGCGGGAGCACAGCCAACCGCAGCTCCTGACCCTTGGAGTGACACGCCCCCTAGAATGAATTCAGAGCATTGGGCGACTTCTGGTGAGGTCTTTTTTATTTTAGATTCATGCTTGTGCTTTTTGTTTCCCCCCTGTGATGTTTTTTTGTTCTTTTCCCGTTTTTTTGTGACGTCCTGGTATTCCTGACCTCTCCTCGTGTCCTCACCAGCTGTGACCCCTCCAAGTGCCGACCCATGGGCTTCCTCAGTGGTGGCAGCCCCTACCCCGCTTTCAGGGACCACTGATCCCTGGGCGGATGGAGTTGCCCCAGCCACTGATGGTTTGACCTCTGACCCCTGGAGTGGCTCAGTTAAGCAAACTAATGGGACAGGTATACTTGCTTCAGTTAACTCGCTGATATTTGTACTCCTAATTCAAAGTTGTATTGTGCACTATGAGTATTTTTATTAACCGCTCCGTGTTTGCTTGGCAGGCTTGTGAATCAATTTGCTAGTGACGAATCCAAAAGCCGCAAAACTAAATTCTGATCATCTCGGTGACGCACATTTAATATGGTTTTTCTTTTTCGAAAGACTTGTTAAGCAAGTAACCGTTTACCATTAACCAGGGGTCAGTTGAACTATAATTTGAAGTCCCTCATTAAATACGTGATTATCAATGAAAACCATTTCCCGTTTTATTCCCGTTTTATTTTCCCGTTGTTTTCCAGCTGATCTCGAGCGGAGAGGGTCTTCAGCGGCCGGAGGGGATCTAGGAGGAGGAAGCACAGGCTCTCCGGTTCCTTTTGACCTTTCCTCGCTTGGCTCTTCGTTACCTGTTCGCAAAACACCAGAGTCATTCTTAGGACCCAATGCGGCGCTTGTGGATCTCGATTCTCTCGTGTCGTCAAAGCCCAAACCTAAGCAACCACCACCTCCAAGCATCTCGTCCTCTTCTCACAACCCTTTCCTGCAGACACAGGGTGAGTGTCAACCCGTTTTCAAAGTTTAGGTGGATGGATAGTAGAGATGCACAATTAATCGTTAAAAGATTGTGATCGCGATTCTAGCCCCCTACAAAATAATCATTGTTTGATAAGTATTTCAAGTTTTAAAAAGAGCTAATAATTTTGTTCTCAATTGTACATAACTGTACCTTGTACATTATTTTTCATTACATTTAAAGCAATTTGTGATATGTTATATTGTTGTTGTATTATTGCTGTTTGACAACCTGATTTTCAGGGTTAAATATTCGTTTAACCCATATAAAGAATCGTCATGTGGAATTGTGAAAAAAAATTCTAATTCTTGTTTTATCCAGAATTGTGCAGCTCTAATGGATAGATAGATAGATAGATAGATAGATAGATAGATAGATAGATAGATAGATAGATAGATAGATAGATAGATAGATAGATAGATAGATAGATAGATAGATAGTAGGGCTGCACAATCAACTTATATTGTGCCGATATTGAGGTTTTAACTTCCGCGATGTCCGAACCTCAGGAGGTTGAGGGTTTTTCTCCCGCCTCTGACATTTGAGTGACATACCTACTAGCCAATCAAAGTGATTCAATCTCCCGTTGTTGGCTTGCTGACCAATCAGAAATGGCAACAACATAATTTATTCTTGCTATTTTTAAAGTAGCCCTGCTTTTATGTAATAAGTGTTACGTCCCCGTAGTAGGTCTAGAGGTTCGGGGGAATAACATAAAAGACAACCAACTTATGACCAGAAATTAGAATTTATTTAAAACAAAAACATAAACCGGAACCAATACCTCAGGAAGTGGCAGGCAGAAAACAACAAACAAAAATCCCTCTAACTTTTGGGATAATTGGACCGCTAACTAAACTCACAATAAAGAAAGGAAATAAACAATAGAATTATAAACCACCTCACAGCGATGGTAATGAGCAACCGCTCCACCGGGGATCAACATGATCTTTCTGGTACCAACAAACTTTCGGCCGGACAACCGCGTCAAGTTCGTGTCAAGTTCACAACAAACACCACAAATGCGCGACACAACACTTGGGAGTGAGCAGAGTCTCTCTCGCTGGTAAACTCCGTCAAGGCTTTTGTGAGGGTGCCTGGTTATCAGGGTAATCAGCGGCAGGTGTGAGAGGAGAGAGAGAGAGGAGAGAGAGAGAGAGAGAGAGAGAGGGAGGGAGGGGAGGGAGGGAGGGAGGGAGGGAGAGGAGACGAGAGGAGACGAGAGGAGACGGTCCCAAAGAGGACATAACAATAAATGTGTCAAAAAGTTTCTGAATTCTACTTAACTCATTGAGTACATGCTGGCTAATTAAGAAGGTATACGTACACTATGTATTTAATTTTTAAGTTTAATAATGAATTGCTCACCTTTTCTCAAGGTAAATTTACCATTTGTCAATTTCCAATATGTCTCATATTACGCCATAAGAACGTCTTTTCAGTGCCAGTGATTTCAGTTTTTAAGATTGTTACATTTAAAAACAAATGACCAAGTGGTTAACTTAATTTCCATTCTTATTCTTTGGTATTAGGGTCAGGTATTTCATAATCACGATGCATCAAACGACACATTTTACTAAAATTTACCCATTTTCATATTTAAAAAAAAAAAAAAACCTTCAACATTTCAAATCATTTTTTCACTTTGAAACTTCTCCTGCTTGGATTATTTATTATCAACAATTTTAATGAGCACAATTATAGGTAATGCAAAAAAACTTAAATATCATAGTTAAAGGTATATGCTAGCTAAAGAGTAGTAGTTATCAATGTATAATCAATGCTGTGAATCACAGTCAACATTTGTCCTTTTTTTTAGCACAAGTTACCATAACGTTAATCAAAATCAGAATACCATAATAACATTGTTTATAGCCTAATCTGAAATGTTCCATGGACGATTTTTTAACAGTCACAATTAATCCGAAATATTGTTATACCGTCACACACATGTCCGTATATGCACTAGTTTTGATGTATTTTTATTTTATTTTCAGGTCCTTCCTCAACAGGATTGGGCATCACAGCGGGCAACGCCATCTCTAGTCGGGGGGTTTCCCCAACTCCACCCGCCTCCAATCCCTTCGGAGCGACTCCGATGGCGTCCATCTCCCCTCAGCCTTCTTCGCTCGGCCTGAGCCAGCTGCGCACAAGCCCCATCCCTCCCAACGCCATGATGGGTCCCATTCCTCCCCCGGGAGTGGGCATGGTTCAGATGGGCATGCCAGGGATGGGCGTTTCCATGGGGGCTCCAGGTATGGGGATGGGGATGGTACAGTCTCTACCCTACGGCGGAATATCTCCCATGGGTCCGGCAGGAAACCCCTTGCTGATGGGGCCCGGAGGACCCGCCCAGCCGGCACTGATTTTGGGTGGGGCTACAGGAGTGGGTGGAGTCATGGGAGCAGGAGGATCGTTGGGAGGCGGAACCACAGGCACAAGCACCAATCCTTTTCTTCTTTGAGAGATCTCACCTGCTCACTTGACATCAACTGTCCTAACAACACGGACACGTGTGTGTACATTGCTATATATTTAATGAACAAGTTCAGCATAATTGTGTTAATTTCTTTCACTAAAACATTTCATTTGTTTTTTTTTTTTTTTCTCTCAGTGTTTGAAGTTTATTTATTTCCCTTTTATTTGGTTTTTCTTTTTCCTCGGACACGAGCATGGATTATTGGCAGGGGTTCTGTAAGGTTGTTAATATCGTGGTGTTATTAAACTGATCGTTTTTGCTCGGAAAGTGAAGATGAAGAAGCGCGAGACGACAAAACAAGCCAACCAACTCGATCATTTGCACCTTTCTCCCCTTTTTACGTGATGGAGAGGAACAAAGAGCCACGTGACAATGCAGAAGTGCATGAAGGATGACTGACGGCCAATGGAAATTCATTTACAGTGAGACAAAAGAAAAACACCTGTTGTAAAAGGTTCATTTTAATTTAATGTATAATCTTGTGTAATTTATTTTAATCTCATCTCCGACTTTTGGGAACAATTAAACCAAGGAAAATCGCACTGGAAATTGCCATTGACAGAGATGCCTGCTTCGTCTCCTGACCTCAGAATTTCAGTCCTCGCTCTTATCTGTTCGCAAGACGGACTGTGTGTGTGTGAGAGAGAGAGTGTGTGTGTGTATCGTGATGTGGAGAGAGCGGTTGTGAGTTTGTCCAGCACTGCTGTGTGTATTGTGGGCTGGGGTTGGGTGGGGATCTTTATAGAATAGGTTCACCTTTAGTATGGTTTAGTCACAAGGGTCGGTTTCAGCAGCAATCTATTTTTTTTATGCAGAGCATTTTTATTTTCACGCTTGTCCTTGCATTTCACTTTGCCGCCTTTGCCACACGAATTGTGAAGGTGTTGAACCTGCAGAAAATGAAAGTGAGCATTAAATGAATGTGTGTGAGATGATTCAGTGAAATCAGAGACTGAAAGACTTGATCCATGCTGTTTTTCCTTTATTTACATTTAATAATTATTTTATATATATTTATAAATATATATATATATTATATATATATATTTATAAATATATTATATATATTATTGGCCATGGTCAAAATTGTGTGGTGTTGACTGTGAACATTCACATTTAAAAAAGTGGAGGGGGGAAATTTACGAAATAAAAATAAAAACACAATATGATGCTGTTGCCGTTTTCTTACGCTCCATTGTATAGTATTATAGAAATGTCTTTATATTCTTAAAATGAACATGAACAAATGTTGATTAAAGCTAAAATTATTTCAAAAACGTATTTTCCAGGAGACATTTTCACACACTTTTGCTAAAAGATGCCATTTAAAGTCTCGTCAGTCCTTGTAATGGATTGTCTAATGTAAATTTAAATACTGTAAAACCTTTACTTGACGTCACTATTTCACGTCTCTTAAAGGAACAGTACGCAAACATAAAATGTGTAATTCACAACACTACTATTTCGCACAAACACATAGTGAGAAACGACTTCTGATTAGCACACAGTACAATCACAAATTGAGCAAGTGCAATTTTATTTAAACATTTGATATTTTGAAGTTTGTGTGTGAGATATTATCACAAACCGATCACGCTGAGCTGAATTATAGAACTTAAGGTGGCATGATTGACAAAGCTAGAGGAACAAAATCCATCAAAAGATAAAACAATCACTCAATCAGTGAATCCCAATCAAAATCATCCGGGATTTCTTCACTTTTGCTGTGCGTATTTTTTAGGGGCGGACGACTCGGGGGCTTCAGAGGCGGAGCTTGAAGTGGCCACACCCCTGCTGGACTCTGATTTTGGACATGAGGGGTCAAGGTTCTGTTAGAAACGTCTGCATGGGCTTCACTGGGGCATGGAGGAAACTGTGAGGGGAAGATCAGCGGAGAAGGATGGGTTAAACTAGACAGGGTGGGAGCATCACTAGTCGTCATGTTGAGCAAAGGTTGGGCTGTTTGTCCAGAAGAAGAGTAGCTGATGAGATTCTTCTGAGTAAAGAAGCGATTGAGTGAATCACAGAGCGAAGTGAAAATGGCCGAATCCAGCGCCCAATCGTAGAGTTCGGCCTGACGGATGTTCTCCACCAGGTCTGCAAGACAAAAACAGAGGCCCATGTTCAAAAAAGTCTGGAAGTGATGCAACTATTCATTTAACTAAGCTAAATAATTTATAAATTCATGAATTAAAAAAATATATATTGTACTTCCGAAGAGGTTTTGTAAACTATTTGTTTTTGTAAATACCAGTGGTGGGCTGTCGTTAAATATAATAAAAGAAAATATGTTACTTTTATTTTGTACATGACACCATTTTACGTAATCTTCCGACTAACCTTTATAGGGTTTCATATGGTTTTTCATAAGTAATTTCCCATTAAAGTACTAACCAATCACATCAGATTCTGAGCTGCGTTCTAAACTGTTTTTGAGAAATAAAAGGAAGTGGATGATTTTTGAACAAAGTGTTACACATTTTTAAGTCAAAAATCATGTTTTAATGTTGCACCTGTTAGCGGACAGAACGGGATATTTACATTAAAAAACAACTGTAATTTTTTATTAGTAAATATCTGGTATAAATTAAATAACTGAGTTGTGATCAAGCCCAGCTATGAAATGCACGGCCCACAACTATAATTAATGTAAATATTTAAAATAATATTTAAAAAATAATGTGTGTGTAAAGGGCCAATTTTAAATTTTTAAAATTTCAATTTTTAGTCAATTAAATGCGACAGACTTGCAGTTACCTACAACCTACAATGACTTCACAGATAATTAGGACACCTTCTTAGGATACGGTTCATCTCTCACATCGTTTCTTCCCCATTTACTCTCTAATGTTTTTAACTCTAAAGTGCCACAAACCACACTTGAGTAGCTTAGGACCAAATCTTCTGATGAAAAAAAATATATATATATACTGTGTGTGTATATCTATATCTATATATATCTATATATATATATATATATATATATATATATATATATATATATATATATATATATATATTTGAGATTCCGTAGCTTAGTATTTAATGCAAGTATGTAAACAAGGTTATTTGTTCTTTACAGAAAAGTACGTCACTATTTGAACGGCAGTAAAATTTGAGCATCTTTCAGGCTCCTGTTGCTAGAAAAGATCAGTTTTCACAAAAACAGCAGGTTTTTCAAAGCCAGATATAAATGCCAGAGTTATTTCTCACTACCGTCTGGAATTCCGTACTGACCAGGGTGGCAGGTGAGGTCAATGCTCGCCCAGTCCAGACTACTGGCCAGCCTGAAGCTCTCCCTCAGCGAGTCCACGTTACAAAACCAGTCTGAAGGAAGAACTAAACAGGGAGAAAAACAGACTAGTCAAGTTATACCAGGTCAAGGCCGCGGGTCACTCACCATTCCCGGGAATCGGCCTGTCGGACTCGGGATTAGCGCTTGATTGACTCTTCAGCACTGGATTGTGGGAGAAAGCGTTGAGATTTTGGTCAACAGTCGGGTTTGGGTTGCTGTACTGGTTAGTACTGGGATTTCGAGCGGTGCCGGGGGAAAAAGGCGGCAGGGTTGGGGTATGGAGTGGTGTGGTGTTGTTTGAAATCCCAAGTAGATTAGAAACATCCGCTGTGAGAAGCAAAATTATAGATCATTATTGATCGTTTCTCCCTAAAGATTCTGAAAGCGTGGACTTACATTGTGAGGAGACTCGGTCTCGTACGGACCGACAGAGGGACTGGAAGGAATTATACAGATCCGGCAGGTTCAAGTCAGCAAAGGAAAACCGCAAAGTGGGATCGGGATTGGTGTTCAGTGGGAAAGGGGGCGTGGGAAGTGGGATGCTTGGACGTTGCTGCAAAACCAGGCAGAAAAACAGTACAAAAATATGTTACAGATTCTATAGAACATTATATTATAGAGTGTGTGAGTCCTTAGGCTCCCTGTGACCCAGAGATGGAATGAGTGGTCGAAAATGGATGGATGGGATGCACTCAGAAACATGACATGCATCTTATGAACCAACCGGCTTTCATTACTGTATTGAATAATTTAAAATAAATTCAACTGGAAGTTTATAAATATTGTATTTGCGAAAATAGGACATTTTTTTCCAATTTTAGAAGCTCAAAAACTAGGTATAATTCAAATATAAATAATATATATATTTCAAATATGCACGCAAATATAAGCACCCATTTTTTCCCTATTTCAAGACGGGAGAAATCACAAATAAATGGAGATACGGCGACTTTTATGTAAGGATGCGCTTCTGTGTTTTGTCCTCTTTTCTTTCTTTAAATAATGGTTCCGGAGGCAGACAAGCATATAAGCTTTTATTGGCTCAATATCAGAAAATAAGAAACATTAGCACACTTAGCAGTGGCTAAATAACACTGGAAGAAATAAAAAAAAACTTGAATTAATGTTCGAAATTGTCTCAACTCCGAAAGCCGTCGAAACTGTCGACAACAAAGAACACGGGCAAGGAGTCAAAACCAGAGAACAAACACAATCAAAACGCTCGGTCTGCTGCACAGGGCAAAACAATTTGCAAAGTTAAGCGTGTAATAAAGAACTTGGGCAAAGGCTCATGGGAACCACTGATTTTTCTGGGAGTTGTAGTTCCAATTACTAGAAAATACTTTTTTAAAATCTATTATTTAAGCACAACAACATCCACGTCATACGAGTCACAAGTTAGACTTGTTAAAAGAAGACAAATAAGTATTTTAAGAGAAGTATTTAGCTGTACATTTAATTTTTTTTGTGTCTGAAAAATATGAGGGGGTGATTACATTAAATTTTTTTGTGTCTGAAAAATCTGAGGGGGTGATATTCTTTGCGTAAGTATAATAAATTATTCAATTAAAAATGTTAACAGTCACATTTTGATTTGTGTGTTGAAAGACTAAAAACTGAGAAACGTGAATGTATTGCATTTTTACAACCACACACTCTCTGTTCCTCTTTCTAGAGTCTGGGCCTCACTGAAAGCGGAACTTACCGCAAATTTAAATGTAAATCAAATGACTTTATGACTTTCAAATGACTTATACCTTACAAGGAGGTGGAGAGACGTTGCTTTGGATGTCTGTGTGAGATGAGAGACGCTCCAGTTGATTGACAGAAGTCTGTGAGAAAAGCATTGTGATCAAATGACACACTGGTTAATAATTTATATTCACCCACAAATGTGCTTCGTCTACTGGAAATCATTCAGCGTTCTCACCTCCTCTTCAGGATGAGGCCGCTTGGCAGCTTTGGGCTGAGTCGATTCAAGAGGAAAATCCATCGTCCAGTACGAGCCCTTGGTGTCATTGAGCCAAAAGGTATGTGATTTTTCAAATCATTCATGTCAAAAAGTCAGGCATAGCTGACGAAGTCATCTCACTACCTTTCCAGGGTCATTCTGTGGTCGAGGAATTTTCCGGAAACATTTATTGAGGGACAGATTATGTCGAATTGAGTTCTGGAGAGAGAGAGAGAGAGAGAGAGAGAGAGAGAGAGAGAGAGAGAGAGAGAGAGAGAGAGA
>CM051501.1:6303964-6357203 GCA_028031935.1 Paedocypris micromegethes | reverse complement strand
AGAGAGAAAAAAACAAAAACAAGAAACATATGAAGAAAAAAACAAAACATAAAATAAAATCCACCTTTTAGAAGTTTTGTTTCTTTTTTTTCCCGGATTATAAGGTGTACACTGAGATTTTAAACATTTGTTGTGATTTAGGGTGCGGTGCGCCTTATAGTACGGTACATTTTATTAAAATTGATAATTTACTTAAACCTAAATCATTAACTTAAATGTCTTCATTGAGTCATTGATCTTCCCAACTACGTACATAAACGATACTGTTACTACTATGTAACGTTACTAAATGTAACACTCAGCAGCAGAGGTGTAAAGTACATTATGGCTACTTTGTACTTGTACTATCAAAAAAAGAAGCAACATTTACTCTCTACTTGACTACATTTCTGCATCTTTTTCTAACGCAGCTCATTTTTTGGAAAGACGAAGCGATATCGCCATCTGCAGGATGCCAAAGGTACTGGATGCTGTTTATGAGCTAAATCACGTGACTTAGAGTAATTTTTACAGTAAGATATCCACACTTTTACTCAAATATGGTTTTCAGGTACTCTTTACACCTATCTACTACATGAACGATACTTTTACTAATATTAAACGTCACTAATGTAACACTCAGCAGGTGAGCGTGGTCACGCCTTTACCTTCCAGCCTCCTCCAGCTCTGCTATAAAAGGGAAATGTGTCGCTGATCCACGTGTAGATGTCGTTCAAGCTCATTTTCCTTTCAGGGGAAGAACTTATCGCCATGGCTATGAGACTGGCATAGCTGTGCGGGGGCTTCGCCTTCGGGTGACACCCAGCGGTGGGCAACGGTGTGGCAGGGAGATCCTTTTCTCTTCCTCGCTCTTTTTTCCTCTCCACTCTGTCTTTCCCCGAGCGCGAGGTGTTGACACCCAGCTGGGGAAGCCAGTCAATACTGGTTAAACTGGAGTCCAGCTCAGAAGCCATAATTCTGAGGAAGCCACAGACAATTAAATTGCGTATTAGGTATACGTCATTACATTTATTGTTATGCATACATCTCTTTAAGTAAGCCACACGAAACACTAATGCAAACGCATTTTAGACTTTCCAGTCTAGTAAAGAAAGCCGAGAAAAGAAAACATACCTTCGTGTGCTGTCAAAAAGGCCACGCACGTCACGTTGCGTCAATATTTAATGCTGTCATCTGCTGCGGTGTCCGATTCCCTTTCTGATTATCTCTGCATTTGATTACTCCAAAGCTGATAACTTGATTGTGTCAGTAGAAGAGAACTTGGTTATTTCTGTATCCAGCAAAAGAAAAAGGAAAACTATCGGAAAAAGTTCCCTCTTCTCCTCCTTTTCTGGCCCGTGTTACGTCACACGCCCCACCCTCCTTGTGACATCCGAGAACCGCAGCAGACTCCGCCCTCTTCTGTCATGACTTTATTTTCAACAGAACTTTAAATCATCCAAGCAACGCTACTGGCAAGTCAATACAAAATTCAGAATATGAATGCGTAACTTGGTTCCAAGAAAGGTAAACTTACAGTAAATGTTTTGTGTTCCTTACTACTGTACTGTAAATGTCATGAGGCATTAAATAATTGTCTTTTTTTATATTTATTTGAAGTAGGGTTTGGAATATTTACACCTTTAACTTATATATTTAATCTCTCTATATGTTTTACATGTATTGCTTTAACATTAGCCGATATTTTCGAAATAAAAATGAAAATTTTGACGTTATAAACGTTTAATTTGTTTACTATATTAAATTGTTGTATTTCCATGAAAATCCCCCTTGATGACCCCCATGGAATTGCTGGAATTCAATATAAGTGAATTTCTTATAAAGCATTGTATTGTATGAACACTATTATAATAAGCTTTATGCATTTCTTTATATTAGACAAAGCAATGACTCATTACTTTTTAGCAATATACAGTATTTATTAAATGGAATTTGAAATCAATACAATATCTGTAAATGTAATAAACTTAAATGCTTCTTTAAAAAATATGCGCATTAAAATAAACGCGTGATTTGAAATAAGACCTGCTCTGCGGGTTTTACCACATGGTAGTTACAAAAACAAAATAGGCCAGGATTGGAAAAGCATGTTCTTTATTAATTGAAGGTCCAGCATTATTTTTAAATCTGGTGATGTTCTGGAAGTCCTTTCTGCTTGTGCGTGGCCTACAGCGAGCTAAAGAAAGCCAGCAGACCCGTATCAGGAGACGGGTGAACCAACAGCTTCTGGATCTGTTCACAGAGAAGAAACAAAACAAGTAAGAACATGAACACAACAATAGCTGAACAGGAACATAATCACCTCTAAATCCACTCGTCTCCACAGACACTCATTCACACAAACAAGCCGCGAAAACATTGATCAGAAACGTATTTCCAAAAGACAAGCAGAAGAATCAAAATAAATGCTGAATTTGTTTACTTTTTAATTTTTGCAAACAAAGGGAAAAGAAATGTAGTGACGGGGTTACCTCTTTAAAATTGGGGTGATTGGCATTTTGTACAAGTTGTAATAAGACGCCTTCCGTGGTGGTGAGAAACGCACCGCTCTGCTTCAGCCGTGACAGTGCAAACAGACGATCTGTCTGGCTGAAATATGACAGAAATTGTGTTTTACACAGCAAGCAAAGCCGAAAAACTCCATCTTCAGGCAAATCTCCTTTTCGGGATTTGGAAAACAAAAAATATGTCATCCATCAATGTTAAACTTCTCACACTGAGCCAAAATAGGGTTTTAAGGGTTGGGCTTTTCATAAATGACGCATATTATAACACATATAAACAATATATTATATGTTTGATATAGTAAAACATTATATTAGCAGTATTAACCTCTTCTTTTTAAAATTTATTTTTGAGATATTACATGTCATTACTAATTATTTACTTATTTTCATTGATCTAACAAAAGGGACCGGTCTTACCTAAACATAATTTATAAATCATACATTTCCATAAACAAAAAAAATTATCACTTCCTTTGCAAAGATTTGCGTTTCACACTGCAGCCCACAGAACTTCCGTCTTATTCTCTGCTATTTTCGCTATAACTGCAAAAAGCGCTTCGACAATCGGACACCACTAAGACCACAACAACATGGTCAATCCGTTTTAGCACGTCAGGTGATACTCTGTATCGCGCAGTGACCTGACGCGGCCATAAGGACTCAGGATGCTTTATTTATTATCACACCTTTTCTTATCAATTCTGAATAGTTTAAAATGACCTTCGAGAGGAGACAGCGTCTGCCACTATGTGAACCTCCATTCCTCGCTCTAGAAGATCATAGGTTGTGCACTGAATGAGAACAAAAACAAGGAATAATATGTGAAACTATTACATATATCAAACTAGTAGGTGGGAAAGCGACTTAAGAACAATACCGCTATGCACGCTTGAGCCTCAATGCCACACAGTATGACTTGCTGAGGTTCTCCGAGGTCCTGCAGGGCGTTCTTCACACTCTCGGTCAGCATGGAGAAGCTGGTCTTTGCGTGAGGTTTCAGACCTTCTGCCCCCAGCTCCGCAACGGTGGGTCCCAACCCTTTGGGATACTGCTCGGTTAAAATCTGAGGGATGCTCAAGATTTGAGACGCCTGTAGAAAAACAGAATCTCCATTTTCCTACGTGCTTGTCTACTCCACCCTACTGCAAATAAAATATTTTCAACAAAATCTTGAAGTTAAACAATAAATCTAGCTTGCACTATTTTAGAATTAGGAGAGAAAGATTAATTTGCCTGTTTTATGTTTAAAATTGTCCACTAAGGGTAAATTTTAAAAATCACACACAACTAAAAACAATAAATTGTAAGAAAAAAAAGTAAGGCTGATTTTTGTCATTTATTCATTTATCAGTTGATCAATGTTGATTTGAATACAGTCTCCTCTTTTTTTTTTTTTTTTTTTTTTTTTTAAATAATTTAAACATAATTAAAAACATATAAACAGAACAACAGAGCTTGGTTGAAGAACATGTACGTTAACACTTAAAAGTTACATTTTTAAAACTCAAACTTAACTAACTCATCCAAACTTTTGATGATCCATGTTTTTGGTTAAAACGGTTTCATAATTATATAAGGGTTGGTAAAACTACTAAATTGTGTGATGATGATACAAGAGCGTGAATGGACAAATGTGTAAATGCTCAGCTGAATAATTATAAAGTAAAGTTTGTGGGATTATTAATATGGCCACTAGGGGCAGTATCAAAATTGTGCTCTGCATTGAACCATCCAGTGAAGTGAGCACACACAAACCCGGAGCAGTGGGCAGCCTTAAGGCGTGGTGTCTGGGAGTCATGTGGGGGTCTATGTCTTGCTGAAGGTAATGTATTAGTGTAAACTGTAATGTATTGTATGATGCAGATTTTTTTATGAATCAAACCTGAGAAGCAGAATCACGTACCTTTAACAATCGTGCTGCATTGCTCACAATATTAGTGAACTGGAAGATGTTGGGTCTGAATTTCTCCTGCATGTCGCACAGGAACAGCGCTGAGCTTTTGGAGGACAGTCTGCCAAGTCTGGCCACTGAAAAGACAATCGTCAACTCATCTTGTCATCATCTTTTCTTCGTTTTATGAAATATACGTATGTGAAACTGCCAGACGTATAAAGGTTATTTTTAAAACATTGTATAATGTACATTGTAAAAATAGATGCCAAGGACACTCAGCTTAGAAAAGAAAGCAGCAGTAATAACTAGAACACAATACGTTTGACTAAAATGTCTGTTCTTAGCTACTATTAAAGCCAACGAATACAAAAACGAATTGCGTTTTACTCACTGTTTGCAGCGTAACGAGACACGAGCTCAAGTTCAGAGAGCAAAGGTTGAAGGCAAACAGATCAGATGATTCCTTTACAAGTCCACCAACTACTCTTTTTGCTGAGCTGTTTACCTAATAAAGTTTTCAGGGTGTATTTTTAGATAAAGGCACAAGATTGGGGACGTAAACTGATTTAGTATTGATTCGAGTAACTCGTAAATAGCAGTTTCTTTCTAGTTGAACGTAAAACAACTAATATAGGTTTACACTAATACAGTATGCGGCTTTGCAATGCACACAACGTTAAAAAAATTCTTAATTTTCAGAAAATCCAACCGAAGCATTATTAAAGACCTCCAGATGACAGCGATCTAATGGCGTTTGTGAACGATTCGTTTGGACGAACGAATCGCAACCTGAAATGGTGCAATTGACGTCAGCGCTGACCAATAGCATCTTTATGTTGGTTGAATGGACGCATTAAATTCGTTGACGCTGTCAAACGTCTCCGCCCCCTCAACTGAGCACGTTGTTTTGAACTAACGAGTCGTACAAAACAATCAATTGTTTTGCAAAAACGAATAAACTTGAACTATTGCAAGAAACAAACAGAAGAAAAAAAATGTATCTTGCGTTATGATGCGGGATTAGAAGGCATTATTTTCCATTTCAGCGAACGAGTCAAAAGAATTGTTTGGATGAATCAAATTCTCCGTTACTTTCATTTCACAACGCTGGTCTGACTCAACCAGTAGACGGCGATGTTAAAATATACAACTACGAGTCTTTTCATTTAAAAAATCATAATGCAATACTAGAAACCCCATCTAAAGGCCAATGGAAACACAAATGGAAAAACAGAACAAGTACAAAACGGTTCCCTAAAAATATTTTCTCTGATAATCGAACGCGACATTAAACCGGAAGTGTTCGGCAGCTGCCAATGACCTTACGAGCTCATTCTAATGGCCTTGGTGTTTCACATATTATTTTAAAATACAGAGGGCCATTGTATTTCGACACTTTGCGGAATAAATGAATGGAATGGAATTCTTGTTTGTTCCAGAACATAAACTAGGATATACATTTTTATCCTAGTTCTCCTTAAAGGCACGTTTTTCAAACGTTCGTCTTTGTATTTGCTGGACGCTTTCGAAAGAAGCCAGACTCCGTCTGCATTAACTAACCGAGCTTTGCTTTTTCTGGTACTGGTTTTTGTTTTTCGTGCAAAATTGCGGCTTTCCCGAATTGCACTGTTCGAACGTCAATTTCGTTTGCACGGATTTCGCAATACCCGGATTGCTAACGGTTAGCCGCTTCATTCCTAGTCGGCGAGTGAGATCCACGGGGGGGAAATGTCGGATTTTGACGAGTTTGAGAGACAGCTGACAGAAAACAAGCAAGGTGAGGAACCGATAGTCTGCTTGTGGCCGGCGGGTGTGTCGCTTGTGCAGCCGGACGTCATTGTACCACACGGTTGCAGGACCGTTATATAACAAACCATCAACTTCCTGAAACTTCCACGTGCACAAAAATAAACACAAAACTTACATCTGCTAATATGCACAATTTGAGAATGCCAGCACCTGACACAGGTGGATAGTGGAATATGTATTTGTAATTTTAATCCAAATATTAAATAGTCCATTGATTTCTTCTTCACGCTGTGATCTACAATAAGAAAACAATTCTTGTCTCCTCATCATATTCCTGCAGCGGACAGAGACAAGGAGAACAAGCATCTGCGGAGCGGCTCCAGAAGCCGCAGTAGAGACCGGGACAGAAAGAGAAGAAGCCGGGACCGAGATAGAGAACGGAAAGCTACTCGAGACCACCATGCAGACAACAAGGATCGTAGACACAGACGCAGGTAAAACAGGTTAAACAGTAAACATTTGGATGGATTTTTTTGCAACTGTGGTGTTGATTGTTTTTTTTCCTTGTAGTCGTTCCCCGCATCGAGAGAAGAAAAAGATTAAAGTGAAGAAGTATTGGGACGTCCCACCTCCTGGATTTGAGCACATCACACCCATGCAGTACAAAGCCATGCAGGGTATGAGATTTACTGCTTTTGTTTTACTTTTTCTGTCTGGTGTTCATTTATCTATGAGAGAGAGACACCGACAGACGGCGACAGACCAATTGATCGATCAATAGCTCCCTGTGGCCCTGAAATGTTTAGGAATTTCCTGATTTGTGATCGGATAAGAACAACTCAAATAAAGCGCATTTTAGATGTTTCAGGATCAGCCCTGAACCTGTAGTTTGATCAAAATAATATGTGACTGTAGCGGGGGAGTAATGTTTGCTTGATCAGAGTGACACAAACACTGGGATTGATGAACATTTCACTCTCATCCGGTGTGATTTAAAGCAGCGCTCGTCCTGACACGATTTACTTTCACTGTGCTTGCGTTGCTTTGCTTTGCTAAAAATAACATTAAGAATTTAAAAAGCTGCCGATTCAAATGCTTGTACTTTGTTTTTTTTTTTACTTCTATTATGTTTAATGTGGAAAAAAAAGTGTTCTAACCTTATTTTCATATGACACAGTTATGTAAATTTTGTATATAAGTTTGTTTATTGTTTTATTTTACTCTTTTTTTTTTTTACGAGTTTAAAGCAACTGATGACAAGAGATTCTGCAGCCTAGTGATTGGACCAGTCTGAAACAGTCACAGGAGTTCCGTTTTTTAATATTTAACTTTTATTTTAATAATTTTTCATTATTGCTATTATTATTATTAGTTTTATAAAAAATATAAACATGTATTAATTGTATTTATTAATTTTATTAAATAAAAGATTAATGTGCTAACAATTAAATTAAACAATTAAACGGGATTTGTGTTTTTTGGGAACTTGTAACATTCATACTCTAAAGTAAAGTGAGTGAGATTGTCACTATGATGAACCATAGTATTGTATTGTAAAGTAAGTAGTATAGTAAGTAAACCATTCAGCTGCAATACACGTTTCAGAAAATGCATCTTTTGTGTTCTACATGTCTAATATCAGTTTAATCCTTCAGCTGCTGGTCAGATCCCAGCTACTGCTCTACTGCCCACAATGACCCCTGAGGGTCTGGCCGTGACACCAACACCTGTCCCAGTGGTCGGCAGCCAGATGACACGACAGGCCCGGCGGCTTTATGTGGGCAACATCCCGTTTGGCATCACAGAAGTGAGTTTGAGTTTTATAATCGTGACGTTTGTGCGCATAGCACTCTATCAATCTGTTCAGGTACTATTACTCTCTACTTAACTCTATTTATAAGTGAATGATATTGTTATTGGTTGTGAAGTATATTTAGGAATATATTTGGAAATGTGTGATGAAATGATCAAGATACAGACATAATAAGTGAAGCATTTCTTGAATAAGAAATGCTAGCTAACTGTTATGTTAGTACACGGTGCTTCTCATATTGTGTGGCATTCCTATGCCAGGGATTGTGCCCCAAAGAACATGCTTTTTAGTATGTAAATGCACTAGGTGGCAGTAGTGGGCTCATTGCTAGTGCACACAGATGTAGTATGTTTTTTTTTTTTTTACTAGGGTAACGATGCTCGTAAGTTAACATGAACACATATTTAACATGGAAGAAAAGCAGAGTAGATGAAGGGCAAATGAAATGCAATAGAAATCACCATCTAGAAAAATGTTGTTCATCTCTATGAAAATTGTTCATCTCAAAATCATCTCTATGAGAAATATTTGACAAAATTATTTTTTGTGACGAATAATAATTAAGAATCACTGAACTTAAGACCAAATAAGGGTGATTAGCATTATTAGCCTTTTGAAATAGAGTTTTTCGCTTTTGGTTAGATTTGTTTAATTAGTGAGAACTAAATAAGCAATTTAATTAGTTTAATTAGATGTATTTTTTGTAATAAAAAAATAAATTTTTATTTCGCTTACTTAATTTTTTGATTTGAATAAATTAACAATTTCAGGGACCAAAATGTACACATATAATACAGGGACAAAAATACAGCATAGTAAGAAGCTTTGTGGATTTTTTTCTTTTATTAATTAAATTGTTAGGACATTTTAATTTTTTTCAGGATCAAGCTTTAATAAAAACAAGATTTTTCTTTTCACACTTATTCTTTTAGTTTTTGTCGTTCATGTTGATACACATGTTTTGGTTTGATTATTTTCCTGACTCGAAAGGTGTTGTTGTGTGTTTTATGGCAGGAGTCTATGATGGACTTCTTCAACGCTCAGATGAGGTTGGGCGGCCTGACGCAGGCCCCAGGTAACCCGGTCCTTGCAGTCCAGATCAACCAGGACAAGAATTTTGCCTTTCTGGAGGTTTGTCGTTTCTCGGAGCAGTGGTGGACATTCGCTCCATAGAGCTTGAGAAGCGTTTAGTACGAGGGACCCACAATAAATTGCTATTTTTGCTCTGTGGCACAGTTTCGCTCAGTGGATGAGACGACACAGGCCATGGCTTTTGATGGCATTATTTTCCAGGGCCAAAGTTTAAAAATTCGCCGGCCTCATGATTATCAGCCTTTACCAGGCATGAGTGAAAATCCTAACGTCTACGTTCCAGGCACGTCTCTCTTTAATGCTCAAGGTTTTGCTCTTTACTACTTTTTTTTACACTTTTTGCTAGCCATGGATGCATTTCAAATCTATAATTAACATACTTTGCTTTTCAAGGTGTGGTGTCCACAGTTGTCCCTGATTCGGCCCATAAACTCTTCATCGGCGGGCTGCCGAATTACCTCAACGATGATCAGGTTCGTGAATAAATTATGAATCACAGTCCAATAGTTTATTCATTAGGGCATTTTTACATTTTGCATTTACATGACACTTTATTAAAGATCTGTAATACGTTTTTCCAAAAATATTGCTTGTTTTCCACAGGTAAAGGAATTGCTAACGTCGTTTGGGCCCCTGAAGGCCTTTAACCTGGTGAAGGACAGTGCCACGGGTCTCTCTAAAGGCTACGCCTTCTGTGAATATGTCGACGTTAATATCAGTGATCAGGTGAGGAACACTGTGAAAAGAACATTTAGGTTTCATTTATTTTTATTTAAAAATGAAAGTGGGTGCAGTTGTCAGAATGGCTCGTGGTTATGACCAAATCGTGATTATTCTCTGTGGCCCTACCAGCGGTGTAAAGTACTTGAGTAAAATGACTTTGTTATTTTACTTAAGTATTTTTGGGCTGCTTATGGTACTTATATCAAATATATAGCAACTTTTACTTTATAGCATTTGTGATTGGGGATATATACTCCTTGGTCCACTGTTACACCCGTTTCTTGTCACACTGTGATTGTACGCGAAGTTGTTATCTTTTTCTACCGGGGTTAATTTCTTGGGCGGGTGAGGTGATATCGCCATCTGCAGGATGCTGAAGGTACTGGATGTTCTGGATGCATTTATTTATGAGCTAAATCATGTGAACGTGATTTAGCTTTTGCACTTTTGAGTTTGGCTGAGACTGGCTTTTTGAGATTTTTCTTTTTTGTGCTGCCTTTTTGTAACATTGAGGTGTTAAATTTTGTTTCAATTATAGGAAATAAAACCTCATAAATGGTTTCTCTTTTTCACATTTCTTGTGTTTTTTCAATATGAGTATTGATAACATAAGATTGATAATATAAGATTGATAACTTGTAATGCAGTAATTTGTATAGTAAGATATCCATACATTTACTCAAGTGTGTTTTTCATGTACTCTTTACACCTCAGGTACTTATTGATGAACACCTCATTTTCACTTTTAAAGCCTCAATAGTAGAAATGATGCAACAGAAACGTGCAATGTTGCACGTTTTTGCAATTAAATAATAGCCAGACTGAAAGAACACAAAACAAGTTTAAGGTTTATAAAAAACTTTATTTTTTTGATTGAGATCTCTGATCAAATGCCAATCCCAACAATCTCAAACCGCACTCTTCATTATCACAGGCTATCGCGGGGTTAAACGGGATGCAGTTGGGAGACAAGAAGCTCCTGGTGCAGAGAGCAAGTGTAGGTTCTAAAAACACCACACTGGTGAGTTTGGTGTTGTGCATGTGGAACAGAATCAAGAGCATCTTTAATCTCTTTTTTTTCCTTCCATTTATAGACGGGAATAAACCAGACTCCAGTTACCCTCCAAGTTCCGGGTCTTATGAACAGCTCGGTGGCACAAATGGCTGGCATTCCCACAGAAGTGCTGTGTCTGATGAACATGGTGGCTCCAGAGGAGCTGCTGGATGATGAAGAATATGAGGAAATTGTAGAAGACGTCAAGGACGAGTGCTCTAAATACGGCCAAGTGAAGAGCATCGAGATCCCACGGCCTGTCGACGGCTTGGAAGTTCCTGGAACTGGAAAGGTTCGTAATCCAAAATTTCGAATGAGCTTTTGGTCAAACCCTACCAATTTTTCTATCGTTTTCTTTTAGATCTTTGTGGAGTTCCAGTCTGTGTTCGACTCTCAGAAAGCCATGCAGGGTTTAACCGGAAGGAAATTTGCCAACAGAGTGGTCGTGACTAAATACTGCGACCCTGATGCCTACCATCGCCGTGACTTCTGGTAGAACCGGGAATCAGAGGGACACTGATGGTGTTGTTTCAAATCTCTCGGATGATCACTTAGTAGTCGACTTGAAGAGGTTTAGGAAGGTCTGAGTATTTTTCAAATCTGGCTGACTCAAAACACTGCTGCTGATTGGTCGGAATGTAGCAAGCCAATCACTACTGATGTTTCAGCAACACTAACATTCAAGTTTTGCGATGCTTTAAAGTACAAAAGAAAGAAAAAAACATCCAGGTTTTTTTGCCTAATGGTGATTCTATTGCCGTTTTATTTTTCTCTGTTTGAAAAACCTACACCCTCTTTTGTACAGCTGGAAGAAATGGAGGAACTAGAAATAACAGCCAGAGTGAATGTTAAGCTCTGTTGATGGTTGTATTGTTTAAGGACATTTTTGCATTTGCCACGTTGCGTTTAGGCTTTGAAATGCGGTTGAGGAGAAACACTGCAGCCGTCTTCTCTTCTCATCTACTTTTCTTTCTTTTCTCCACTGATAATAGTTGTGACGTTGTGAACTTCCAATCTAACCACATGTGTAAGTGAACCTTTTTATCCCCTCAATTAGTTTTTTTTTTTTTTTCATACATTCTTGAATCAGTTTGTCGACAGTTGTTTTTAACTGTTGTGTGCCGACTTGACCCGGAACCAGACGTGCTCGGACCAGAGAGGAGAATCCCGTTGGGAATGACGTTGAGCCGCTGATGTTGTCTGTGTTCTGCCAGCAGATAGTGCTAAGAGACGCCGCTCGCCGCTCCCGGACATGTCTGCTCAGACAGTAGGAAACTAATCTGAGATGCTTTTTCTTTCTCTATTTACATTCAAAAAGCAAAAAATTGTGAAAATTGTTGGTGTGCTGAACTTGGTTTTGTTCCTGTTTTATTTAACTTAAAATAATTATAAATAAATCAAGTAAAACTAATGACTGTTGTGTTCTCAAATATCGGAATTTGAATGTGCTTCTGCAACACCAGCAGTAAAACGTATGAAAATGAGATTATTATTATTATTATTATTATTATTATTATGCGTCATGGGTCGTTTCCTGTATCCTGGTGAATTTAACAAACTTTTCAGCCTATCATATACCTGTATCCGACTGGATTTGTCTTTTTTTTTTTCTTCTAACTTTGTCAACCATTTTTAGCGCTCAGTCTTCTAAACTGTCCTCTCTTGGCTTTGCAGAGAAGTAAAGTACTCTCATGCATTTAATGTCATTAACAGGTGTTAGTCTAAAATAGATCTCTGGGCCATGCACTCGCACAAACATTGGCGGATCAACTGACGTATACTCAGCGTTCTGCTCCGCTCATAAGCAAAGCTCACATCTCAGGGAAAAATAGAGGTGAAAAAACACAAACCATCCAACTGTGTTCCAAAGAATTGTGTTGTCTTCAGAAACCCACTATATGTAATCGAGACAAGCATTCCTCAACAGCTGGATTACAGCTGCAGCCCCCCACCCTCCGTTTCACCGTATTCCTCCTCCTCGATGTTTTCTCTCGGCTGTGTATTATGTTTCTACTTCTCAGATCTGCAGAACCTCACAGAACAGGTCAGGATTTGTTTGCTCTCACTGCTAAAGCTTGATATACCATATCCTGATAAACCCCGGGACTCGGCCTATAATGTAATACAGGATTGTTGGTGTTTGTCAGAGGAAAGTTAAATGTTTTAAAGCCGTAGACGATTAATTTCTCATTCTAAATTGATTCGGATTGGTATTGAACGCATGAACTTGTGCGAACTGAGATTGGGTCGATGTGCTTTTGGTGTCTTGGTTATATAGGAATTGATGGCGTAAGTCTATTACAAAGCTAAAGTTTGCTGTCACTTTGCTTATATAGAAATGTTTATGCAGCAATCTTGCAAAAATGCTGGAACTTTGAGTCGTTTTGTATATGGATTTATATTTGAAGACCAGCATCTAAAGTTAGCCAAGCTTTTTATTCCCCAAACCACATCAATTTGGAGAATAGTAAGAGCTGCGGTCTGATTAATCTGAGGTTAATTATAGCCTGCACTCAATTTCCATGTCATGTTTGGTGTTTTGACGGTGTGGTAAATCTCAAATGACTAGAACTTGGGAAAGCCCTCGGAATTGACTTTGAGAAGCCCATTGTCGTGCTTTTACTTTTCGTTTACTACAACTCCAAATGCTTTCCCATGTTCTATTCACATTGATTTAAAAAGCATATACAGTCAACTCCTGTTAATTGGGACGCGGCCATTTTGCCCCAATAAAGCGGGGTGTTCTGTCATAGCTTCCTACCCCTCAGATTTTCCTACCTCGCGTATAACATTAAACTATTGTCATGTTCTCCCTTGCGCTTTCTTAGCAGTCCCACACACAAATGTCCTAACGGACATAGAAATTGTTGCATGAACTTAACATTATACACATATTTGGTTAGAGTGTAAATATCGACTTGTCCACAGACTCATGCACATAGTTTATGTTAAAATGATTGCGCTATGCACTATTGAACTATTGGTTCTGTCTTTTTTTTTTATTTATGCGCGGGGCCGCGAACGCGGTCACTATTGTTTAATGCGCATGCGCGAGGAAGGAAAATCTCAGGGGTAGGAAACAGCGCCAGAAATTTGCGTAAATGATTTGGACTTTGTCCCAATAAAGCGGCCACTCCCTTTAACCGGCGGCACAATAAAGCGGTGTGATAACGCATTAAAAATTACAAATTGAAAACTCAAATGTGGTTTCTCCAAGCTTGGATATCCGGGCTGTATTCGCCCAGCGAGCCGCGCGGCTTTATTCTGGGTTTACTGTTGTCATCTTCCCTTCCCTGAGTGAGTAATCGACTCGTGAGTTTCTTCCTGTGGTGTTAATGACTTTATTCCCTCCGTCGTTTTTCATGAATTAGCACCTTACCTGACTGTCCTTCGTGCTTCTCTTAAAGGACCTTGAGGTAATAGGCCGATCTAAGTTTAACTCTTCCCTTACCCTCGGCTTATTTTAGCATTCCAGAACATTGTGCATCGTGATGATCCACTAGTTCTACACATAATGCCCGACTATTTATGACATCTTAAAAATGGCATCAATCACGCGAGCTATAGTGAGCTACAGCTAGAGCTAGAGTTCGGTCTGGTCCTGGCGCCTTGTTCCTGTCTGATTTGGCTGCCGTTTTTGTTCTGAGGCGAGATTTTTTGTGGGATTTTAATGTGTTGTTTGGTCAAATAATATCGTCAACTGACTGATTGTGACAAGACTTACAATGCAAAATCAATAATAAGGAACTTTTTTGGTTGTTTTTTTGCAAGTGTTGCATGTTTGACTTTAATGCATATTAATTAAATGCCTTCAATATCTTACTTTGAACTTGTATATTATTACTAAATATGAATATCTTGTTTTATGCATACTATAGTTTTATGCATTTACGCACATAAAAGTGAAATAATGCATAATTTGGGAATAGGATAGGATGGTGTGTTTGTGTGTGTGTGTGTGTGTGTGTGTGTGTGTGTGTGTGTGTGTGCGTGTGTGTGTGTGTGTATAGAAAAACCAATATTTTATTTTAGTTTAAATTTTTTCTCCCCAGGTTCAAAGTGGGAACTATCTGGGTCTGTTCTTCATCCAGCCAATTTACCAAACCTTCACTTCATCAGACATCATTTTCACCTCCTTCAGAAATGACTCCATGTTACTTGAAAAGGTTTCCGGTCTCAAGGAGTTCAAGTCGTAGAATATTCTAACTTGCAACCGTTGGATCCTCTCAGATATTTCATTTAATATACCTCTTCAGATTTGTTCAGCACTCTTTTGTCACTCGTTTTGGGAATTTTCCTCTTGTATCAAAGGATTGTGCCGGCCATGTGGTCCAACTTCTTTTTGCAGCAGGATGAGGATGGCAGAGGTGGAATGGCGGGACTCGGCAGTGCCGGAAGTAAGACCGGACGGGGGGGTAAACGGCCAAGACCCCCTCGCATGAGTGACAGCCTGGAAGGGAAGATCAAACTGGCCTTCTTTATTGCAATCATAGGTGTGACTCTGACTGTCCTCGCCATGGGCACAGAATTCTGGGTGGAACTTTCCATGCCCAAACACTTAAGAAACAACCAGACGTGTGAAATGGCTCATTATGGCCTCTGGAAGTCATGCGTTCGCACTCTGTGGGTGTCGGATATTGACCCTGAGAGAGAGAGCTGCGGACCTGCCGATCTACCTGGAGGTGAGAACACGTCTTCTGCTCGAAAACATGGGATGACTACCATGTTCTTTTTTCTTTCCAAAATTGGCTCTATTTGCAGGAGTTACAAGTAATGTATGTATGTGGATTCAAGTAGTATCTGTTGGCAGATTTTACTCAAAAGCGAACTTGTCTCGGGTTCTCAGACTAGTAAGATATTAATTAGTTGCATTAGATGCAATTCATGTTGCATATTGAGCAATAATTATGAAATTCAGTGATTTTTTTTTTTCGTGACTGAAAAAAAGTGATTTGTTAAACGCCATATTTATGGACGGAAAATGACAAAACCATTTCTGTATTCCCATCTTTGGATTGTGTGCGTGTGTGTGTGTGTGTGTGTGTGTCAGACCTGGAAAGTGTGTTACGTATTTGATATTTAAATACTCTATCATTTTTATTTTAGATTATTTACTAATACACAACATCGATTCCCTGCCGCTTTTCCAATCCAAACTTAAAACACACCTGTCCCAGTTAGTTATTGCCTTTGAATAGTCTTTTCACGGTTTTTTTCTTTTCTCTCTGCTTGGGTCTCTTGAAAGGCGCTGATTAATAAAATGGTTGTTATTTTTATTATTATTATTATTATTATTATTATTATTATTATTATTTTTAATAGTCTTAAGTTAAGCTGTGTATATGTACAAACATATACAGTAGTTAAATACTAAAAAATATAGTTGTAAAATATAGGTGTTTTTTTGGCTTGTGCTGTTTTTTCCTTAATAACATTGGTGCTGTTTCTTTAAAATCATGTTTTACATTTTAATACATAAATTAATAATAATAATAATAATAATAATAATAATAATAAAAGCATAGGGTCTTTTGGTTCATGCCATTTTTTTAATGTCGTTTATCAAAATACTGAAGTCCTGGAGTCCCAGAGGACGATAATGTCTGTAATAGTGCCAGACTCTCGTTGCCAGATCTTTTCACAAATGGTTCCGTTCTCTGCTGGATACCGACACGACAGATCAGAATTTGACCCAGTTTCAGAATGTTCCTCGAAACATTGGATTCGGCCACAAAATCAGAGCAGACTAAAACATTATACGATAACTGCTGTGAATTAAAGAACATTTCAAAAGTGCGATTTTGGTAATTACATTGAGTATTGCTTTTTTTAAATTACGATAATTATTGTCATGTCATTATTGGTGTTAATCCTTTATCTACCGCTTACTTCATTTCTGGGTCACGTGGATGGAGCAGAGAATCTCAACTCTGGGTCTGAGCAGGGACACGCCCTCTGAATTGGTGGCCAACCAATCACAGAGCGGAACTCACAGACACACATTCACACATATCGTCAATTCCAATCCTCACATGGCTTGCATTCATAAATGATTGTGCATTAGAATATTAGTATTGCACACTTCTGTTGCTCACCTGAGGGTTGTGGGTTCAATTCTCAAGGTCATGTATGTTGCCCTGAAAAATATCTAAATAACTTAAACCAGCACTTGTTTAGCTCAGCTATCATGGGTCTTTATGATCTTGTAGGTTATATCGATAAACAGTGTAAATTATCTCACATGCTTGAAATCAAATCAAAGCACCTTGAGTCAGTTGTGGACATGGAGGAATGTGCTGTGTGTGTGTGTGTGTGTGTGTGTGCTGGGTCACTGTTATATCAGGAAGGTCAGTCACGTTCCACATGGATAAACTGCAATCTGACTTCTGCCCTGTTTCAAATCTAATTATAGTGCGAGAGTGAGAGCGTCGGACACGTATGACATCAGATAAAGAGATCGAGGATTGAACATCGTATACACAACAACCTTCTCCGTCTTCTCTTATCCTCCTCCTCTGCCCTTCATCTTTTCTTTCCGTCTGCCTCTCTCTTTCTATCTCTCATTCCCGCCTCGTCCATCTGCCCCTCGCTCTCTCCTTCTCTCCGGATCTTTCCCCGCCATATGTGCGAGGGCCACTGCTCGTCCTCGCCGCATTAATACGCAATGACCCTCGCCACCGAGAACTCGAGTGCCTTTTTCTGTTCCTCTGTCTTAACTTTAATCCGCACCTTCTCTGTCCTCATTCCCACTGTCTCCATTTCTCACCCCCAGAATCCAACTGCACTTTCTTTAAGTTCTACTCATCTGGAGAGAACGCGGTCATACTTAAGAAAACGACAGAAAAGAGTAAGTTTTCCCTCACGCTTTCTTCTTTTTTTTCTTTTCTTTCTCTCGTCTGTTCATTTTCTTTCCCTTCGCACCGTTTCTCTCATTCCAAGCCCATCATGTTTTTACTCCACTACTGCTTTCTCTCCATCTATGTTTATCAAATTTAAAATTCAAAATTTATTTGTCACATAAAAATGTCACATATCTCCATCTTCAGCGTGAAAGGAAGTGCACGTTTGTAAAAAAAAGAAAAAAAAAACCGGGCTTCAATTCGCAGGGTGTTTATATTCACATAAATAAGAAGACACGGAACATGAAATGTTTGAAAAATCAGTTGATTTTTTTTCGATTGCGATTCTGGTTTCAAAATTGTTTTTAAAACCCCAAAGTGTTCTGATCATTTAATAATAATAATAATAATAATAATAATAATAATAATAATAATAATAATAATATTATTATTATTATTATTATTACTAGATGAAGAATCATAATTATAATAACAACGACGATACTAAAATTTATTTTAAATTTGGTTTAAAATCATGTGCCAAGAATTTTCATGATAAATGCACAATACAGGCATGAATGGACTCTTTAGGCAAGATTCCACTGAACCACTGAACACCTTCAGGGCGAACGAGAAGGCCGGAGCCTAGTGGACAAAATCAGTCTGACCTCGGTAATCTCATGCCTGAATGAGAGCGAATCCCTGCAGCCATGTTCCAACATCTAGAGAAAAGCCTTCCCACAAGAGCCGGAGCTGTTAGGAAGGGCAGTGCATACCAGTCTGTGTGTGTATGAGGCATTTAGATGTCCAAGACGTTAATGTGTGTTTACTTTATTGCCCCCCTCTGTTTTCCTGCAGGACTGCACATTGCGGCGTCGATGTTGGCCTTGTTTAGTTTGTTTCTGATGGTGATGGGGTCCGTGTGCATCACCATGTCCCTCAGCAAAAGCGTGCCTTTCTTCCTCAAGCCCGCCACCATTTGCTTCGTCCTGTCAGGTAACTAAGCCTCATGTTGACCACCTACTTCAGAAGGTCCTAGATCAGAATATCCTGAAGAACACTCTGTCCAATTCCTGACATTCTCCGTTCGTATCGCTGAACTTGTTCGGTGTCACAACATCCCTCCTTTCTGGTTTGATTGCACTTTATAGTTCCAAGCCCACCTGAAGGGGTCTAAAGAGTACCTGAAAACCACTTGAGTAAAAGTATGCATACCTTACTGTAAAAATTACTCCATTACAAGTTCCAAGTCACCAGTTCCATGAAGACTTGAGTAAAAATTGTGTAGTATCCAATTTTTAAAGAACTAGTAGAAGTATTTTACGTGGCTCCAAAAACATCAATGTGGAGAAACAAGAAATTCTCTGTTTATGAAGTTTTATTTCCTAGTACTGTATGTCTAATTTAACTCCTCAGTGTTTCAAAATGGCAGAACAAAATACATTAAGAAAAATTCAAAAATTCAGTCTCAGTCAAACTCAAATGTGCAAAAAATTGCAGCCACTAATTCCCGTGATTTAGCTCATAAATACCATCCAGTACCTTCGGCACCCTGCAGATGGCGACATAACCTCAAAAATAGCTGACTCATCACAATGTAACGAGTAATTGTGCGTTCAAATGTAGTGAAGTAAAGAGTACAGATACTCAATCACAAATGTAGTCAAGTAGAGAGTAAAGTTGCATATATTTAGCCACTCGGTACAAGTACAAAGTAGCCAAAAATACTCAAGTAGCCAAGTCCATTTACTCAAGTGCTTCCCACCATCTCATTTGCTGCGTTCTCCACCACTTTCACACAGGCGTAGTCCTCCTGGTGTCCATCATAGTCTTCCACCAGTCCGTGCTGGCTTTGTTGGCCAGTGACCACAGTGTCCCTCTCCATCACGAGCTGTCCTGGTCGGTGGCATGTCTGGGATCGGCCGGGGCCATTCTGATCTTCGGAGGGTTTGTGTTCCTGCTGCTGTCGCTGCCCTACAACCCGCTGGAGAAGTGCTACCGTCAGCAGAGTCGCAGCGAGGCCTAGCGCGAGAAATAGCTGAGGATCATCTTCACTCCGACGCTCCTTTAGTGGACTAACTCTGGAGACTCTCCCTAGCTAGTGATCACCATCTTTACTCCGTAGCCGTAGAACTGATCTCATCGCTGTGATGCTATTTCTATAATGGCTCTGTACTTAAAACCAGTGACCAACCCATCTGTTTACTTTATGAGCTTCTTTTACGCTACTGGTTTATTTCAATTCTTGCAATGCTAAGACGAATCTTTGAGAATGGTCTTTGCGGTTGTTATCGATGATCAACATTGACTCATTTGCACTCGGTTTTCCCTGCAGAAAAGACTGGATTTTTTTTGGCATGCTAGTCTTGATTTATTGGATCCTCACCCAAAAACAAAAAAAACATTTTCCTAATCGGAAGACACCACCGCGTCTTAACTCAGAACAGGCGACGTCTTTCTCACGAAAGCAGCTAGTTATTGTCTGTATTTTTGCTAATGAAATTAGCACATTTTTGCTAATAAAAATGTTCACACATTTTGTTTTTGTAGACAATCGGCATGATGTTATCAAATCGTTCTGATGAGAAGAATTTCAGGCATCTTTCTATAGATTAGACGTTTTTACCAATCGCTCACATTGAATCCAATAGCGCGTGTTTAGTACAGTGTGTACGATCCTTCTGTGTAAATAAAGTGGTTCTAATATTGTGGAGTAATAATTCCTATATAAACTCTAGTCTCTGTTCCTGAGCTCGTGGATTATAGCGAATGTTTTTCCTCCACTGCTTCTTCAACCACACGCTTGTCTTTTTCACGTTCACTCGGGCTAAAATTAGTGCATTGCTCATCTAAGCACATCATGTTGAAGTGGATGAGAAATATTATACTAGAATTTCAACTATGGCCCCTTACCACACACACACACACTTGTGCACTTCTCTTCATGCCTTAGTTGTCGCTTGTCGATTTTTCCCCAAACATCCTTTTTAAGACTTTTATTTCAAATAATATAATAAAATCATTATTGACCGCATCCATGCTGACGCAGGAAAAAATGTAGGTCAATAAAATCAAGCCTAGATAAGTTAGATATTTAGTCCAAAACCCAAATCAAGCTTAAAGAAACAAAGCAAGCAATTACTAACAATTATTTATCTGACATACCGTGATGATGCAGATTTGAAAAACCTCTTACAATTTGTTTGTTGTTGCTAAAATACAATAAAATATTGAATTTATACATTTTTATTATAAAAAAATAAGCATCTATTCAATTTATTTATTAATTCTATTGAAGATCTGTGTGCGTGTTTGTCTGCTAGAGATAGAAAGACAGACAGACAGACAGACATAAATAGATAGATAGATAGATAGATAGATAGATAGATAGATAGATAGATAGATGGACAGACAGACAGACAGACAGACATATATCTGCCATAATATTTAGCAGACGTGGAAAGCTTCACTCTTGTCGAAGTGAATCCCCCTTCCTTGTTAAGCTGAGTTGATCTTCCAAAGCCCCCGAACAACAGGTGGTGAGAACGGTCATATTCGGCACGTCCTGCTGCGAGCTTTTAATTGGTCAGATTAATTTGCTGGTCCGTGGCACAACAGAAGCGGGTGGACCGGCGGGGGGGGTGTGGGGGTCCGGGTTGGTGCAGAAGCAGGGAAATTGGAGCCCTTACGTTGACACTCAACCTAGCGCTCTGCTTGTATATATAGCACTTTAATAGTTCCTGTCAGACTGGATGGCTGTAATTTCACTTTTATTTTTTTGGATGTGGAAATGAGAAGCTGCAAATTGTGAAATAACAATAAAACATGAAAATCCTGGGGACTAAATTGCATCGGGCGACGTTGCCAAAGCTTCAATGGTTTCAGAATTGAATCCTTTCAATTGCACACAAAATAAACGGTAGGATTTCAACACGAACTGAAATAGAATTATTTGAGAAAATCCTATTAAGATTAGAAGCCTTTTTAGGGGTCAAAAGATAAAAACTTGACGACGAGTCAAATTTCCGAATCAAGAATTGAGGAAAAATAAAACGCTACTCTTGTTCATAGCAAAGTAACAATTCAAGTGTTACACTACAAATTCTTGCGATAAAAACATTATTGAAACATTCTGGTCAAAGGTCAAAGACCTAAACACAAAAGACATCACACAAAGTTTGTCCGTAGTTTTTTTATATAGATATATATACTGTATATATTTATAAAATTCGTGCAATACAGTGTTTCAAGTTTATCACACAATAAGATAAACCTTTTTTTTTCCTAGATATAGCTATTCTCCACTACATAATATTTATAATTGACCACATAAATGCCTGTGTGCCGTTTTCCCCCCTTTTGAAGTTAAAAAAGCCCCCTGACTCCAGGAGATTGTGATTGGTTGTCCGTTTGCACACTGTAATGTCCCGTGTTGATCTCACGTTGGCTGGGATCATGGCGTAAAGGTTAAAGGTAAGATGATTGTTCACATAAATAATCTGTGTTTTCCAGAAGCTGACGGGTTGAAGGGTGTCGAGTGCAGCACAGTGAAAGTTTTCCGTTTTTTTTAAGAGGAGCTTTGCCTTTGGGATGCTGTCATGGTCACATGACAATGGAGGAAAACACACATGACACAGTTCATGCCCAACGTATGTGTAGCCCAATCAGAGCTCAAGGAAGACGGTGTCCTCATACATATTCATAAAGCTTATCCTGCTCTACTCAAAACGTAAAAGCCAGGATCACACTGTACTTTTTGTTTTTAATCTGTAAAGAAAGTATTTTTATACAACGTATGCATAATATACATTTGCAAAATTTGCATTGCAAACCCCCCCCCCCCACCCATCCATTTATTTTAACCCATTAATTGTCTTATTTTTTCTTCATCTTGGTTTTGAACGCACAGTTTGGGGTTGAGTTTTTCTGAATGTTTAATAACATCTATACAAATATTATATTTTTCTCTCATTGTCAAAATCGAGGTATTGTTTTAATGCCCCAGTGCTATTTTTTTTTTTAACTTCACGAGTGCTACTTCTACTGCTAACAATGATAACAAAAATATGACGGTTGTTTTCTTCTTCTTATATATATATATAAAAAAATCTCTTTTTTTTCCCTTTTTTTCCGTTTGTTTATTTGAACTTTTTCAGTCCATCAGTTGTGGTGCCGATCTGTTTACTGAGCTGGAAGACGAATTTCACACACTAAATTGCATGTTATCAAAGTATAGAAAACGGAAAATTCTTGAAAATAAACGCTTTCAACAAAGTTAGTGGTAATAATAACGACGATAATAACTCTCACGCATATTTAATAAGCTCATTATTCAGTAGTGCTTCGTTTCCTTCGTCACAACTAGGTGATTTATTAAAATAGTCCAAAGCACTTCAAACATCATCATAATAACAACACAACTAATCTCCGTCTTTAGGAAACAAGCAAAATAAAAGTCACAGTATTCAATAATTATTATTTCAGTAAATTCCAACAAAAAAAATAAATCTACAACCACACACAAACAACTCTTGTTGTTATTATGAGATGTGATTTTTTTTGTGTGTGTTTACACTTTAATTTTAAGAACTACTTAAACAGACAGTTATTTGCCTTGAATGATCTCTCGCTCCTACTGTCTACTGTCTTCCATTTGTTTTTTTTTTTGTTTTTTTGCTCTTTACGGTTTTCTTTTTCAACCCGATATATTACCCGATGATCTTCCGCCATGTTACACTGGTGTAGTTTTCCTGTTGAGTGTGTTGGAGTTGCTCTCTCTATCGCCTTTGCCTAGTCGATCTAACGTCCCCATGCCTCTCTCCCCGGTGGAGGAAGAGAAAGGAGGAGGCTGTGAGGAAGGAACGGAGTTGCTTAGTGGAACACTGGAGTTGGAAGAATTCTGGACCACCGAAGGATTGTGGGATTTGAGGGAGGGAAGCGTTCCGCTCATCATCATTCCTCCTCCTCCTCCTCCTCCGCTCTCCTTGGGAAAGCAGTTGTGAAGCTGGTAAAGTGTCGCTCGGTCCACCGTGCCGTAAAGGGGCGGGGCTCCCAGTCCTCCCAAACCGCCCAGTTTGGGGTCTCGAGAGAGGGTGTAGAGGGAAATATCGCCCCCTGGCAGAGCGGAGCGGGAGTGCGGGTTGGGCAGAGTGGAGACGGAGATGGGCCCCTGAGAAAGCAAACCAGACGGGGTCATTCCAAAGTTTTTCCCTCCTGGGGGGCCGCCAACCGGAGAGGGGTCCCGGGAACGCGAGGGGTCGGTGGATCGCGAGCTGGAGCGCGACCTGCGGCGGAAGCGGTAGCTGGGCAGTCGCAGCATGGCATGGGTGGTGCTCTTGAAGATGTCGGTGCGAGAGCGGCACCGCAGCTCCTTGTTCTTCTCGATGTATATGTTCACCGCCAGAACGCCCACCATCTCTGCCAGGATGAACGACAGCCCGCCGAAGTAGAAAGACCATCCATAGGAGTATTGCCACTTCTTATCCTCGTCCTTCTTCGGAGAAATGTCACCCAGAGCAGCCGAGATGTAGACGATCACGCCAATGATGTTACTCAAGCCTGCAATCGAAGAGTTAATATGAGTCTGTAGAGTATACTTGGACAATACTTAGATTTGTTTTATTAATATAGATTAATCATCATTCCTCCTCTGCCGCCTAACAATAATTATATTTGTTTTATTAAAATAGATTAATCTCTAAATTTAAATTTTAGATTTTACATTTTCTAAAAAATTAGATTTTCAAACTTAAAATGTTTTAATTTACCCAATTTAGATCATCGCTGATAAACGATCGACGTAATACAACAGTCTTGTCTTTTGCATTGTCACACAGCGTCTATTCAGTAACAAACGCTGTGTAACTGAAACGTGCTTTATAAATAAACTGAACTTGAACTTAAATCAACCTCTAAATTAATGTAATTTCAGTACATTTCTCCTACTTTGTTAACGAATGTACAGGCGGTACAGAATTGCACACAACTTACCTGCTGCTACAAACAGAATGCCGGCTCCCAGCACGATGTTCCTTTTGCTCTTGTAGAAGCGACTGGCAGCGATACAGACTCCGCCCATCAGCAGGAGGATGGCACTGAGAATGGGAAAGATGTTGGAGGCCCGGACCACTCCTGCCGGGAGAGATAATAGAGGCTTAGAGAGACAGATGGAAGGGTGAGATACGGCATTAGAAGTGTGAGACGAATCACTGTAAGTACAGGAAAGGCTGTTTTACACTTCTCACAACCCGTAAGTTCTAGCTTATTACAGTTGTGCTAATAATAAGCGCCGCGTGATTTACACAAAGCTGTTTCTATCCAGAATATTTAAATCTAGTCTTTTTCCACGGATGTTCAGCGTTTCTGTTGTGACTGGCAAACTTAGGACTATTTAAAGAAATGCCAACCAAATACCAAACAAAATGCCAGCCTACCCGCATGCATATTTTGTGCATGCATGCGCAAATCTGGCTTTAGTTCAGAAATAACTTGGAGCACTTCACAGAATATGAACTTTGAAGCAAGATATTCCAGAAATTGTCTTTGACATTAGGTTTTTTCTTCTTCAATTTGTCACCTCAGGAATCTTAAAGTTTGCTTTGTTATGTTAAATAGCAATACAATAGCCAAAGCCCTATATTATATGCTATAAACCCAACTTGTGCTTGTTTACTTTGTCTTTCTCTCCTGTTTACATTTTCTTTTGTGTTTATTATAATTGTCTTTTGATTTCAAATTTGTACATTTAAAATGCTTAAATGTAGTATTTTATATTTAAATGTGTGATAATATATTTTTGCCAAAGAGCTCACCCAATTTTATGCATGTATGTTAGTACAAGGACAATAAAGTACAAATATAAGAACCCTTTTTTAGAATTTAATATGCTCAAAATCTTAGGGGGTGCTTAGAATTGCCGATTTTAAAGATGCGTATAAACATAAGCAAACTATTTTTTCCATATTTCACGTCAAGAGCAATCACAAATAAACAGGACGTTGTCTTTTTTTTCAGATGTGCATAAAAGCTTTTATTGGCTCAATAACAGAAATAAAGAAACATTAGCCACGCAGCGACACTTAACAGACACCAAATAACACTGAAAGAAGTAAGACTAAACTAAATACAGTCATTCATATTTAAATAGACAGAACATATAGCATCCGGTAGATCCATGCTAATGGCTAATGTCAGAAAGTAAATACTAGTACATTACAATATCTTCTTTATGTTGCAGCTCAAACTTTAAATCCTTATGCAAATATAATACTTGCTGCGTTAGAAAAAGAAGAGGTACTTACGGAGGACATATTCTGCCCCATCATGATCAAAGTCGGCGTCCTCGGGGAAGTGATTGATCTGTGAGCAGACGCCGCGCTTCACCCCTGCAAACCAAAAGATGGGAACATCTGAGATAAGGCAGCATCTTGGTGAATCCTCTTAAAGAATTTAACATTTTACCGCATAAATGCTTTAAAAACATTGTGAGACTCAAATTATGCAAAAATATAAATTATTACTATATACTGTATCTATCTATATACAGTATACATGCTTATAGTATATGAATATTTATTTATTTATAGTAAATACAAATTTATACACGTCACCAAACAGAAATTATAAGAAATAAATGCATAAAGAAAGTTAAAAAATGAAAAGCTTTTAACATTTCTCGACCATTAAAAACACTTTGATAAACGCTTGCTTCCTTTGGTTTTATGAGCATTAGCAATTATTTCACTCATATGGAACGCACAAAACTCAAATTGATTTTGACAGGAAGCATAGGGTGGGTGCCAAAACAATTTCCCTCCGGGGATGAATAAAGATTTTTGAATCTTGAATTGAATCTTTTGAAAATCCCAACTTCAATGTGAAAGCCTGTGAATTTTGGAACACTAAAACAAACACATCACAAAACGTGAATTAAATTTTTGACATTTTAATGGAATTATTCCACACTTCCTTTTTGAAGGTCACATATCCTGCCAATAAGTGTCAGTGGGAGGAGCTATGCAATGGGCTGGTATTTAATGAAAATGCAGACACTTAAAAGCAATTTTAAAGCTCAAACAGGTGCTGTAGACTAATTATGCAAATTAAGATAAATTGGCAAATGATTGGACAACAGAGGTTCTTCTAATCAAACTAATACATTTATAGGGTGCGAATATTCGTCATTTTTTATTTCTAGCAACTATGGATAACTTGATGTATTAGAATAAAAATAAGATAATATAATATGAAAACGTATCTATAATAAAAAAAATGATTAAAATGAGCGGAAAACCTAAATGGTACGTAAGTAGGATTAGTAGTAAAAAAAATTTATCAAATTTACACTTTAGAATTGCAGATAAATGCAGCAAAATAAAAGAATATAGATTGTAATTTTATCTCATAAATCTTATATTATATCTCATAAATATACATGTAGTCGATGTAGCTTGGTATATAATTTAAAGGTATGTCATTTGAAGTATGCTTGTTCAAGTATATTAAAAAGGTCAATAAAATGGTTGTATATACCGTAAAACCTCTAATAGAATGCCATGGCGGTCAAATTTTCATCCGTTTTATCTCATTGATCAGGGTGCGTTCCATTAGAGTTTTTACGGTAAATATTAATCAAATTGATTGATCATAACAGCATTTATCACGGACAAAACCATCTCACTTACCTATACAGTTGAGTACGTACAATTGTGATTAGTTTACATTGTATGTTTATTTTATCATTGTATCGTTGTAATTTACTCTAATTTGTACCTAATGGTATCTTAAAAAACATTAAAATTAAAATACATAAACATTAGGAACCCGGAGCAGTGGGCAGCGATACGCCATGTGTCAGGGGGCATGTTGGGGTCAATGTCTTGCTCAAAACCTTCCGAAACAGGATCAGAACCTGCAAGGTTTAGATGGCCGGTCCAACTCTCGATCGAACAACAGTTTCCCAATTAATGCTTGGCTTTTACTTTTTCGGTATCCACAGTAGATTCATCTCGGCTAATCTCTGAGGAAGGCACGAATGCCTTGACCTTTAAACTAAGCCAAGAGTGGTGTAACACTGAAGTAAGGCAGAGCGAAGCTTTAATGAGATTGTGGGAGAAACAAAAAGAGACGAGTGAGAGGCTGCGCTGCTATGATGATTGGGAATCCAGGCTTATCTTTAATTGAATGCTTTGTTATCACGGAGCTTAAGCGTAAGGCTAATTTAGGGGAGGACAATGGCTGCTGCGGACGGGATGAGTGGGAACATGCGGTAACAGAACACACTTTACCAGTGTGACGGCGGTGCCTCGCGGTATACATCTACTGTATACACCGACATTATTAATGAGCTTTTTTAGGGCAATACTGTAAATACTGTAGTCATTTCCGCGACAACTTAAATCAAAGCGCATGAAATATGCGTTTTAAAATCGATACAAATAAATGTTGTATGATGTCATCAATATGTGAAAGGTATATGTGCAGCGGGGGGACGTCCTGAAATGACCTGAATCACAACGGATGCTTTTTTATATTTTGCTTGTTTAAACTATATTTTACTTATATTATAATTATATTTATATTAATTTTGTTCAAATTACATTTAACTTCCTTAATTATTCCTGCTAAAATAAATACTGTATTTAAAATAAATAAGCACTAAAAGAACCTGCTTTTTCCAGTGGCTGCGTCGCATCCAGGACAAGCATTATCTTATTGAAAACTATTTTAACCAATCACATAGAAACAAATTGCTTTGAAACTTTCTTTTCAACCAATGGGATTTTGAGCTCTTTTTTTGACTGTTTTATGACTTTTATCCCTGTCAGGTGATAGTTTTCAGATTTGATTCAGATTTAAATCTCAGAAATCTTTTTCAATAACGGTGGAAACATTGGTAGGACGGACACTCGCATAGACACTCTGAACAACAAATCAATCGAATTGGTTTAAGGAACAAGTGGGAGGAGCTATACATGAAATTGCAAAAACATTTCGCAGAAGCTTTGTGAAATTTAAAAGCGCAAGCAGGTGCTGTAGATTAATTAAACAAATTAGGATAAATTGGCAAGTGATTGGGCAACAGACATTCTAAAGCTAATCAAACTAATTATTTTATAGGGGGCTAATAATATTGACCTTTGTTGTTTATACTGATTGGATAAAATAAACACAGAATAATACAAATAGATAAACCAATAAATCAAACACAAATACAAGAAATACAAAACCGGGAGGGAATCCGTTTGAACTTGAAGTTATTTTTCAACATTTAATTTATTAATTTTCTAATTTCTTATTAATGTATTATTTATTTTAACTCTTTCTCCAAAACACGCGGCATAGAAGCGCTTTCTGCTACACTAGTGCGAAAATTGTAAGTAAAATGAAAAACGAAACAAAAATGCTTGGAATTTTGGAATGTTCACGTCCTGACGTCACACAAACATTAAGCATTATCCAGTAAAAACATGGTGTTGTCCCGAGCAAAGCCTGTGATTGGCTCCAGCCCGCAACCTGGAAATGGACTGAAATACAGGAAAACGTTTTATATTTCTACCGTTGTTATATATTTTTCAATCTTTGTCCGTGAGGCAGATTCAGTTATTTATGGCTCGAGAGCCACATGTTCCTGATCCCTGGTGTAGATCATAATTGTAGAATGAACAGAGTAATCAAACTGCTTTGAGGAACAAGAGGAAAAGGAGGATTTTTGGTGAAATGTTTAATTTTTCTAAACTATATTACCAGTTTGAGGATATTATTGATGTTTGTACGTGTGTTGCTGTTGTTTGCGGAGGGATATGTGCATTTATAGAAAGTTTAAGTTCCTGTAAAGGTGATCTGGTTACTTTTAACCAGCCTTAATATATTAATATAGCAGTTATTATAGCAAGGTAATCTAAGTTAATACAGTATATTAATATAACTTAAGATAGCAGTGATAAAGTGATTTTTTTTTTCATCTCACAAACATATCATGTCAAATTGCAGACGCTTTTACTATTTAGTTATTAAATAAAAATATAAATATAAAAAAAAAATCATATAAAAATAAAGTATATTAAAAATAAAATATAAAATACAGACGTATCTGTGAGGGAGCGGCTCTTTATAATGTATTTCTGCACAATATGATGCTTTTTATAAACATTAATTTGTTTGTGATGGGCTTGTTGTTTCAGTTGGACCACTAGTGAAGGCCTTGGTGGGACATTTCCGGTCGGTGGGCCGCGTGATTTGTGATGTTTGTATTTATATTTTTATCCAGCACAAAAGATCTTAAAGTGAAGCCATCAAAATGGTATCTGACCTTCTAGACAACAAATCCTCCACAGCCCGGAGTGTGTAAGTGCCCCGGGGTCCTTCTTGTCTTTATTGTGGGGGTCTTCTTGAGTGACGTTGGTGGTACTGTTGCAGATGAGTGCCCGCGAGTACAGCCAATAGTCAGTGCCGATAGCCACCGTCATCAGGCCGAAGGATGCAAACGCACCCACGATGGTGAGAAGGATCTGGATGCCCTTCTCACACACCATGCCTAAAGAAAAACAGATGGGAAACATCACAAAACGTTCTGATTTGTTGCTTTGTTTTACAATTGGAATTTTTGTAGGATTGTTTTTTCTAATTTCTTTTTTGGCAAAATAAATGTTGAGGTGGTAACTTTAGGAACTTTAGGAATTTTAGTTTTTTTTTTTGATAAGTAAATGGACATTTTTTTTATTTACAAAGATATTTTGTTACTTTAAATGCATACTTTTATTTACAATATGTTGTTACTTCCACGAATATTCGTAAAGTCGTTTTTCTTGCGCTCTTACTCCAGCCATTACAGTAAAATGTTCTGTGTGCTTATAAAGAGTATATCACAAGCTAGTCTTTAAGACCATTAAATTATGACCAAATCAGAAGTACAGTATGACGTTTACAGAAAGTTTACTTTTTTATTTAATAAATGTCTAAGTTCATATCCAAAGAGCCAAAGTGACCCACGTATTCGCCTATTTTGTGCAAACTTATCAGTTTCTACACTCGACTTTTCTACTGTTAGAGAAACAGTGGAGTCTACATCATGTAAAAAAATAATTTATTTGTTTCTTACTAGATATTTTGACAAGATCATTAGATCTCATGTTTTGTTCCTAATTTTAGTTTTTTCCATTAAGTTCAGTGATCACATACCAGAACAACAACGTATACTACCAGAACAAAGGAAAAATAGAACCTCAGAGAAGAACATCACCTGATGGCGTGTTTCTGTCCTTCGACTCAATTTTGAAATCTTTCTTTTCCTCGTCAGATGAGAATGTGCTGTCCCCTCAATCCGGGCAGCATCCATCGACTGTCCTCGCACACTCTCCTCTGCTCCTTCCTGCACTCGTTCACTTCCTCTGTGCCTTTGCTGCGCTCACAGGACAGTGGACGAAGCTTCTGGCTCTCTTGGTAAGGCCTCTTGTATGTAGATGCTATTTCTTTTCAGTCCTGTTCATCCCTGATGCAAAAGCCTAAAGACACAGAGAAAGAGAGAGAGAGGAGTCAGATTGACTCCCGTAGAAGATGCTTGGGGAAACTTTGGGGAGAAATGTTATGCTCAGAGGGAGAAGGAGGGGGGCAAAGGCAGGTCTATGGGGTTGCCATGGTAACACGGAACTGCAAAAGCTTGAGCAGGGAGAGACGGGAGGGCAGCAGTGTTTTCATCCCTTGGGGTGAGATAAGAAACAACTGACAAACATGCAATTCAGCAACATGACATGAATGAGATCGTTTCACACGTCCTGACCGAGCTGGAAACGGAAAGATCACCGTGCCGAGTCGGAATTCTTCACCGCCGAACACCGACCCTCGTGCGAGCGCGCACAAAGGGAAAACTTACAGAACCAGAAGACAATCGTGCAGTACGCATAATTTAGCAAACATAATTTAGCAGACATAATGCAGTGCTGCCTAGGCTGTTAATAATTCATAATGCAATATGGCACAGCCGTCAAAATGGGTTAAACCCTGTTTGCGTGGCAAGCCTCTGCAGTAGTGATTTGCAGCACTCGGAGGAAAAAAATCCATTCTGAGGGTGGAATGGGTACAATATGGGTGAAGAATGTCTGTGTGGCATTGAAAATCTTGTTTTAAAATAATCGGTCGATCATTTGTTTGATTTATCAGACAGCTCTTTTGCGACAATAATAATAAATGTTATGTTGAGCTTTTGTCTATCCTCAATAATAGCAACACCTGTATTAAAATGTCTTTAAGAATAAGAATGTATGAGAATGTCAGTAAACATTTAGTTTTGAGATTTGAGATGCAAATTTGAATATTCAAATAAAATCAAATGCAATGACACACTATAAAAATAATTCTAATTTGATTATATGAGAAGAGAGAGAATGTATCACTAAGCTGATAAATAATAAAATAAACAAAATATTATATAAAAAAAACAATAAATATTAAATTAAAGATTTTCTAACAATTATTAGAAACTAAATATATTAATATTTGATTAATATATTATTATATCTCATTATATCCCTGGTAAAACTGATCTCTATGCTACATTTCTTATAATCTCCAGCACAACAGATTCAAAGACCAGCAAATTCTAAACAATTAGCAAAGCCATGAGAAAAAATGGCTCGCAGTTCAATCTTGAAAGATAACACATGGTATCTCACAACAAAACATGGCAGGGTTCCTCTACAAACGCATCACACTGAACGTGAAAGCAAATGTAACATTAAACTGAGCTGGTTACAGTCCAAGAAGAAAAGGAAAATGCTGGAAGTGACTTCTGGGAACATGTTTCAATTACAACTCTTGTATGCACGGCATGTATCATACACTCCACGCACAGTATGACCAATGAATTATGCACTACAGTTTTTCTATTGGACTAAAAGGCAATTGAGACTTTGAACCTGCTGCTAAAGATCGTAACACACTTCTCTGTAGATCTCGCTGTGTGTGTGTCTGTGTGTGTGTGTGTGTGATCTTGGCCTGTTGCTGAACAAATTCATAAAACATGTTAATAATAGTGTGTGTGCGAATAAACATATTTATACAGTATCAATCTATCTATCTATCTATCTATCTATCTATCTATCTATCTATCTATCTATCTATCTATCTATCTATCTATCTATCTATCTATCTATCTATCTATCTATCTTTCTATCTATCCATCTATCCGTCCGTCCGTCCGTCCATCCCTCAATCCACCCATCTGTCCATCCGTTCGTCCATTCGTCCTTCCATCCATCCATCCATCTGTCTATCCGTCTATCTGTTCATCTGTCTGCCAGTCTGTCTATTAATATAGCTACACACAGTATGCGTTTATGAATGTGCATAAGCATACATTATGAATGCATATTACAATTTTATACTATGTACATATATACGTTCACACATTTACACAAATACGTATATGATAGATGGCTGAATGGAAGGACAGACATAAAGGCAGATATTAGATAGATGGATAGATAGATAGATGGATGGATGGATGGATGGATGGATGGATGGATGGATGGATGGATGGATGGATGGATGGATGGATAGATAGATAGATAGATAGATAGATAGATAGATAGATAGATAGATAGATAGATAGATAGATAGATAGATAGATAGATAGATAGATAGATAGAAGTGTGTTCTATAAATAAATATTTTTATTTGCACATTCACATCCACAAACACACACTTACTCTATTATTTATTTTTACCATAACAATAAAAGTGTATTTCAGTATTTTATTCAATAATGTGCATGTTTGCGAGTGTGTGAGTGAGAGTGTTCAGACTGTAAATCGTGCTTTTGTATTTTTTAGCTTTGACTTCTTCCAAAAAGTTAAAAACTTCATTTTATCAAAACAAGCGTCTTCTAAAACGAGTTTCATACTAGGCAGAACGTCCGTGTGTTTGCTCAGTCTGCTCACTCCAGTTCCTGATAAGTAAATCCAAGCATATGGCTTGGCAGACCATGAAAATCACATATTTATTTAAGATTATTTATAGTCGCACAAAGGCAAGAAATAAAGAAATAAATAAAACAAAGCGTCTCTCAAGAGACTGTGACGTTTGGCTTTAGAGTCTTGCTTCTCTATGGCTGCCATGCTGGATTGATTTGCAACGCTTTAGGGGAAAAGAAGTGACACAAACCAAGTAATTTACCTCAATTATAATATGTCACCATACATTAGACATGCAAACTCTGCTGCAGAATCACTGATGATTAATAATCCACTTAGACAAATCATGTCCTCAATGCAAAACCTATTGTACAAAACTGTACAGCACACCACACTGACTTCAGAATAGTGAATACATTTATTATACTAAAATCTGCCATTTATTTCAGAGAGAAAGATAGACAGGGTGAGCAAGAGAGTAAAGCAGAAATGCAAATAGACAAAGAAAAAGAGAGAGAGAGAGGGAGACTGTATGGAGATAGGTCTTAAAGTGAGACAGAGACAGAGAAAAAGAAAGAGACACAAAAAGACAGAGATACAGAGAAAGAGAGAAAGATAGATGCAGAAAGACAGACACATGGAGAAAGAGAACCAGACAGAAAGGAGGAGAAAGAAAGATAGACAGACAGAGACACAGAAGACAGATAGTGAAAGACAATGAGACACAAAGAAAGGAGGCTGAGAAAGACAAAAAAGAGAGAAAAGACGAGAAAGAGAAAGACAAAGAGAGGCATAGAGAAAGACAGAGAGACACGTAGAGAGAGAGAAAGAGAGAGAGAGAGAGAGAGAGAGAGAGAGAGAGAGAGAGAGAGAGAGACATGGAAAGATAGAAAAACAGAGAGACATGGAGAAAGAGAGAGAGAGAGATGGAGAGAGGGAGAGAGGAGGAGAGAGAGAGATAAAGAGAGGGAGAGAGTGAGAGAGAGGGGAGGGGGGGCATACGTACAGACAGACAGAGAGAGACAAAGAAAGAAAGAGACAGATAAGAGAGATAGATAAACAGAGAAAGGGAGATACAATGAGAATGACAGACAGAGTAGGTGAAAAAGAAAGACAGAACAATGATAATGAAAACGAAAAGGATATCTGTTGCATTACACCATAGTTCAAATGTATGACATCAAGAGCCCATTATTAATGATCACATTAATATCCTAATGTATTGATGGATTCCGGGCAGCACATGTGTTCGGATGCTGAGGGTGTGAGGCCGCACTCAACTGAGAGATGACATGGTTAATGAAGGATTCCAGTGCAACACCTGAGCTCTCCTGCTCTCTCTCTCTCTCTCTCTCTCTCTCTCTCTCTCTCCCTCTCTCTTTCTCACGCAACATCTCATTCTTCCTCCTCTCCGTCACTGACTCCTGAGTTGCGCATGCTTTGTTCATACTTCTTATACACGTGCACTGCAAAAATTCATTCTTGACGAGCAAAAAAAAACCTTGAAGTTACACAATAAATCTTAAATTAACTCAGCTTAGAATTAAGAGTGAAATATTAATTTGCTTATTTATAAAAAATAGGAATTGATTCAAACTGTCTTACCATGTAAAATTTTCTTACCCCATTGGCAGATAATTTTACTTTTTTACTCATTTTGTGTAATTATTTTCTTGTTTTTTCATGTGCATTTTTTGCAGTGTGACATCAAGCGAGATGATTTTGCCATCAGACAGGAAGGGAATAAAAAGAAAAACAAGGGTAAGATTAATTGTTTGTTAAATTAAAACAGGAAAAACAATTGGGAAGAACAGAACCTTTACACAGGTGAAACACTGGCTTGTAAATAAAGAGAAACTAAGCACAGCTCAACACAATCAAAAATGCCAACAGTCTGAGCCAGAAAGAATCATGGGAAATGGAGTCTGTGACAAACACATTAAGCAATATAAGATGCTGTATTATGATATCATGAAGATGCTAACAATCAACAAAAAGATCTGAATAAAGAGGAAATCATATTGATACATTCTATAGTTATAGTTATAGACAGGATTTAAAGTTAGCAAAATTATTCAATCTGTGTCCCTATCCTTTAGTGCTGACTTGGGAAATGTAGAAGTTGTGCATTCTGTCAGCAGTTTTCGAGACTTACACTTTCAAGAAAAGAATAAAAGGGCCAATCTGGTCATTCCGTGAACAGACGACACTTTGAAGATGTTCATTTAATGAATCATTTAGCAGACACACTCTCTGCCTGACCTTCATCTCACAAGCCCGGCTCTTTAACATGCTCACCGCTAAACCCAATGTCATTTTGATGAACCAGCAGGCAATGCATTAAAACACTGAATGCTATTTGCATACTAAAAAACTTTGGTGTTCAGGTTGGTTATCAATAAGGTCACCTTAAACCTTCAAACCACGACATACAATATAAAAATGGCCAGTGGAAAAATGGGTCTAATTCCAGTGAGATAAGTAATAATAATAATAATAATAATAATTCAACCTTTATTAGTCCCTCAGTGGGGAAATTTTTTCTCTGCATTTAACCCATCCGACACGAACTCGGAGCAGTGGGCAGCCACACAGTGCGGCGCCCGGGGCACCGCCCGGGGCAAGTAGCACACAATTGTGGTAAAAAAGAAAAATAGTTCAAATGCTTGAATATAAAAAAATTTCAACAGTAAAAAAAAAAATATATATATATATATATATTATGATATATTCTGTTTCTCGGGAACCTGAATCCTATCACAGAGCAGGACTCAGAGACACACACATTCACACTCTCACTCTCACCTATGGCTAATTTTATCGACTCCAGGAACAAGGAAGTTTCAATGTTTCCCTGTAAATGTGAACATGTTCTTCCGAAAGCATTTAAAAAGATTTCTCTGAGACATGATTAAATCTTTAGCTTTTAATTTCAGTGAGTTTCAAGTGAATTTAAAAGGCTCATTTACCACAAACACGTTACTGAATGCAGAAAAAAACAATGCAGTTTAAATTGTGCTGCGGTTTTCCAAAGCGATGCCCAAAGGATGTGAGTGAGTGGGGATCGTCATTCAGTTTGCTTGAATCTAATCAACATCCTCTCTTCCCACAAGCAGTTAACAGAGTCTCTAAACGAGACCAGAGTCTTTTTCTAAATACCTTCATAGAAGCTTAAACGCATAAAGGTTTCGCTTATAGCTTTTCTGTGATTATAATGCATACATATCATATACATGGATAAAATAAAAGATTTGAAGACGTATGCACTCAAGCAGCCTTGTGTCTGTATTTAAAGAACACCAATCTCATTCCGTGAAGGTTTTAGTCCCAGTTGGGACTGGTGCAAAGAACGTTAATTATCAGCGTCTAAAATCTCTAAAACTATTATAATCACTGCAGATATTTTTATTCTCACGTCTTTATATCTGTCAACGTTACAATTCAATAAAAACAAAAAGCAAGAGTAACAAAGTTGCACAAGCATTTGACGCCATTATTTAAAAGTGAATTACTCATGACACATGAGCAGTAGAACGTCTGGTCCGGTTTGAATTTGCTACATCAACACTAGTTGATTGTACCGAGAAAAACCTCTTTTGCCAGAGTCATGAGGATACAGCTAAAGCATTGATCGAAAAGTACGGGGGTCAGTTTGTTCCGCTTTGTCTGATGCGGCATGTTTTAAAAGATGTATTAGTCTGGTGCAACAGACGCTGAGCGTGCGAGTAAAGTGAAAATTGCTAAGTATGGCTAAATATGGCTTGCAATATTATTGTATTATGTCAATATGGCCACTATTATTACAAAACATGGCCTGTGTAATTATTATATTATATAAACAGAAAGGCTAAATCTTATAGTTGATCTAAATAGCCAACAAAACCCACATAATTACTTATAATCTCAACCAGAATTTGCTTCTAATCATGAGCAATGGCTCCAGAGTTTAATAATGGTAGACTTTCTCTTTTTCTTGTTTCTCAAAATATTGCATAAAATAAAGTTACCACTGCATTGCTGACACTGGACTCTTCAAGTATTACATAATCGTGATCCCAGGAGACCGAATCTGTTTAAGCACAATTCTTGAAAGAGAAGCAATACAACTTGAGGTGATTTGTACCATTAAAACAATTTGGTCTAGATAAATGTCACTTAAATAATAGAGGGAAATCTTAGACATTCTTCCTGTTGTCACAAAAACACATGAAAGCAACATAGCAAAAACTGTCTGTTTTTCCATCTTTTTTTTGGCTGATTGCTTTTGCTTGAAGCTTCTATTTAAAGCAAAGTGCAAATAATCATTAAGAAATACAATGAATATCAAAAAAACTACATCACAATATTCAAGGTAGAAATGTGGTAACAGACAATGAAAAACGAGGTATGAATAAAGGTTTTTGTTCAATGAAGAACGTTTTTGGTTTGTGTTCATCTCTCTCTTTCTCTCTCTCTCTCTCTCTCTCTCTCTCTCTCTCTCTCTCTCTCTCTCTCTCTCTCTCTTTTTATATATCTATCAGAAAACAATAACAGTAATAATGAACTATTAGAAACACATTTAGGAATTTGTTTTAAAAAATATAATATTGTGTTATATTTTATTATTTAAATATAAATAAATATAAATAAGGCCATTCATTATTAAAATACGTATTTGTTTATAATATATCAACATTCTAAATATTTCGTTTTCTTAATATGTGTTTTGTTAATAATAATAATAATTAAAAAGCTAATGTAATGTATTTTATCTGGAGAGATTCATAAAAAAGTTGTAGCTTGCTTTTCTTTTCTAAAAAATATAGAGTTGATGCTTGGGCCATTGTTTCCTTTAAAGCCAATTTAACAAACAAACAAACAAACAAACAAACACAATAACAAACAAACAAACTGATTTCCCACACAGCTTTCTATTTTTTAAGCTTTCACTCTAACATTCTGAAATCCATCGTCATCCATCGGTGTGACAGGTGGACCTCATCCTTTGAAAATGGTTCCTGGCTTCACGTGCACCAAAGGCCACGATCTAAAGTTCACGTGATGTGACCGGAAAGCACGGACAAAACATGCACGAGCAAGGCTGAAACTGGCCGTGCTCGTGATCAGCGAGATCAGATAAACGGTCAGGGTGAAGTGTGGGTGTTGACAGGGGGAGGCTGGGCGCTGATGCAAGCCGCAGTGCATTCATTACAAGACACCGAAAATGGACGCCAAAGAACCTTTCGTTTTCGTTTCACGGAGCTAAACGGACCAGACGTGTCCGAAGGTCCACAGAAGCGTCGTTTCCTCCTAATCGAGGCTGATTTGCTTCTCTGATCGACTGATAATCAGGCTAATGCCGCGCGCGCGCCTCGGATGCAGAACGGTCTTTTCCATCACAGTTGAAGCTTCCATTTCCCCGTTTCTTTGGGTCAAGCTAGAAAACCAACAGCAGGCGAAAAGCTTTGAGGAAATCGACAGATGAGCTCGCAGGCTTGCAATTTGGCATCGATTGATTCCGCTTTTTACACCGCACATGGGCGAGCACATGCCGTCGGAAAACAGTTCCAACAACTCGCAAAAAAAAAAAATCAGACACACAGAATGTAAAATAAATCTGAGGTGACATCTTACTTGTTTAGTTTGTCTCCTGCCTGAAGACCGTCGCGTTCCCGAGGAAGATGCTGAGGAGAGATGCCTGCATAGGAATTAGATGCTAAAATCGAGCGTTGACTCGGTTCGGAGGAGAACGTGCTTCAACGGATTTCGTGTTTAAAACAAATAAGTTGTGGACGTGAATCTCTCTTAAGACATTTAGAGCATAGACGAGATCGGCGCGCACACGTCTCCACGTCACTGAAGCACGGATTTGTCTAGCGCGAGGAGCCAATGCGTGTGCACGACTGCGTCTCCCCCGCCCGCGCCCTCCGCAGCCTCTTACTCCCTCTGTGTGTGTGTGTGTGTGTGTGTGTGTGTGTGTGTGTGTGTGTGTGTGTCCGTGTCCGTGTGTGTCTGTGTGATGTATTCGTTGTGTTTATGGGACCATATGTCCTCAGGAATGTAAAACCAGTATTTTTAGAGGACTTTTATTTTGTGCTTATCGACAGTCACGCTGTTTTATTAGTGGCTAGCCGTTTATTAAACATAAATGCAGATTATATTGCCATTAACAACATGGGCTCTAAATGGCATAATTTCTATTCATTGTCATGTTTCTATAATTAAGCATAACTTATCTGGCACTCGAACATTTGTAGTGTTGTTAGGGTCATGTTAGTAATTAGATTAGAGGCCAATCATTAAAAAAAAAAAAAAACATTTTTATTTATCAGTGTGTTTGAAGTGCAGACAGAAAATAAAATGGACAGATAAAGGTTAGGCTGCAATGATACGCCCTTTGAATAAAGCCCCCAATATCTGTAATATTGCAACATCTAACAAGTCCTATTTTAAGATTTCCAGCACCCGAAAGGTTCCACAAGTGATAAAACATCAATAGATTATCTGTTTGTCTATATCTTTATCTATGGTTCTGTCTGTCTATCTGTCTGTTTGTCTGACTGTCTGTCTCTATTTGTCTGTCCATCCATCCATCCATCCATTCATCCATCCATCAACCTATCTTTTAGTAACCCCCAGTGTTACAAAGATGTTATCTATCTATCTATCTATCTATCTATCTATCTATCTATCTATCTATCTATCTATCTATCTATCTATCTATCTATCTATCTATCTATCTATCTATCTATCTATCTAGTATCTGCTTATCTGCCTATCTATCTGCCCATCTTCCCATCTATCTATCTATCCATCCATCCATCTACCTATCTTTTAGTACCCCCCAGTGTTACAAAGATGTTAGAAAGAAATTTTGTACATAATGTCAATATTGTGTAATTAAATGAGCGATTACAGTCTGCGCAGACTTTAATTCCGAGAATGAAGTATTTTAGACGAGCGATTACATCATTAGCTCAATATAGGAGCAATGAGGAGAAATCAGCAGTGATTTATATAACTGTGTGCGTGTAGGTGAGGAGAACGGCACAGTCGTGTTGGAGATGATGCTATTGCCGCGCTGCTAATGAAACGCACTGTTATCAACCTGAGAAGCAGCCGAGGGATCAGTCAGAGAGTTCCGCAGGGGGAGGGATGGAGGATTGCTAGGGAAAAATGTCAGGTAGAATGCGACACACGCTTCAAACGTGGGGGAATAGCTTTTGGTCAGTGAGGGAACATTCTCTCTGCAGGTTCTACTGGAAGATCAGAATGTGAATACAGAGTAAGGAGGAGGGGTAATGGAGAAAAAAAGTGCATTGGTTGGTCCTGATGCAAGTCATTCTTCACTGGCAAGACGTAATACCTATTAAGAAGGAAGACAAAACACAGACTGTAGTCATTTGTTCATCAGAATATAGTGAACTGTGACCTTCAAGAGTAACCTCAAACAATCTCTCTCTCTCTCTCTCTCTCTCTCTCTCTCTCTCTCTCTCTCTCTCTCTCTCTCTCTCTCTCCCTCTCAAACAGAGCAAGAAATGGCTAATGCTGTGTGACAGCTCTTTCATGCAGTAATGTTGGTGAAAAGAGAGCTATATCCAACTCTTGACTGACACACTGGGGAAGTCTTCCCCACCCCCTCATAAGCGCATACCAACACACACATACTTTTATTATTTGCCGCACCAAATGTGCATAGGCATGTTAAGCACCTTGGATGGAAAACAAAACCCCAAAAGGAAAGAAAACGGCAGTAATGCGACTGTTGTGACAGGCTGCTCAAACACAAACACGCAGAGATGGGGAGAAAGGGATGGAGAGACATTGTTTTGATCAATTGGACTGCATGCCACCCTTGAGGCAATGGAACGATGAAGCACAGAGCAGAAAAGCACTTAACAGTCCCAGTGAAAATAATACAGGCATACAAGGCACACGCGCAGATATACATGCTCTGCTTTTTTGTGATTTACGTTTTGTTGTATTTCACCACGGATGCTGGTGGCGATTTTATAGTTCAGTTTTGGATTAAACTTTATTCATTTTTTTTTACCATTTAATTTTATTGTTGAATAACATGGTTCTTTTCATATTGAAATTGACCATTCCTCCTTACAATGATGGATACAGGAAGTATACAGGCTTGTATATACAGCATTACAGTGATGGTGATAATGACGGTCTTGATTTAAGGATATAATCAACTAGCTTTTTTTTTTGATAATTCATCATGCATAAATTGAAATTAATTATTTACATAATGGATTATTTAATCATTAATATTTGTACACGCACAAATGCACTATGACACGATTCTAAAATGCGTTTTATGCGATTATGCGTATATAAAATACTATTGATTATTAAAGGTTAATGTGTGAATAAATGAGTGATTTCAGGACCACGGACAGTTTCGTGTTGTATTTACAAAACTTTCTCCACAAGAGGGAGCTTGTACAACGCAAATCAGACTGAACAAACAACGATTTACAAAATAAATTCATTCATGTTGATTTAACATTTTATTTTTTAACCAAACTGTTTCCTGAAAAGGCAGTGAAACAATCACCACCACATGTGACACAATATGATAACTTGAAATGCATCATATCTCTCTTCTCTGTGGCTCATCTGTCTTTATCCCGAGCTCAATAAATATAATATTTGCAGTATTTGCTTGACACTTGATATTATAAACACTGACAGTCACAGATTAAGATGGTTTGAGATTTCTCTTTTGCATCTCCTTTAGAAGTACGCTACAGATCACTTGTGTAACTTAAGTTGAAGCCTAAGTGAAGAAACTTGCCAGGTAACAAGTGCAACTGTGCTTTAAATGACACACATAATACATAGTTTTGTTCTTTTGTGTGTGTGTGTGTGTGTGTGTGTGTGCAATTGATATACTACAATGTAAAACTCTCTTGTGCAATTGAAAATGCTACAATATCACAACGACATTCTTCAAAAGATTTACAGCCTCTTTGTGTTTCTCTTTTCATATAAAAACTATAACTTCCTTTACAACACATCACACCACACCGTGTTTCCCGTTTCATTTCCAAACAAATCATGAAAAAAAAACGACAAGCTGTCTTCCTGGACTTAGCACGGAGAAGCGCTCATACGCATGTGTGTGTGATAGTGAGGTGCTGGAGCTGGTGCTGAGGAGAGAGGCAAGGTCTGAGAAGATGCTCCACCCGGGTGAAGTGGATGGTTGTGGGCAAACGACGGGGCAGAGCCAGCTGTTGGCAGCTGGTATCCAACTCCAGATGTGGGACTGGAAGCAGCAGTGATTCCTGGTGATGACGGGCTCTGTGGACCACCGGCTTTGGGGTTCTGAGTCAGCTGGATGGAGATGTCGCTGGAGACCTCCGAGGCGCTTCGGCCACGCTGAGGCGGAGGCCAGGTTTCTGGGTGCAGGAATTGCCCGCTGTAGTCGCTGCCCTCAGACAGGCGGGGGCGATAGAGAGCTGGGTGAGGTCGGTACATCTCTTCTTCGGCATAACGCTTCATGAAAAGATACACGGACATCACACCGGCACCCTGAGCCATTAAGACAGAAACAAAGACATCTCAATGTCCAGCATGAGGACATGTATGAAGGAGGTAACTCTTGTAGTTCTTGGGAGCAAAAATACCGTATTTGCAAGAATATTAGCATCAGCCAGATTATTCAGGCACAAAAAAAAAAAACCTGAATATATACTATATACATTCGAATACTTTTTACGAACATAAATACCTTATGGCTTCATACTTCTCTTAAAGTACTTATTTAAAAAAAAGCCTAACTAGATGAAAAAAGTAGCAACGTTACATTTGATTTCTAAAGGTAGTACAGTATACTTCCAGAAGGGGATGATGCCACTATGCTATGTGACACTTACTGTGTTCATACATGAGTGTAATGTGTAATTAATGAATACTGAAAATAATACATAAAATAAAAAATCAGCACATACACTGATTGGGACATCTTCTCTCAAACTTTAAACCAGGAAGACTTAAGACCAGCACCTCCACGTTTTTGTGCTTGTAAAATTGTGAAAAAATGTACTAATATTTGAGTAAATACGGTATAACAACGTCCACTTTTTAATGATCAAAGAAGCTTGAAACAGTTGCATCCAAGTTGCCTTTGAAACTTCATTTTGCATAAAATAATTTTGATGAACCCGGATAACCCAGCAATCATTTGCGATGAAGCTAATGAAGCTGCAACTGTTCAGCCACAAAGTAGAACATTTCTGAGATCCATTCATTAAAGATATAGTGCTCTGGAAGCTTCTTGCGATAGATGAAGGCATATGTCAGTACGGGGTTATTTTAAAAGCATCTGCTTCAGCAGAATCAAGTGACATGATTACAGTAGCATCATTCGCCCGGACCCTCGGGCCTTAGTGCATATCAAATAAAATCATATGCTAAAGTCAAGCTTCAGCTGGAAATCTCACTTGGATGTTTAGAGTTCAAGGACACAAGGCTATGGTTAACTTGACAGGGAATATTTCAGAAAAAAATATTCCATTACAATGTTATTTGAACTAATATTTTATCTGAAGTCTCTTACCTCTTTGAGCAGAAAGGAGCTGGCAGCAAATGCAAAAGACCAGCCATAGCTATAGTTGAAGAACTGCTCGGGTTCCCGGGGTCTGTTCATTACTTCATCATTGATACTGGAGATATACAGCACTAAGCCCACCACCAGACTCAGTCCTGAAACAGAGCGGGGAGGACCAAATATACAGATTTATAGATTCAGGCTTAAAGGTCTGGAAGAAATAGCAATTTTTTTGCAAATTATTGCAGCAAACACACACACACACACACACACACACGAAAAAAAAAGAGACTAGTTTCTACACTGGATATCTGTTAAATATTGCATACAATTTGATACTGATTGCATACTGATCCTAATTACTTTTAAAGTTCTAACTACTTAATAAATGTTAATAAAATGTTTAAAATATTTCTTATACTTATTTTTTGTTTGGAGGCGTCATGATTGTTACATTCACATTCAATTTAAAAAGTACACATAAAATATACATTTCATTGAAAACGTACCCCTTCGATGAGTTTATTAGCATATGATTTATATGATGTTTATAATTTCTTAAAACATAATTACATGAATATACATTTAACCGTTGCACCATAACATGCACAGAAAATCATTTGCTAAATCATTTGGAAGGCCAATTAAATGAATCATGAACATCTTCCATGCTAATAGAAACTCTAATTTCTCTCCTCTTGAGGAATTCAGTGTACCACACAGTGTCACTTTTGGTTCACTCATGAGGGGTGTGGCTCTGGGAAGGATGGGCGTAGCTCAAAAGAGGGGCGGGGTCGGGGTCCTCTCGAGAGAGACAACATTCAGCCTCCAGAACCCTGACCCCTAGTGGCCATATTGTGACTCCACACTGTGAAATTTCTGTGATTATAAAAAAGTGCTTTATAAATACCTTAAAACAAACGTAATGGGTCATTCTTGGTGTGCCGAGCTCACAAGACCATGCAAGTCTCTACCAAATGAAACAAATAAATGTCCTTCAAACCCAAAAGTTCCACATGGCGACATGGCATATATAAACCACGTGAAACATGAAAATTAAACTACAAAATGTAAAACTACAAAATTAAAGCCAACTCTACAATCCAAATAATCAAAGAAATGAGAAAGTAAAGATTAACATAAATCACAGTTTTAAAAGGCAGTAAACACTAATTATGTAGAAAATAAAAAATATTAAATTATTGCACAATGATTGGCGAATTAAATAAGGTGCAGTGAAACGCAGACATGCGTGAAAATATGCATGAAACAAATGTTGCTGAAAGCAGCAATTGTGTGGTTCAAACCTTTACCAACGTGTAAATATGTGAAAATTAAGCCTTTAAAATTTTTTTTTAAGAATTTCTTTGTTTGGTAAGAATAAAAGTTAAAGCCATTTGAATCTTTGTGTGCATTATTGTAGCTCTTTTGGAGAAAAAAAATGTATAGAAAACATTTATTTGTTACAATTCAATATATGATGTGAAAATAACAGTGGTGTAAAGTACTTGAGTAAATGGACAATTTACTTAAGTATTTTGGCTACGTTGTACTGAGTGTCAAAAATGCCATTAAATTTGCCGTTACTTTTCACTTACATATTAGGAACTAAAACCCCATAAAGACTTTCTTATTTTTTTTTACCTATCTTGTTGTTTTTAACCTAGATACAGCATGAGTAAAGTACTTAAGTTAATTTCGAAATGGGCTACTTTACAACTTTTACTCAAGTCTTCTTGCCAGTTTCATGCCTGTTCATATGGACTGTTTTGTACACGTCTGGTGAAATGTATTGCAACTGCTGACTGACTACGTATTTTATTTATTTCCTTTCTCTCCTCTCACACAAAAATGCTGCAAACATCTGCTACATTTCACATATTTGCAGCACTATCAGCTCCGGACATGTTTACTTCTTTACGGCGTCTTATGGATGGTGTTCTTTTATCAGCACAGGCGTGTATTACATATTCAGCAGAGGACAGAAAGAAAGGGTGTTTTTCAAGGATGCTCTGTCAGGACATTGCTGCGCGCCTCAGAAAGACTGAACTGATTCAGACAAAGGTCTTTTCTCGCCGTGTGCAAGGTTAAAACCAGTGAACATCCGAGGCATCAGTATGCAGATCAGGATCATTGTGTGCAGGTGAGTCTCTTACTGCAGGCTCTTTCTCTCTCTCTCTCTCACACACACACACACACACACACACACACACACACACACACACACACACATTTATTTAAATAAGGGTATAGACAGACCACTGCACTGTATTTTATTAATTCAAAGTCTTGTGTTTCGTTCTTTCAAACAAAGCATTTGAATATGATTTTGCTTGTCCGAGAGAAAATATAAAGGATCAATTTAAAACAAAGTCTATTATTTGAATATTCTACTATTTCCGACCTATTTAATGTGTTAGTGTAGTGTAAATTACACAAATATATTTATATTTATTATTTTAAATATAATATGTTTTACATTTTATTAATATTTTTATTTATTTAAAAAAAAATTTAGTTCTTTTTGGATTTATTTAAATCAGTTGGAAATGAATCAGTTGAAACATCACATTTTTAAAACTCTAATGGTCAAAAACAGTTAGCCACGTTACCCTCAATATTGTGCAATGCACTGACTCCGTTGTTCCTTGGTCGCTGTTTGCTTGTTACATTTTTAATACATCAAGCATTTGCTCATGACGATGATCAGAAAACTTCCACCTCTATAAAATATCAAACTCTTTTATGAGATTGGACACGCTGGGAATAACATCATCAACTAATAAATGGTAGAGTCGTCATCATACTCCTCTTCCTTTTATCTGCCTCCTCCTTCCAATATGCCAAAAACAACACAATATAGATGCTTTACATGTTTACTTGATGAGAATAGGTGGTTTATGTTGGTATTTGCTATAGTTAAACACTACAAGTGAGGTGATGTTTAAATACTTGCGTATATTAGGTTACATAATTATATTTTAAAACATAAATACATTATACTGCATTTACATTTAACTAAAAATATATTATAGTTGTGAGTGTGGTCTCTGTAAAAGTGCTCAACATTGGGAATTAATTCTGTTCACTGACCGGTTTTTATTTTGGGTATTCTTTCTGACCTCTGCTGGTGAAGAACTAAACTGCAAGCGGATTCATTCTACAGCAAAAACAAAACTATCTATCTATCTATCTATCTATCTATCTATCTATCTATCTATCTATCTATCTATCTATCTATCTATCTATCTATCTATCTATCTATCTATCTGTCTGTCTGTCTGTCTGTCTGTCTGTCTATCTATCTATCATCAGTATTTTAATTTTCATCACAATTTTCATCATCATTTTCATGACTGTAAACATCATCAATATTTTATATTGTATTATTACGGTATAAATGTTATAAATCAGAGAGATAGAGAGATATATACAGAGAGAGGGAATATGGAAATCATTCTGAAAAACGTGAAAAAGTAAAAGTACCTGAAAGGATGAAGAAGATACCAGAAATGAAGGCAAGGATGGTTCGCTGAGGACGGATGTGCCCCACGTTACTGATGATGAACGCCATGAAGACGAAGAGCAGCGACACCATGGGGAACGGCGTAGCTGTCCGCACCATCTCTGCCACAGGAAGCGACAGATCAGCCAGAAAGAGAGATGCTTTTCTCTTATCATTCGGACACTCACTGAGGATATTTGCCGTGTTTTCTGTGGTGATTTCAATCTCTGGCTCTGTGAAGTACTCAGAAGCGACACATCTCCCTTTTTCTGTACCTAAGCAAACAAACCGAGCAGAACAGCACACAGATCACTAGCACAATAGATGGCAATGTCTTCTTTTATTACAAAACAAAACTATCATGGGAATTCTTGGACAGTTTCAGATGTGAATTCAATCTGTGGTGTTACACAACACTTTTGGACCCTGGCCATAGGAAGAGAGCGCAATTTTGAAGACCTTACGGTTTGATGTGAACCCTGGGGTAAATTAGATCTATTAGAGATAGATTAGACGTATCTATTAGACAGATAGATAGATAGACAGACAGATTAATCAATAGATAGATAGATAGATAGATAGATAGATAGATAGATAGATAGATAGATAGATAGATAGATAGATAGATAGATAGACAAACTGATGGATGGATGGAGCAATGGATAGATAGATAGACAGACAGACTTACAGACAGACAGATAGACGGAAAGATGGATGGATAGATGGATAGATAGATAGATAGATAGATAGATAGATAGATAGATAGATAGATAGATAGATAGATAGATAGATGGCTGGATGGATGGATGGATGGATGGATGAATGGATGGATGGAGGAATGGATAGACAGACAGACAGACAGACAGACAGACAGACGGGTGACAAATGGTACCTGCAATGAAACACACTCTCCAGAGGCCCGAGTGCAATTTCATCTTGACATCGAAAGTTTGGTTCTGCTGCAGCACGATGCCTTCCTCCATAATCAGCCAATAATCTGTCGCCACGGCAACACCCACCAACAGCAGTCCACACGCACCGAACACTGTGGAGAGCAGCGTCAGAGCCCTGCTGCTGCAAGAGCTCATCTACACACACACACACACACACACACAGTCAGTACCCAGGGTTGAAATCACAGCCAGAAGCATTTATGATGTGAACAGCACAGACATTAAACCTGTAGCCGTATCAAGAAAGTCCGATAACCTGTGAGCTCATGTCCTGCTGTGGCGGTAAACAGCCTATCACACGAAAGGTTAAAGGTCATCCAGCTTAACGGGTGGCGACCACTGAGGTGGAAAGCGAAACATTATTGGCAGTGATTCACATGGCACAACAGACACATCACACACACACACACACACACACACACACACACGCCTGCGGAGCCGTGACTCATCGCTTCACTGTGAGACACTAACCTCGTCCTTATGGAGAAAGAAACAGATGTAGACTCACACACACACACACACACACACACACTGATTCTCTATTGGCATCCCTGCAAAGCGATTACGACAGAGCAAAAAAAATGCGATCGTATCTCACAGCGATTGCGGAAATTAAATGCTTAAAGGCAGATAAATTTGTGCGCTCTCGTTTTTTAAACCGCGTCTGCACGGCGTTCTCAACTGTGAAACTTCATAAAGTCAGGAAATTGCTCCGAACTTCAGCATAGATCCGGTGAAGGATGGAGAAGCGCATTAAAATGGCTCCTTTCATCATGGGCAGAACTATTATCCTCTCATCCTGTGAAGCTACTCTACGACTGTAGCTTTCCAACTTTTCTTGCAACAGAGACATGATTCATAATTACTTTGTATTTCAATGACAGCTATTGTGTCATCAACTCAAAGGTGCGCACCGAATTGATGTCGGACTAATTTTTGTCGGTATAAAGAAATTCATATTTTGTGTTTATTGGGTCATGGACACCAAATTCAAAAACATGGGTAACAGATCAAACATATAGACAGACAGACAGACAGACAGATTCTGTGCTTATTTGGACACTAAATTCCAAAACATGGACAACAATTCAGACAGACAGACAGCTAGAGAGATGGAGAGACAGACAGATTCTTTGTTTATTTTTACAGCATATCTGAAAACATAGATAATTTATTTCAGACAGACAGACCGACAGGCAGATAGACTAGCCATACAGACACACACACACACACACACACACACACACACTTGCACGTACATACACACACCAACACAGACACAGACAGACTCATTCAGTTTTCTTTTATATTAAAGAAAAGTATTTTGTTTTAAACTAGTCAAACGTCAATTCTTATTTTTATGTTTTTGTTCATATTCCTATTATGTAAACGTCCACATTCTCTCATATTAAAAAGTCCAATAATTTGTCTTTTTTCATCATTATTTTTAAAGCTCAACATCCAAGATCGCAGTCCCATTGTCAATGTACTTTTTTGTTATTCTATAAAATAAAATATTTATTAGGCTGCATTGATCTCCGTACTTGCTTTTTTAGTCAGAGAGAGACAGACCTCAGATTAACTCACTAAACGCCACTGTGTATAAAGTTAGAAGACGCATGTGTATACAGTAATTAGTAAATGAGTAACTTGAAAAAATGTATGACATATAGTAGCAATCTCATTTAATAGACTCTTTAAAAAGCGGAACGTGATTGGATGACGGTCTGCGTGATTTGCATGCGGGGTTTTGGTCGTCCAGTTGTGGGTTTGTATGTTTACATTTTGAGTTGCAAAGAACCATTATTTACTTTATTTACTATTATAACTACTGTAAAGTGCCATATCCAACCTGCACCTTAACATTACATGTATTTACATTATTTATTTATGTAAAAAAAGGGTGGGTGTCTGCAATTGGCCTATGGACCACAATACACATGCACTGTAACAAATTCCTGTATTTTTTTTTACAGTAAATTACAATAGGTATTTACAAATTTAAAATATTGCGCATATTTTGCCATGAAATGTGGGATGAGTCTCTCACACTTATAATCAATGTGTACTTTTTAACAAATTATTCAAAGCAAGCCGACTTGGACATATTATTTAACTTGGACATAATATTTAACTTTAAATAAAAAATACCATATCACTATAGTATAACAATGTAGCATTATGACATCGGTTACTCATCAGATTTCATTGTTACTCACAGACCTTGTATATTACTAATGTAATGTTACAGAGATCGCTGTAAGCATGTAAAGTGATTTTTTTCTAATCTACAGTACTCTAACTAATTAATGTAATTTACAGTAACTAACTGTAGCACTTACAAGAGCACTGGAAATCAATGATATCTACGCAGTAATCTGTATGTCTACAGCAAACTTGAAATCATTGAATTACAGTGCTGTTGTAAGTGCTACAGTGTCACTGTAAATTTTGCAGTAAATGTTTTACAGCGTGCATTATATTAAAATCTAAATAACTGAGACAGTTGAGCACATCCGGTAATAGTGGAGCAGTGCGAATGTTCTGCATTGTGAACTATTTCAATAAAGAAGACAAAGTGAGATCGTGAGCTGGAGGAGCAGAAACAGGACACAAGATGTGCGAAGCTGGAAAGCCTGTTCATGTGGAGCTAACTAAAAATGGCAGTGCGTAAATATCACAGTGCACGAACTGCAGATTTCTGTGGGAAAAATAGATTCCAAGCCAAGGCTGCACAGAGTTCGGCTTAGTTTTATCAATGGATCATTCTTATAGATCTTCCTATAGTGGTAAGTGAATTCCGTCACAGGGCTTTGCGCAGAATATCGAAAGAATGTCTTGACTATCACTCCGCCGTGGCTGCTATGGTGACTTTTCTACAGAATGTTTTAAAAGAGGTTGTGAGAATGTGTGTGTGCCTTTTTTTAACATGCTGTCATTTCCTGTGAGTCTCTCGGAGCTGGTGATTCAGACCAGCACCCTGAGCAACAAGAGAGGGGGAAACGGGGGGAGTAAATGAAAGAGTAAAACAAGGAAAAAAAAACCTGGCTCCCGACACTCCAAAACAAATCTGAACTGTCTAGACGAAACCTGGTTGCACGCCTGACATGTGAGTTGACGTTAGGTGGTAATATTAAAAGAGCCTTTGACACCCGACCTTCGTGCCAGCCACGACTGACACAGCCATTAACTCCGGCAGGCAACCTCACCAAATGATGGACAGATTTTGCAGTGTAGTGGAAAAAGACCTGCTGTGGAGAAAATGTGCTGGTGCTTTGAGGCAGAAGCTGCAGAGGAAACAGTCAACAATGTCAAAGTCTCCGGCTCCGGCGTATCACCGCCATGCTGCTCTTTCTCTCACTGGGTTTTATTCTTGCGTGTGTGACTGTTTCACTCAATATGCTTTTATCCCCTGCAGACCGAGCGTATTGATGTAGAAGTGAGGTCACTTCTCCATGACTAAATCAGTCTTGCAAAGTTCTCTCTGCATATGGATTTTTGATGTTGGAATTTAATGTATATGCTGGTCATGTGGTCGTCATCTTTGCTTTAACTAGATGGGGGAAACACAAAAAAGCCTTTCTGTCTAAAGCTACATCTGCATATGGATTTTTATAGTCTGGGATGTTGGAATTGTATGTTGGTTATGTGGTTGTCATCTTTGGTTTAGTAGAGGAAAAACAAAAAGCCTCTTTCTGGCTCTCATTACACACACACACACACACACACACACACACACACACACACACACACACACACACACACACACATCCATGTTACGTATAGGACTGCAGAACATTGACACCATATATATGGCAGTGCTGAAATTAATACCGTATTTGATTAGGATTCTCAATCATCCAGATATTGTCAGAAGCTCGAGTCAGATCAACGTGGATTTCCATCCTTTTCCTACTTTCTACAAAGAGGATGAAAATCCGGATGACATGACTCAATCTTCTGACTCATGCCATTCAAGTCACTTTGAAAGAAACTGCTACTATATATCTACTATACGAGTGCTGAACTGCAATTGAACAATGTTACTGAAGATAATCAATAATTCAATATAAATCTGTGTAAAGCAGACTTATCATAAGGAAACGAGACAGTGAGGAGATAGGCGAGCGAATGTAGGCTAATGTATAGAAAGACCTTGGCCCAGTAAGGATGGAGTTCCCACCTAGATGTCAGTGCGCACCTCCTGGGGCACTTGACTGAGCCAGTTACAGGCTGAAGTGCCGTGTACATCCTGCTCGTTCTCTCCCACCACACAGATAAAACGCTAGTAGGTAGCGGCAAAGTAAATTGTTGCCCGGACTAACAGTTTACATCTAACTGCACTTCGGCGTCCGAAACGCGCGCGCCACAACAATCGACGCATTAGATCGTCACTAAGCATCACACTGTCTAACTTCTGATTCGGTAACTACGTGACATGTAACATAAGTCCAAGTTATATTTTTAAATCGCCATTGAGGAGCAAAAACAGCCGCAAAGATAAGACGAAGGCAACAAAGATGCGCGTACTTACCGTGCCCGTGCGCGTGAATCTGACGAGTACGCAGCGACCGCGCAGGCACCAGCTTCACACCAGGGGTGCAAGGCAAAAAGCTATCTCTCTCTCTCTCTCTCTCTCTCTCTCTCTCTCTCTCTCTC